>CM055834.1:12340911-12717836 GCA_029582265.1 Zoroaster sp. YZ-2022 | reverse complement strand
AAAATGTACTTACCAATCCATGTTGACCCAGCAGTGACCTGACAGGTTTCCCAAACGTTTTGCCACGGGCCCTCCTCAAATCGCGTTTTTCTCGGAATTTCCAGAACCGAGAGAGGTTTTCGCTGCAAATAAAATCTCGTGGATTGGCTCAAAGATGACCCGTCATTGTTATTCAGAAATGGTAAATATATAAAGGGTTTGAACAACAACATGAACCGCATTTGGGTGATTTGGTGATACGAATGTCTATGTAGCTGTGAAAAGTATTTTAAAAACTTACACGCATGTACTAAATGTTTCCTTATTCAAGTTCACGTCTGGTTACCCAACAAAGTAATTACTGTGAATGTTGAAATTGTTGAAAGTGTAATTATTTAATGTGTCATCGTGAATATTTGATACTTTCACGTGCATTTATAGGGATCTATTTAATATTTAAAACCTTCTGCTATATCAATGATTACTTGGTCGAGATTTTTCAGTTTTGTAGATTATTTTGTATTAAGTTCTTAAAATATTTGTTAATAGTAATGTTTGATCATAATAATTGGCTGCATATTTTGTTATTCAGCATCCGATATAAATGCCTATGTTTGGTCGTGTACATTTGAATAACTACTTAGTGTAAAAGCCATTGATGGTGATAATCTTCCTAAGAAATGAACATTTTAAGAAGAGTGAAATAACTTCAGGATCGTGTTAGGAATGAATAATCATTCTTAAGTTCTACATTAGAATAAATACAGCCAAATAGAATCCATTTTCACTGTTTACACTGGCAAGCTGAAACGTTCACATTTTACCTGGTGATTGGTTAATCGTCATAGGAAAAGCACACAGCTGTATATCCTTACTACTTAAATATCAAACAGTAATATCATCATTTAATAGTTCCCAAAGTGCAAACTATTATTTCATCCCACCCCCCACTAATTTTTATCAGTCGGCATTTTAGAGCATGATGTATGTATCGGGTTAACACCGAAATTTAATTGTTGGGTGATCGTTTGGTGATGACCATTTGTCCCCTCCTGCCTCTCCCAGTGGACCTAAGACATTTCTGAATTCGAGACAAAATGGGCTCAGAGAAGTGACTTTAACACTATTTTACCATGAATTTAGATAATCAGTTCAATTCAGATTCAATTTATTTCAATGTTAACAACTATATGTATATGACAGCAATGTGTCATACATGTAGATATAGTGAATAAAAGTAATTATTTTAATTATGAATAACTTAAAAATATAGCCTCTTGTACAATGAATAAATTGGCCTATGGTATAAATTTATTAGAAAAATAGTTTCAGGTTTCCTGGACAGAAATATTATTGTGGTAGATTGATAGATTAGCTGTTGAAACAACCTCCTTACAAATTTTTGTTTCTCAAATATATTTTCATTTGGAGAAAATTGTAATTGTTTTATTCACTTTTTTTCAACCCTGGAAAGAACAATGATTACTGTACACGTCATCGACACCATAAGGTCGTGAGGCACCGTGCGTGAAGCAAAGTGTATGCTAAAGTGTATGCTGCAAATAAACATGGGAACACATTAATGTCAGCGCGTACCTCACGCGCTCATTAATTGCGTTTTATTATTCAAACAGAATCTGAGTAAATTGTGGCTAGAATCCTATATGGCAGAATTGCAATATATATAGAGTTGATGTATAGGTTTTATTTATTTATTTATTTATTATTATTTTTTTTTTTAGACTTTTGTTTTGCTCAATATGGTACGCCAACAAGTGCTATGGGTTTGATTGTATCTGCCTTTATTGTACTTTGGTCAAACAAATCTCAAATTTTGATCAAAATCATTAAAACAAGAATTTTGCACAAATGTTAACATTAATTGTGGTTATATTGCCCTCTAGCGGTGACTTCACGTATTATTGCATGCTGTGCCCCAACATCTTTGCCAAGTTCGATGGTTAACGAAAGAAAATTAATGAACAAATTGAAAATACTGACTAAATATGATACAGTATTACAAAAAAATGGTTTCTTGTTTCTAACACCATGTAGACCTACATAATATTTCCAGAACATTATGTTTGGGAATGCATTAAAAAATATGGGTGTGGACATTATTGATATACTATTTCTCCACACTAAAAAGTAGAGGCACATATCCTCGATCCTGACTATCGACGCCCATGGACAGGGGTGAATAAGGGGTAATCTGATTCTTGTTCAGTGTCCCAGTAAAACAGTATGTAAAACAAAAATAAACTCTCTTTTTGATTAAAAGTAAGGTACAAAACATTCTGAATAGCAGTACAAGAAAAAGAGCAATACGCAGTGAATGAAACAAAAGGACAGAAAAAATTAAGATTTTATGAATACAATGATAATGTATCTTACGATTTTATCTGTGTGACTCGAATAGAGACAATTTTGTTGCTATATACTCAGAATTTTCGTATTTGAGTAATCAAATTGTTAGATGAGTTCTAATTTGTTTTATGATAGATTTAAAAAGTGACCTGGTTAAAGGGAAGGTGCAACACTGGTAATGTTGTGCCAAAACTGCTTCTGTAATTATAACCTTGCTCTCTTTGAATCGACATATACATTAAAAGGGAGACGCACAGCATTGGTAATATTGGCCATTGAAGCTGCTTACACTGTGGTATGCTTACTCTCTGCGGTCAATATATACATTAAAGGAAGGCACAGCATTGGGTAATGTTAATGCCAAGCTTCTTCAATAGTATGCTTACTCTCTTTGAATCAATATATACATTAAAGGAAGGCACAACATTGGTAATATTGGCCATAAAACTGCTGGAAAGTATGTACTCTCTTTGAATCAATATATACATTAAAGGGAAAGCCTGCAGCATTGGTAATGTTGGCAAAACTGCTTCTGTGGACATGTCGCTCTCTTTGAATCAATATACCGGTACATTAAAGGGAAAGCACAGCATTGGTAATGTTGGCAAAACTGCTTCTGTGAGTATGCTTACTCTCTTTGAAATGATGTGGTATGCTTAGCTCTCTTTGAATCAAGATAGCATTGAAGGAAGAGATTTACAACATTGGTAATGTTATTGACTTCTTTCTAATAGTGTATGCTTTTACTCTTTTGAATCAAGATATACATTAAGGGAAGGTACAACATTGGTAATGTTGTGGCCAAAACCCAACTTCTGTACAGGTATGCACTCTCTGAATCAAGATATACATTAAAGGGAAGGTGCAACATTGGTAATGTTGTGAAAGGCTTCTTCTAATGAGTGTCTTGTACTCTCTTCTGAGATCAATATATACATTAAAGGGAAGGTACAGCGATGATGATAGTTGGCCAAACTGCTTCTGTGGAATATGTGCTTGCTCTCTCTTGAATCCATATATACATTAAAGGAACGTACAGCATTGGTAATGTTGGCAAACTGCTTCTAATGAGTATGCTTGCCTCTTTAGAATCAATATATACATTAAAAGGGGAAGGTACAACATTGGTAATGTTGGCCAAACTGCTTCTGTGAGTATGCCTTACTCTTTGAATCAATATATACATTAAAGGAGGTACAGTACATTGGTATTAATGAAACTGCTTCTGTGGGGTATGCTTACTCTCTTTGAATCAATTTATACATTGTTAAAGGGAAGGTGCACAGCATTGGTAATGTTAATGACTTCTTCTGTGGTAATGTACTCTCTTTGAATCAGAGAATAATACATTAAAGGGAAGGTACAGCATTAATATTGGCCAAACTGCTTCTAATGATGTGCTTACTCTCTATGAATCCAAGATATATACATTAAAGGGAAATTTGGGTACAACGTTGGTAATATGTTGGCGGCACTTCTTCTGTGGTATGCTTACTCTCTTGAGATCAATATATACACATTGAAGGGAAAAGATTTACAACATTGGTAATGTTGGCCAAACACAACTATGTGGTATAACTTACTCTCTTTGAATCAAAGATGTACATTAAAGGAAGGTACAACATTGGTTAATCCAATGTTGGCTGAAACTGCTTCGCTATTGAGTATGTCTTACTCTCTATGAATCCAAGATATACATTAAAGGGGAACCTTTGTACAGCGTAGTATGTTGGCTCAAACTGCTTCTGTGAGTATGCTTGCTCTCTTTGAATCAATATATATACATTAAGGAAAACACAGCATTGATGATGTGTGTTGGCCAAACTACTTCAATAATTGATGTCTTACTCTCTTTGAGATCAGCCTATATACATTAAAAGGGGAGACACGCGCATTGTGTGTTGGCCAAACTTCTTCTGTGGGTATGCTTACTCTCTTTTCGAATCAATATATACATTAAGGGAAGGGTACAGCATTGGTAATGTTGTGTAAACTGCAATATCTGTGGTATGCACTCTCTTTGAATCTAATATACATTAAGGGAAGATTGCAGCATTGGTAATGTTATTGAAACTACTTCTGTGGTATAACACTCTCTTTAAATCAAGATATACATTACAAGGGGAAGGTACAACATTGGTAATGTTGGCAGAAACTGCTTCTGTGGGTATGTACTCTCTTTGAATCTAATATATACATTGAAGGAAGGTACAGCATTGAAAACAATGTTAGCAGAAACTGCTTCTGTGGGTAATGCTTACTCTCTTTGAATCAAGAATATACATTAAGGAAAGGTACAGCATTGGTAATGTTGGCAAAATTGCTTTCTATGGAGGTATGCTTACTCTCTTTTGAATCAATATATAATAATAATAATAATAATGTGGATTTATATGGCGCATCCACCAACAAGGTGGTGAACTCCAAGAGCGCATTATATTATTATCCCTGCTCGCATAAGACTCAAAGGCTCATAAATCATTCCTGAAACCATCTCAGCTCCCTGGGAATTATACACAGCTCAAATTGCGCCATTTCTAGCGCATATAAAGCAAACCCAAGCTCTGTAACTTCCACAGGTACCCATTTAACCCCCTGGGTGGAGAGAAGCAATTATGATTAAGTGTGTCTTGCTCCCAGGACACAAGTGTCTGACCGTGATTCGAACCCACGAGTATGTTCCTAACACCAGAGACACTTGAGATCCAGTAAGCTAGGACCGCTCGTTACCACGATACCTCAATAGCCATATACATTAAAGGAAAGGGTACAACATTGGTAATGTTGGGCCTGTTTGATTCTATTGGTATACTTAATTTATTTGAAGTCCAGTAATACATAAAACAATTATTCTTTGAAAGTTTCAGCTCAATGCAGAATCTAAGTCATGAGAAAAGAGTGAAAAAACATTCACTATTTTCAGATAGAAATCACATGAAAATGGAGCAATAGAAAATATTTGTCGTTGGCATCTTTTGTATTTTATTGCATAAATTGTTCGTGTTTTGTCGCTTTGAAGTGAGAATAATTGTTCAGGATGATAAATATTTATAAATTCACATCAAGTTAGATTTCAGAAAATAATTGGGTGTTCGTTATGCCGAAACACCTATGTGTTTTGTTCGGTTTTAAGGTGTTCGGGTATGTGCCCGAAACACCTATTATTGTTTGTTCGTTTTTTTTTTTGTTTTTTCTTCTCCTTCTTCCCGGAAGTCGATTGTCTGCAAAAAAACGCATGCTTGCGCAAAACTTCCCATGAACTTGAAACTTGGCATGTACTAAGAACAATGCGTAAATGGCCGATACATGAGTTGTGACATCCAGATGAAACATGAGTTGTGACGTCACGATGAGGGTCATCGATATAGTCAAATCAAAGATAAATCAAATTTTAATGATAAAAAAATCATATCTCAACAACCTAGAGGAAAATTTCACAAATTTTGTACCATTGTACAGATCGTTAAATGTAAAAATATTTACAAAGATATTTACTAGTTGACCTTACTTCATAATATAAACCGGAAGTCAAGTTTTAATATTTAAAAAATCATATCTCAACAACCCACAAAAGGTAAATTCACAATTTTTTGTGCATTGTACAGATCGTTAAATGTCAAAAATATTTTACAGGTGACCCACAATTTGACCTTGCTTCCTGTCCAAACCAGAAGTCAAATTTTTAATATTTAAAAAATCATATCTGAACAACCACAGAGGTAAATTCAGAATTTTTGTACCATTAGCACAGATCATTAATTATCAAAAGTATTTACAAAAAACATTCTTGTTACTAATTTTTGACCTTTTCTTCCTGTCAACCGGAAGTCAAGTTTTATATTAAAATAATTTCTAAATTCAGTGTTATTGTATTCAAATAAACTTCTCGCGAACTTCCACAGACGTTAACATTTGACTTTCTACAACTGGCCCACATCAAATTGAATGACGTCATGTCATTTAATTTAACTAACCAATTTACCTAGTTTTGTTCAGCAAAAACTTATATCTAGTTCATTTTGTAATTAGGTTATACTTGCCTTTAATTTGTATCTTTAACACAAAATAAGTACAACCGTATAGAACAGTTTGTTAATGTTATAGGCCTATTTAGGCCAAAATTATTTGGTGCCACTAAATAAGCGTGTGTGTGCACAGAAGTTTTCTGAACACTCGAAACTCTGAGTACGCAGTGCTATACACACGTCGGTTGGGGCAAGAAATTAAATCACTGTTTATCACCGATGAAAATTTCACCGACCGATATGATCAAAAAGCATACTTTGCAAAATGCGCTGGTGTTTTATTCTATTTTTGTCTGATCTTTTTGCAAATGAACTGGGGTTCTGGAATCATGTGATATCGGCACCGAAGCATGTGCCCAAACACCCTCCCTTAGTAATGTGGGTGTTTCACCCGTGAATTGACAGGGTTGACAGGCGCTGTTGAAGAGTTGTGATCACGTTCAGTCCATTGGGTGAATGCTGGGTCTAGTTGGGCGCTATAATAGAACGATAGCAAAGGGGTTACGCGATGATACCGTAGAAGGGTTTTGGTGATCTCCACCTGCCATCTTGTTGACTTCAAGCTTTCCTCTGGAGCTGTCTGGTGCTGCCGGTGGTGAATTTTGATCCACAATGTGTCAGACATTTCAATCTCGCGGTCAGTCTTACCATGTGGCTGGTGATGTGTCCAGGTAGGATGTGACATGTTATGTACAACAAGATGTAACAAGGGGGATACACTGGGGTAAAGCGAGGCAGACAAAACAGCAGAAGAGTTTGGTATACTTTTGTGTGCGTTGTCTAATGAGACATGTTTGAACTTCACTGAATATCCCCATCTACCTAAACCAAAAAGAGTGGAAGCTGAATTACTAAGCTGGATACAAGGGCGCAACCACTGGGGGGGTCCGGGTCAGAGATGCGACCCCCCTACTTTACTCGGACCTCCCCAACTTCTACCAGGGCATTTTGGTATTTTATGTATACATGATCCTAGTAATGTCATTCATGACACTCCTGATTATGCAACACTTCCATCAACACGCTGAAATACGTGATATTGAACCAAGACTGGCCAGCTGCTGGGTAGTACTCGCTTCGCTCGCCCACCGGAATCACCGTTGCTATTGAGCTGCTTGGGACCCCCCAACTTTCCAACACGTGGTTGCGCCCTTGGGCCAGCAGGATACGGCCATGTGAAAATAACATATGGCTGCTGTGCTTCGAGATTTATGTGTAGGTTGATATGTATCTAGGCCTTTGGCTTGAGGTGATGAAAATAAACCGATTAATAGCAATGACAGCAGCAAAAGGTGACAACGCTGCACGAAACAAAGGCGGTAGAATAGTATGGCACCTGCAATGGGCAGATACTACTCTCCGGCAAAGGCCAGCCACTAACGGCACTGAAAGCCGCTGCTACCAGTTGAATGGAAGCGGTACAGGGTAAGCAGGGTCTGCCAGCTGGCAGGTTGACGACGAACAGCGTTGGTGCGCGTTTGGGCTAACGGTTGAGACAACCGCCAGAATCACCGAGTAATGTTTCTGAAAGAGAACACAGCCACGAGGCGGTAGATGCTGGCGATTATGGCTCTCTGGGTTTCATCCTCAAAACGAACAATTACGTCAAATTCTTCTGGCATCGTGGCTTCGAAAAAAGTTCTCCAGTTGCCATGTTCTTTATAGTGAAAGCAATTTCTATGGCGTCAGAAAAATCCTTCCACATTGTTGAATTGTGTCGATATGGACGAAGTTACGGTTGTGGAATGATTTGTTCATAAAATGTGCTGAGAATGATTGATTCGTTATCCGATGTTATGGTTGTATACATACTGGTTCTCGCAGTATGATATATGTTAGTCATCATAGTGACGATTGGCGTTGTAACCGGTTGCTATAATATTATTGAGAGTTTTCAAAGCTTATGCCTAACAGGTGAACTCGTCCGGCTAGAATATCCAGAGGCATGGAACTGTGAAAAAAATTAGCATACATTGGTGTAAATGTCTCCGTCGGTTTATCCGGTCGAGATCAGGAAACATTGCATATGCCATTTATGTCCATGCCCATATTTACTCGTCAGATCATCAGTTTAATACAGCTTAAAAAATCGTCACGAGTCATACAAAATAACGTCGTTTCAGAGTTTACAAACTGTACTGCATGGAATTGATGATGATGCTGTTTTCCGCATGTGACTTGTTATACGCGTATGGCTTATATGAAAACATTCTTGCTCTCTTCATTTCCTGCATTCTTGGAAATGCATTGACCCGTCGTGCTATGCGAAATCCGGTATGAAATAAGAGAGCACGTAAAAGAACAGAAACGCAGTTGATGGTCGGTTATGTGTATGTGTGTAGCCGTGAAAAAGTATTAGCCGCGAAAAGTATTAGCCGTGAAAAAGTATTTAAAAAAACCGCATGTTTGCATACGTGTGGGTATAGTGAATAACTGAAAATGTCAACTGTGTTTAAAAGATGTATCGCCCGTAAGCTTTTTCGCTATTTCATTGGCAACTTTCGCAATTTTAACGGACATTTTGTTTTTCATCAGAACATTTCTATTTTACTATAGATAAAAGTGAATACAAATGCTTGTAAAGTATTTTCTGTTCTCCGTAATAGTCTGTGGTTTAGTAAGTAATATGTGTGCCAAATTAATTTGTGGTGGTCTGCCATTAATTAATTTGACGCGCTTTTTTTATTTTTTTTTTTATATTTTTTACTGTTAAAACCACTCTTGTAACAACTATTCTATTTGTAGAGAAATACTGCCTCATTTCCATATGTTGTGTTCCTTTCTAATACATAATTATCAATATTTGAGATATTTGAAATACTTTGATGTGTATATAACCTATATGAATCTACTAATATTTAAACCTGTTACATATACAATGTAAGCCTATTTATGATATTGGTCGAGGTAAGGCTATCTGTCATTCAGGATGTAATTGCCTAGATACCATGAGTGTGCAGTGGGGTTCAAATATTGTATATGTTTTGGTAAACGTATCATCATTTTGCATGGGGTTTAGAATGGGCACCAAAAATATCATTTTAAACTATATGGACCCAATTTGGGTCTCACTATTTTGTGGACAAAGACTAAAACACAACAAACAGGTGTGTTTTTGTGATGTTAGAGCAAACAGGGGAAAAAGGCAACCTTTGCAATTTATTCCAAATATCCACAAGAAGAACACAAATATCATTGGAATAATAAAAAAATAACTCGACGGAACATGGTGCATAATATCTCCATGAACGCAGTCCTGTATCGAAAGGGTTAAATATCGGTTGGCAAGTAAAAATTGAGTAGAAACTATTTCTGAAAAAAATATCTGTCATCTGAAGAAAGAAATTCAACGAGTTACAAATGAATACGAACAATCTGAATTCATGAAACGATAATAAGCTGATACTTACACAGCTTTGGTTTATACATATATCTCTCTTGATGCTGTAAATTATTTATGTCATTACAGATATCTTTAACAAATTCTATAATGGTTTTGCTTTGTGGGTGAACTTGTGCATTTATTCTCTCACTGTGGTCAATAAAGCGTCCTATTATGGGTTTGGAATTTTAAGTTAAACAGCACATATACAATCATAGAGGCTTACTGTAGCCTGGGTTGGACTTTCACCATCATGATTTTATTTTGAGAAACTTTCATTTTGCCGGTGACTGGATATTTGTGTTTCACATCATCGCGATCTCATCTTCTGCAGACAGTTAGATGGCTCTGGAATCATGTGATATCGGCAGCGAAGCTTGTGAAGCGAAACACCTCCTAGCAAGTAATGGGTGTTTCTTCCATAGTGACTTGGCGGCTGTTGAAAATGATGACTGGATGATCATTCCGGTCCACGGGGGAGTGGATCGCTGGGCGGTATCAGCAGAGCGATTGCAGCGATTGCAAGGGGCAAGCCACAACAAAGGCGCACATTACGTGCTTTGGTATTGCCTGCCTCTTGCTACTAAGCTCGCCGGTCATTTCCTGTGGAACTCACTGGGTGCTAGCGTTAGAAGATTTTGAGTGTCAGCCATCTCAATCCCTTTCCCGTCGTCATCATATCTTCTTCATGTGGCCGATGATGTCGATATATCTTGAAGTAACAGAGCGAAGAGGATGATCAATGAGCGCGATCCCAACGGACTGAAGAGGTCACTCGATTCAGAACCGGCAGGGCCTTGTCTTGAGTACAGGGTCTTGTACTTGTCCAATATCCCCATTTACCTATTCCGAAAAGTGAAATACTTCAGACTAACGCAGGTATAACCACGTAAAAAGTCAACATGGCTGCTATCTTTCTTTGGTGTGTAGAATGATGACTGGTATAACCTGACTGACTTGGTTATGATGAGAACAAACCGGATTGATAGAAATAGGCGGCTTAAGTTCATAATTTCTACAACCAAGGGCGGTAACAAAAGCCGATGGCAGCAACAAGCGGAGCATACCCTCGGGCGAGGCCAACCTAACTCATGCTGAATTAGCGCCACCGCACTGAACGGGCGGCAACACAGTTACCAGGTCCGCTGTGGCCAGATTGACGGCGAACGGGTGGTGCGCGTTTGAAACTTTTGGATGGATAAAATAAACGCGCAGGGTCACCGTAATGGTGCGTTACCAATGAAATAAACACAGCTACGAAAGGCAGACGATACTACTACCAACAATGGACCTCTGTGTGTGAAGTCCTCAAAGCGAAAGCATGGTCATCGCCTGCATCAACATTGTTCAGAAACAAGTCCGTAGGTCAGGAAATTGTGTTTTCAACGAAACTGTCCCAGGTAAATGAAAACTTTCGTCGATTGTCGTCATGAAGGAATTTCCACGGTAGGGAGATGTTACCAGATAAGGATGGTTGTAATTTGTCTGGTATATATGCAAATGGTCGTGTAGCCGTGTACGATCGCCTTGGTTTCCGTTGAGAGAATCGGTTTGTCATGGTGATAAAAACAAGTCGTATGTTGCTATGGACTGGGATGACGAGAAACTGTCAAAAGGCTGGGCAGGTCACTCTGTTAAGTGAACATAACAAATTGATTTATAAGAATGATAACTGCTGGATTGGTGAAGTATAGATTTCATGTCAATTTATTGTGTGAATTGACAAGCAGCTTAAACGATAGCCTGCACAAGTGAAATTTCACTGAAAACTTTTAATTTATCAATGCTATAACATAGATTCTGTGGTGTATTTTTTGCCGAGCCGGCGCAGGTTCGAAGCGTGGTTTCAATATTAGAACTCTTGCATTGCTCTCCCTCGTTTCGAAGTTTTCAACTGAGCATATGGCACTGTGGATTGAATTAAGTCAAATAATAATTGAGTTGAATCTTCCTTTTGGATTTATCTGCAGTTTTCAGGGCCTTGAATCTGGGCCTTCAGACATTCAAGGCTTTAAAAAATAATTTAAGGATCCAAGTCGTGAATTGGCCGGTATTTGTCCTTGGGGGATGCGCGCCGTTTCGTAGCGATGCACTGTGTTCCATAGCACGCTACCATTCATTCAATCCCCGTGACACCCACTTGCACCTATTGGCAGCAGGTGACTCTCACCACAATTACAGAAATCAATGCTGCACTTGGGGGCTGCTTTTGACACACAGTGAACAGATGGCCAACGGATTATCAGTACAGACTTGATATATCAAGTCTGCCGTTATGGCGGCACGCCATAAACCGCCATGTTTATTGCATCAACTGCCTAACTAAAGTCAAATAATAATGTATATTCAATTTATCACCTGCAAATATTAAAGCTAAATAACATGTAACTTACCGCTTTACAGATTATTTTGAGAAAACGCCATGCAACAAAGTTGCGTCACTTTTTGTCACAAAAGTAGCGGAAGTTGTGAGTTTTCTTTCAATTGCCAATCCGCAAAAGGCATTGTTCGGTAAGAACCCCAAATTGTCATCAAGTTCTTCACTCGTACGAATTTGAAAACAAATGGTGACATTTCTTCAAAAAAGAAAAACATGTTTTCTAAAGTGCCAATGTGTAGAGCACAAGAATGTAACAGGAACTCCCCGGTTTGGCGCAGTGTGCTCAGCTTCATGGCAAGTCGGCAAAACGCGGTGGCCTGTATAAAGGCAAGGCAACGTTGTACTATAGTGATTTGACTGCTTCTGAAAAGTCAACTATCGAACACATATCTTGTTTGTTTTTACCATGGGGGTAAGATTTTTAACAATGAATATGTTGTCTGTCCCAAATATTTAAAAGGTATGTCATCGTCAGTGCATTTGAATGGAAACTTTATTCCCAAAATATGTGTTCATTGTAAAGGCTGTGTATTATATTATTATAAATGCATGCTGGTTGTCGATGTACAAGACTGGGAGTAGCTGAGGTCAAATGTGACATGCAAAAACTATGTACATTAGTGTCGATGTCAGACACAATAAAACATGATATTTGAGGAGATGTCGTTTTATTTTTATTAGGTGTCGGGTATGCACCGAAACACCTATTGTTTTGTTCAGTTTTGCTTTTTTGGTGTTCGGGTATGTGCCCGAAACACCTATTTTTTTTGTTCGGTTTTTTTTTCTTCTCCTTCTTCTTCTCCCCATAGATTGTCTACAAAAAAGCACATACTTGCAAACTTCACATGAACTTGAAACTTGGCATACTTAGAACTTAACACGTAGATGAAACAAAATTTGTGACGTCATGATTAGGTCATCAGATATCGAATTACGATAAATCAAAGTTTTAATATTTAAAAATATCTCAACAACCACAAGAGGTAAATTAAAAATTCTGTGCCATTGTACAGATCGTTAATTGTCAAAAATATTTAAAAGGTGACCCCATTTGTTTACTTCCTGTCCAAAACCGGAAGTCAAAGTTTAATATTTAAAAAAATCATATCTCAACAACCACAAGGTAAATTCAAAATTTTTGTACCATTGTACAGATCGTTAATTGTCCAAAAATATTTACAAAAGCTGACCCCAATTTATTTGACCTTACTTCCTGTCCAAACCGGAAGTCAAAGTTTAATATTTAAAAAATCATATCTCAACAACCACAAGAGGTAATTCACAATTTTTGTACCATTGTACAGACCGTTAATTGTCAAAAATAATTTACAAAAGATAATTTGACCTTCCTTCCTGTCCAAACCGGAAGTCAAAGTTAATATTTAAAAATCATATCTCCTTAACCAACAGGTAAATTCACAGTTTTTGCACCATTGTACAGATTGTTAATTGTCAAAAATACTTACACAAGGTGACCTAATTTGACCTTACTTCCTGTCCAAAACCGGAAGTCAAAGTTTAATATTTCGTAATCATATCTCAACAACCACAGAGGTAAATTGACATTTTTGCACCATTGTATAGATTGTTAATTGTCGAAAAATATTTACATAAAGGGTATTAATTTCACCCTTTACTGTTTAAACCGGAAGTCAAAGTTTAATATTTTATAAAATCATATCTCAACAACCACAAGAGGTAAAAATTGACATTTTCTGCACCATTGTACATATCATTAATTGTCCAAAAATATTTACACAAAGGTGACCCCAATGTGCCCTTCCTGTCCAAACCGGAAGTCAAGTTTAATATTGTTAAAAAATCATCTGAACAACCACAAGAGGTAAATTCATTTTTGCGCCATTGTACAGATTGTTAATTGTGGAAAATATTTACAAAAAGATGACCCCTATTTGACCTTAGTTGTCCAAACCGGAAGTCAAAGTTTAATATTTAAAAAAATCATATCTCAACAACCACAAGAGGTAAATTGACATTTTTTGCCATTGTATGTAGATTGTTAATTGTCGAAAAATATTTACAAAGTGACCCAATTTGACCTTACTTCCTGTCCAAACAGGAAGTCAAAGTTTAATATTTAAAACAATCATATCTCAACAACCACAAGAGTAAATTCACAGTTTTGCCATTGTACAGATTGTTAATTGTCAAAAGTATTTACAAAAACAACCTTACAATTTGACCTTTTCCTGTCCAAACCGGAAGTCAAAGTTTAATATTAAAATAATTTCTAAAATTCAGTATTGTATTGTGTTCAAATAAACTTCTCAAAGAACAGACGTTAACATTTGACTTCTCCAACACTTCGGAATTGATGACGTAACCATTTTAACTTCAACCGAACACCTTGTTTTGTTGTGACAAAAAAACTTATATCTAATATCTATTCTTTTTCTCCTTCTTTTCCGGATGGGTTGTCTAAAAAACATACTTGTAAACTTCACATGAACTGGGCAGCATATATACTTAGAACTTAACGTAGATGAAACACGAGTTGTGACGTCATGATTAGTCATCAGATATCGAATTACGATAAATCAAAATTTAATATTTAAAAAATCCATATCTCAACAACAAGAAAGTAAATTACAATTTTGTGCCATTGTACAGATCATTAATTGTCAAAAAATATTTACAAAAGGTGACTAATTGGACCTACTTCCCTGTCCAAACCGGAAGTCAAGTTTAAATATTTAAAAATCATATCTCAACAACCACAAAGGGTAAATTCACAATTTTGTACCATTGTACAGATCGTTAATTGTCAAAAAATATTTACAAAAGAATGATTAATTTGACCTTAATTCCGTCCAAACCGGATGTCAAAGTTTGTAATATTTAAAAATCATATCTCAACAACTACAAGAGGTAAATTCAATTTTTGTACCATTGTACAGATCGTTAATTGTCAAAAATATATTTACAAAAAAGGTGACCCCAATTTGACCTTACTTCCTGTCCAAACCGGAAGTCAAAGTTTAATATTTAAAAAAATCATATCTCAACAACCACAAGAGATAAATTGACATTTTTTGCACCATTGTATAGATTGTTAATTGTCGAAAAATATATGAATCGGATATCCATGTGCATGTACACAAAACGGGGGTGAAATTTCATGTCATTTTCAGTTTACATTATTTTTCGTGTAAAATTTTCCCCGGTCTTTGAAAAAATGCCCAAATAAAATCTCAGCTCCAAAAAGCCTTTACAGAGAATGATTGATATCCGCATTGTTCAAATTGATACAATGCATCTTGCTGTTACAAAGTATCTGTTGGGTTCAGATAAAGGCCACCGGACTTTGAGGACATGCCACCGGTATTAAAATTGAGTGTTCTTGCCCGAAGAATAGCGATGATATTTCAACCAATAAATGAGGCGGTTGGCAAATAAATACGCCATTGGTTGCTTTCATCACGGACCATTATGCTTTCGTGCATATGACGTTCCTTCCACCGCAACTGGGTGATTGAGCCACAGGTGCATGTCACATTCCAACTTGGTTTGCCTAGAAATACTGTTGCTAGGGAGGTTTCCCCCTGTGATGTCTGGGACTGCCGGGTTGCGCCAGAAATCTTTGTATGGGAGAGAGAGCTTTGGGACTATTTTCTCACAGCCTGCGGAAACTAGTAGCTAAAAATGCTGCCGCTTTCGAAATTTGTGAAGGCATAGTTTGTCGTATTGGATGCAGTTTCCATTTCCGTTAAATAAGTTGTTGTTGTTGTTGTTGTTGTTGTTTTTTTTTTTTATTTTAATTTATGGTCTTTAACCTTTGCATGGGATAATCGATATATCGAATATACTCGATTGGATTTCGATATCGAAAATTTTATCGACGGTGCTTGTATTTTTCTTCTGTGTAGGCATAGCGGAGCGAAAACCAGTCAGCGTGCATGCAGTGGCGAAAACCACGAACCCTTTCAACTTGATTAAAATTATTAATAAAGTTTCAAATGAATTATTCATAATTTTTTATGCTAGGTAAAGTGCTAAAGGTTAACCAATCACAATGCGGACTTTCCCTAGTATCGCCTCTAGCGTATTCAGCGTATGCCTAGCGTATGCTTAGCGTATTAACCATACGTCCGCATACGCACAAAATTTTAAGCATGCTTACAAATTTATTTCTGCCTCAGCGTATGCCAGCGGCTAATACGCCAGCGTATGCCACCGTGCTTGAAACGTATACAACCTATGCCTAACGTCCCCTAGCGTGTCACCGTGCCAGCGTATGAGTGATAATTTTCATGCGCTGGCATACGCTAGTACGATACGCAACAATGTAATGACAGAAATTTTCGTAGCAGGAAGAAATTGTTTAAAAATACTTGCTTAGCAGATTTTGTTGGTTACCAGCCAAACTTCCACACAAAATGTGTATATTGGCTGGGTTTTTGTTTTATCATGCTTAGAAAATATTTAAGTAAAAAATACTCTGATAGCAGCGCTATGGATTGGCCCCAGGTTGACCTAGAATTGTTCAAACTGGCCCAACCCTGGGCCACTTTCAGCACTGCTATCAGAGCACTTTGCTACACAAATATTTTGCTAGTTTTGGATAGAACAAATTAATGACTTACCAGTAAGAAGCTCCGCCATGAAGAGCGTTTTGAATAATAACTGAAATATATTGTCCTACAGGATATAAAGCCTTAAAGGCCCCTGTCTCATCTGAGAAAACTGGTGATATTTATAGGCACTGTGAATTTATTTGAGATGGTATCATATAACAATGTCTGTCGTTCGGCAAAAATAAAACAAGTCTTTATTATGACAGGAAACAAAATAAGCCCACTTTTATTACAGATATAAAACATTGCTATGTTTTGTTCCCTGTCATAACAAAGATTTGATTATCCCCGCTGATACATTGTTTATGATACCATCTTAACCAAATTAAATTAAAAAAAAAAATACAATAACTTGAAACAACACTCTCCCTGCTGGAGATATAAAATGATTGTTTTATTTAAACCTGGCATCCGGATGGGTAGACTTTAGTTAAAGGGGCAATATCGTTACAATCAGAGCAGACATTCAACAGGGCATGAAATCGGTGTCCTAGTTGACATAAAACTACTGGCTCATTTATGCAGCAGCAAGGGTAATGTGACCTTATTATGTGGGGTATTAATTTTCAGTCTCTGGGTTATCTAGCACTCCGATTCCATGCCATGTTGATCGTGAAGTCCTTTAAGTTTAAGGCAAGCGACAACCCGGAACACGGTGGTGAGTATGCCTGTGCTGTAGTAACCCTTTACAAATAATTGTTGAATGTTCGTATGTATATCCGCTTTATACACATCAATGTCCTGTAACGATGAAATTTTATGATGAATTTTGCTACCCCGTTAGGTAGCAAAAATCGAGAAGAAAAACATTACAAATTCCTGACAAGTTGAAAGGCCTCGTGGCTTCGCCACCGCGCATGTGGTCTCCGGTTCAGTCGCTTCGCGGTTACGCCGTTCTGTGTAATGCCGGCATGTTAAGCCACGATGCCTCATGAAAATACATTCTTCTTTGTTCTCGCAATAAATTTGCAGGAATTCTTTGATTTAGAAGTTTGCGAGAACTGTTTTTTTGGGATCAAATCTTTTGTGATTTAAGATTTTACTAACTTTGTTTCAAAATTATTTTCTGGTGTTTTCATGGGTTTGTCCTGAACCTGTTGAGCTGGAGGAACACCAAGATCAGCCTCTCTAAGACCGGAGCCCAAGACTTTAGCAGACCAAGGGGAAGACCAAAGAAAGCTAAACAAGGGGATCCAACAAAATCTAAAAAGACAAAAATCTAGGAGATAACATCAGCTGTAACATGGACTATATTCAATTTTGTTGGAATGTGTAATTACAGGGGGTAATTGAATTTAATGTTTATTAATGTTAAAATTTAATAGAAACATTGGCATTCAGCTGTGTACATTCTTTATTGTTAATTAACCCCCCCCCCAATCCCCACCCCAACTCCTCGGCCCCTCCTTTTCCACCACCGACAATAATAACCTGTGATTTTAAAAACCAAATTCTTTGATGTTTTTGAAGACTTGTTGCATCTGTTCCCGTATTTGCCAAAATTTAATTGAAACAGCGTTGAGCTGTGCACATTCTTCAGTGTTACTAAGCGTCCGCCTCCACCCCCACCCCCAGCCCGACTCCGACTCCGTGGATATATATCAGCTTTTGACCAATGGGGAGGGCCCTGAGGGATGCACCTCTGACAGGCACTAACCATAAAAGTGTCAATATTTGGTTGTTATTATTATTGTTTACACCTTTGTCCATAATAAATGACGTGGATATTATATCAGCTTTTGACCAATGGGGAGGGCCCCGAGGGATGCACCTTCGTGAAAGGCACTAACCATAAAAGTGTCAATATATTATTGTTTACTCCTTTGTCCATAATAATGACGTCCCAAACGGAAAGAATGGCAATTAGGTCCTTTCGAATCAGCAAGTTAAAATCTTTAAACATTGGTACTAAAAGGTTTAGTGATTGTCAGAAATCAGTATAATGGAGTAAGCTCTAATTTACTCACTTGCAACACTTCATTTAAGTAAAACAAATAAAACATTGAAATTCAATTAACAAATAAAGGAATTCCATACAATGAATATGTTCAATATTTACATAACCATAACGAAAAAGCAAATTATGTATACTTTAAGTGATTTATGATTAGAAATGCGTCCATACTTCATAAGAAATAAGAGATATGTACAGACAGTTTCAGCTTAACGTTAACGAGAACAAATTAAATACATACAGATTTGACTGCAGGCGCATAGCCAGAGATTTATCATGAAGGATTTGTATTTTGTTTTCCCAAAAACGGACGATCTCGAATGTCGCTATCCCTTTTCCCTTTTTTGGTAAAAACAGGGCCCATGGGGAGTGGGTGGGTGAACCCTGGATCACCTCCGTGGCTACGCCACTGTTTGTGCATTCTCAAAAGAAATGGGTCACGGCTGTGATTCATTGCATAGCTCACTAGCTTGTCAAAGTCAAACTCTCAGGTGTTAGGTACCATTACCATATTACAACCAAGTAGCTTTTATATAAGAATTGATACAGTCTGTTTTTTTCCGGGTTATTACACTGTTAAAACAATTGTTGTTCAACTTCAGTAAATTGTTTGCCAATTGGCATGACGGAGACTTCTTTATTATACAGCAGATTTTTTGTTATACAGTAGAATTTTCCCTTCAGGCATCAACAGCAGACCTGTTGTAACTTTATACAGAGAATAGAATGTAACTATTTATAATTTAGGCACATTTTTGTATATTCACAGGAAAAATCTGAAAATAGCAATATCTGTTGTAAATTTTGTATTCTTTTCAACAGAAAAACTACTGTAAACTACAATTTTTACAGTGTACCAATAGTATACATTCCTTTATCTGATATGAACATGTAAACGGCCCGGAGAAAGAGAAAAAACATCATGTACATTTTATACCAAGTGGCAAAGGCCTTAGCATACGTGGTCTCTCTTGCAGAGACATGTCGGACTAAAAAATACTTTTCAGATACTTCAAACATCTTATTCTTTGGAAAACCACTGAGTTGAAACCGTCTTCAGACGTGTAACCAGCTTAAATTTGAAGTACAATCATGGCCACTATTATTTGGAACGCTTGTATTCCCTGCGTCCCCGTACAGTGTTGAGTAAATTTGTGCGCGTGGCAAAATGTTTCATGCACGGGTTCTCAACATTAAATGGGGGCATGAGCCGTTGAGGAACATGTTGTTAGACCACTGTGTGGGCGAAAGGGCAGCGATAGTGCGTCGCGTTTGGCGTATTTTGCAGTTGATGGTATGCGATCATTGGCTGGCAGAAGGAAATACGCGCGTAGTACCAACATACGCACACAATTTTACGCACAACGCTCACACGACGCAAAAGTGGCTATCACCAAGACACTTGGTGAAAATTCACCGCTAGACTAGATGGCTACGATGTGCACTGAGCGGATACTGATTAATGTACAAGTGTTTCAATAATTCTGACCGTTCCTCTCTGTCTGCCATCGAGTTTATTTTATGATACGTAACCATTCTATGAGAGAATGTGAATCATCGTGAATCAGAATCATCAGTGGTTCGTCTATCTTGATCTTATTTTTCGAAGACAACTAGAAGGCTCTGAAATCATGTGATATCGGCACCGAAGCATGTGACAAAACACCTCATGAAATGCGGGTGTTTCACCCGTAGATGACAGGGTTGACGGCGCTGTTGAAGATGATGATCATTCCGGTCCACGGGATGACCGGATCGCTGGCGGTATCATCAGAGCGATTGCAAAGGGGCAAGACACGCGATGAAGGCGCACATCACGTAGAAAGATTCTTGGTGATCTCTACCCGCCTCTTACTGAAACGCGCAGATGGGTTTTCTGAATCTCTGGTGCTGCTGGCGGCTGAGGTTGAAATGTCAGACATCTCAATCCCTTCACAATCATTTTCTTCATGTGGATGGTGATGTGTCGGTAGATCTTGAAGTAACAGACGAACAAGATGATCAGTGGGATGGGGTAGACGAGCCCAGAATACAACCCACTGTAGAGATCACTGGTTTCAAACGCGGTGTCTTGCGTGCAAGTCTTGTATTCTCTGAATATCCCCATTTACCTATTCCAAACAGAGGAAAGCTGCAGACTATAGCTGGATACAGCCACGTGAACACCAACATGGCTATCTTCTTTGGTGTATAGATGGACCAGTACGCCTGTCTTCGTTTGGTGAGTAGAACAAACCGGTTTTATAGCGATGGCAGCCAATTTAGAATGCTGCATCGCTACGGAACCAAATGAAACAACAGCCGCCAAGGAGCATATAATCTCCGGCAGAGGCCAGCCGTTCATACTGAATAGCGCAACCGCAGTGAAAGGAATACTCGCCTGAGTTAGTAGGTCAGCCGTAGCCAAGTTGACGACGAACACATTGGTGCGCGTTTGGAGCTTCTTGGATAAGATAACCGCCAGAATCACCATGGTGTTTCCTGTGAAACCAAACGCTGATACGAGGAAGAAAACACTTCCAATGATAGCTCTCTGCATAATCCTCAAAGCGAAAACCTCGGCCATCTCCTGTGGTCAAGAGTCCCGGTGGCGTGCCCGTAGTAGTGCTTTCAACGAAACTTGTTCCAGTTGTAAAACTATCTTCCGGTGTCGTTACAAAGGAATTTTCAGTGATGGAATTTTCAGGTAAGATGCTGAAAACTGACTCGTTATCTGCCACCATAGTGGTGACCGCAAGGGTTTCCATTGTGAGTAGATCGGTTGTCATGGTGATGAAGCCAGTCGAAGTGTTGCTATGGACTTAGAGAACGGCCGTTTTGTCTTGAACCTGTCTGCGGCAGTCAGATAATACGGACAATTCAATTCAATCATCACATTTATTTCCATACTTCCATAAAATAATTAACAAACTTTATATTAAGAGTGCATTAAACGATGAAGCAGTAAATGTTAAATTCATAGCAAAATTAATTAGTTAAATAGAGCATGGGGGCTGTTTATATAAGCAGAAGCTTGTTAAAAACAGCCATACAGACAAAAACACAAACAAAAAGGACAGACAGACAAGAGACAAGACAATAGGTAGTTGACACGATACAGAGTAAATATACTGATGACAGAGGCAATTAAAATAATGAAAAAATATCAAATATTATTAAGGAAAAAAACAACAGAACTAACAAAATTTAGATATGTGGATAATGTGAACATAATGGAAAAAATATATATTTGGGAGAGGAAGCTAAGATGCATAATGAGAGATAAGGACTCGTTTTTGTAATTAAGCTTAAAAAGACCGACGGACCGCTGAGATCTGATATTTTCATCTATGGCATTCCACACGAGTACCAAGGAAACGAATGGTGTTCATAGAATAAGAAGGTGCGAGAATGGAACAAACAGATTGGTACAGGATCTTGGAGTGGCTATGGGTGTCTCTGAACTGAGAGGTAAAGAAGGAAGAGAAAACTTGGGGAAGAAGATTGTGAGTGAACTTATACATAAAAATCCCATATGGAGTTTATTAATGTCGGCGATAGTGAAGAGGTGTGCAGTTGTGCGAAAAGAGGTGCTGAATGCTCTCTGGGGAAGAGAAAGATACAGATACGAATAACCCTTTTGTGAAACGAATAGAGTACATCTTCGTATTACTCAGAAGCCAAAAACAATGTTAAGGTAATTTAAATAAGGATAGATGAGAGTGTTATAAAGAAGAACAAAGCGATGAAGCAGGAGGAAATATGGCGGATCTTAGAATGACACCAGCTACGACAAATAACCTTATTAACAGAAGAGATATGTTCTGACCAGGAAAGTTTATGGTCGATGATGATACCAAAGAAATTTAGCCGAGAAGACTCTTGTTATAGAAATACCATCAATGATCACCGGCGGCAAATCGATGTCTTCAGGACGATAAGACTTGGAGAAAAAGATAAAATTAGTTGGTTTAGCATGGTTAATGGAAAGTTTGTTTGCCTTAAACCATGAAAAGATACCTGAGCAAGTTCAATGTTGAGTGTGTTGATCAAGGAGGAGAGAAGAGGACTAGAGTAGAAAATGGTTGTATCATCAGCAAACAAAGTAAAAGATAAAATGGGGAGGAGTGGAGATCATTTAATATAGAGGAGAAAGGAGGGCCAAGAATTGAACCCTGAGGAACTCCGTGCTTAATGTTTAAACGATCTGGTCGCAACCTTGATTGATGTAAACTGGTATCTATTGTTACAGGTAGTCAGCAAACCATTGCAGCGCGACTCCCTGATTCCAAAATGTTCAAGTTTAGAAAGAAGAATTGAGTGATCAATGGTATCAAAGGCTTTTAGAAAGGTAAATGAAAACACCGGCAGCACACATTTTATTGTTCAATGCCTGGGTGACACTATATCAACAAGTTCGACGAGGGCCAAGTCAGTGGAATGTTTAGATCTAAAGCCATATTGATGACCAAAGAGAAGATAGAAACGAGAAATGAAACAAGAAAGACGATTGTACATGAGCCTTTCAAGAATTTTTTGAGAAACAAGGAAGGATGGAAATAGGTCTGAAGTTACTAATGTTGCACTTATCACCGTTCTTGAAAACGGGAATAATTTTAGCAACCTTAAGATTAAGAGCACAGATCCACTGAGAAGGAGATTGCAAATGTAAGCAAGAGGTTCAGCAATAGATGGAAGGACAAATTTCACAACGGTCGAACAAATGTTATCAAAACCGCAGCTACTTCCTCTCTTCATGTCTTTGCCGATACGCAAGATTTCTTGAGCGTTAGTAGGGGTTAAGAAAAGAAGGACCATTTGGGTCGTGCAATAGTCGTAAAAGTGAGTACCGGAAGCGGGCATCTTACTGAAAGAGAAGACCCAATGTTTGTAAAGAATTTGTTAAAAGAATCAGAAATATCATTAGGTTGGGAGACAAAGTGTTCACCGTCTATTGGAAAATTATCTGGGAAACGAGGACTCTTTACGCTTACCCAAAATGTTATTTATTTCACGCCACGTATTTTTAAGGTTGCCCTTATGATGATCGAGCTTAGTGGCATAATAATTTTTCTTGGCGGAACGAATAGTGGCAGTAAGACGATTACGGTAGATTTTATAAATCCGTTCGTTTTCTTCTGAGGGCTTGCGCAGATACCGCCTGTAGAGTCTATTTTTGAATGAACAAGAATCTACTATAGACTGCGATCCATGGTTGATTTTTCTGTGATTTCAGTAATTTTGGTGATAAGTGGAAATGATTATTATAACGAGAGGTAAAGATAGAAAGGAAGAATTATACAGCAGAGTCAACCTTCAGCTTCATAAACATCGTGCCAATCAACACTGTTAAGATCACAGCTGAATGAATGAAGGGAATTGCTATTAATATCTCTAGTAACTAAGGTTTTTTGAAGAGGTACAGAATTCTTAAAGCAAGATGCAGTCAACTGGAAAAGAGGATAATGGTCGGAAATGTCCGAATATAAAAGGCCAGCTGTGATATCAAGATCAGAGTTAGTAAGGATGTTATCTATCAGAGTGGCAGTGTGTGGGGTGATACGAGTGGGTTTGGTAATCAGAGGGAGGAAGCCATATGAATAAAATGTATTGACAAACAGGTCCGTGGGTTGATGTCCTTCACAATTGAGCAGATTAAGGTTGAAATCACCCATTATGTAACAGAGCTTCCCTCTGAAGTAACCTTTTCAAGACAAGAATCAAAACATTTGTGAAAGTTATTAAGAGTTCCAGGGGCCCCGTAGACATTCCCAACAATTGTTAGAAGCATTGTCTCGCTGAATTTCAATGAAAATTGCTTCGAAGTCATCTTGAGATGGCATAAGATCTTCACGAATATGGAAATTCAGCGAGTTGTTTATAAACATGGCTGCCCTCCGCCAGGTTTTTAAAGAACGCAACGTCTGAACAAGTTGGTAATTATTCATATGGGACATGACGACGGAGGGGCTTCTTTGAACCACGTTTCGGTAAAGCCATAAATCGAGAAAGGAATGGTCTAGAGTGGCCAAGAAATCTTGAATATCGAAGAAATGTTCTAAGGCTCCTGGAGTTCATGTAATAAATTGAGAAATTGCCTGGAGAAGAATTGATGCTATTGAATTGTTGGGAATCAAAATAATCACAAGTATTATTTACACAATCATTATTGCCATCATTGTCAACAGAACTTAGAAAATCAGTAAACATTAATTAGTAAAACAAAAACAAAAAACAAAAAGCAGGGTAAAGGAACAAGAATGAATAAGGTGAACTGTTTCGAGCTCCAAAGAAACTAAACTTGGAAATGAAGTAAAACTAATAAAATAAAATAAACAGGTATTGCAAAAGGCATAACCGGGAATAAACTAAAAGGTACAAAAGGTGGTCTATGAAGATTACAAAGAAAATGAAATGGTAACAAAATGTAGTACAACGTTACGACCAAAATTAAAAGAAGCATTGGTGAATAAATTACTAAACTAATAAAACCAAACCGTCTAACGGCAGATTTTTGCAAAATAAATATTTAAAAAAAAGTCAAGCACAGTTAACGATGCGTGGACAGTTATTTATATTTTCAAGAGCAGTTATTTAGATTTTCGAGAGCAGTTATTTTTATTTTCGAGAGCGGTTTTTTTTTTTTTCAAGAGCAGTTATTTTTATTTTCAAGCAGCTTTATTTTTGTCTTTTTTGAAGCAGCTGTTCGATTTCTGGAAGCCATCATCATCTTTGGCTGCGGCGGCTTCGGACGCACGGAGTCTGCATTTGATCAGGCGTCACTTTAGTTTAGGACTTAATTATGACGAAATAATTGCTTCTCTTGCTTCTAATCATAATATCTTTTATCAGCAAGCGTAACTCAAACTGTAAATTGCGAGAATCGCCGAAACACCCACACAGACATCGTTGATGTTGCATGTTTTATAGAAGGGCAGTTGAGTACCCCAGGGCAACTTTGTGGTTACCGGTGGATGCACCTGAGATGCTTTCAGAATGGAATTCTGGTGTTGAGAAACAGTGCGCCATCTTCTGGGATTACTAGACCCAGAGGAGTCGAGCAAAGAAGGCAGCGGCGGCTACAATAAAAGGACATACAACGGAAGAGGCCCAAACTTTGTGTGGCAACTGGACTCTTATGACAAACCAAAGCCTTACGGGTTTGTATTAACGGATGTATCGACGGGTATTCAAGACAGATCCTCTGGCTTGAAGCCTCTGACAAATAGTGACCCTGGCGTTATTGTAGGGTATTTCATGAAAACTGTGAGAAACAAAGTAGGTTGTCCTAGACTACTTCAAGCGACGCTGGAACGGAAAACAATTCTGTTCGACAGATGCAACAGTTCTTGAGAAGAAACTCACAAGATGCATTTGCAGGGGAGAGGAGCTTCCTCAAAGGAAGCAGTCAGAGCAACCAGCGCATTGAGTTCTGGTGGGGCATTCTGAGGAAACACTGCTCCCAGTATTACAGCTGCGCTTTTGAGGAATGTATGCAAGCTGCATGCACTAGCTACACTGCATACAAAGGCTAGGCGTCCGCGCGAAACATGTGCTTCTTGAAAATAAAAATAAACTGCTCTTGAAAATAAAAATAACTGTTCTGGAAAATATAAATAACTGCTCTCGAAAATATAAATAACTGCTCTGGAAAATAAAAATAACTGCTCTCGAAAATATAAATAACTGCTCTGGAAAATAAAAATAACTGCTCTGGAAAATAAAAATAACTGCTCTCGAAAATAAAAATAACTGCTCTCGAAAATAAAAATAACTGCTCTCGAAAATATAAATAACTGCTCTGGAAAATAAAAATAACTGCTCTGGAAAATAAAAATAACTGCTCTCGAAAAAATAAAAATAACTGCTCGAAAATAAAAATAACTGCTCTGGAAAATAAAAATAACTGCTCTCGAAAATAAAAATAACTGCTCGAAAAATAAAAATAACTGCTCTCGAAAATATAAATAACTGCTCTGGAAAATAAAATAACTGCTCTGGAAAATAAAAAATAACTGCTCTGAAAAATAAAATAACTGCTCTCGAAAATAAAAATAACTGCTCTGAAAAATAAAAATAACTGCTCTCGAAAATAAAAAATAACTGCTCCTCGAAAATAAAATAACTGCTCTCGAAAAATATAAATAACTGCTCTGGAAAATAAAATAACTGCTCGGAAAATAAAAATAACTGCTCTCGAAAATAAAAATAACTGCTCTGAAAATAAAAATAACTGCTTTCGAAAATAAAATAACTGCTCTCGAAAATAAAAATAACTGCTCTTCGAAAATATAAATAACTGTTTGAAAAATAAAAAATAACTGCCTCGAAAATAAAAAATAACTGCTCTCGAAAAATAAAAATAACTGCTCTCGAAAATAAAAAATAACTGCTCTGGAAAATAAAATAACTGCCTGGAAAATAAAATAACTGCTCGAAAAATAAAAAATAACTGCTCTGAAAATAAAAATAACTGCTCGAAAAATAAAAATAACTGCTTTCGAAAATAAAAATAACTGCTCTCGAAAATATAAATAACTGTTCTGGAAAATAAAAATAACTGCTCGAAAAATAAAATAACTGCTCTGGAAAATAAAAAAATAACTGCTCTGAAAATAAAAAATAACTGCTCGAAAATAAAAAATAACTGCTCTCGAAAATAAAAAATAACTGCTCGAAAATAATAAAATAACTGCTCTGGAAAATAAAATAACTGCTCTCGAAAATAAAAATAACTGCTCGAAAAATAAAAATAACTGCTCTGGAAAATAAAAATAACTGTTTCTCGAAAATAAAAATAACTGCTCTCGAAAAATAAAAATAACTGCTCTCGAAAATATAAATAACTGCTCTGGGGAAAATAAAAATAACTGCTCTCGAAAATAAAAATAACTGCTCTGGAAAATAAAAAATAACTGCCGGAAAATAAAAATAACTGCTCGAAAATAAAATAACTGCTCTCGAAAATAAAAATCTTTTTCCTCTCGAAAAATAAAATAGCTGCTCTCGAAAATAAAATAACTGCTCTCGAAAATAAAAATAACTGCTCGAAAATAAAATGACGATGGCACTAATGGCCTTTCGTACACAATGACCCGTCATTGCTATTAAAAAATATGCAGGAAATAAAGAAAGGGTTTGACAACAACAAGAAACGCAGTTGCGAGTTTACAAACCGGAACTTTATGGATTTGGTGGAGTTTCTGTTTTGTTAGGTGTTCGTGTATGCACCCGAAACACCTATTGTTTTTGTTCGTTTTTTTTTCTTCTCCTTCTTCTTAGGTGTTCGGGTATGCACCCGAAACACCTATTCTTTTTGTTCGTTTTTAGGTGTTCGGGTATGTACCCGAAACACCTATTGTTTTTGTTCGTTTTTTTTTCGTTTTCTTCTTCTTCTTTTCCGGATAGATTGTCTACAAAAAATACATACTTGCAAACTTCACATGAACTTCAAACTTGGCATATACTTAGAACTTAACACGTAGATGAAACACGAGTTGTGACGTCATGATTAGGTCATCAGATATCGAATTACGATAAACTAAAATTTAATATTTAAAAAAATCGTATCTCAACAACCACAAGAGGTAAATTCACAATTTTTGTACCATTGTACAGATCGTTAATTGTCAAAATATATTTACAAAAAGGTGACCCCAATTTGACCTTACTTCCTGTCCAAACCGGAAGTCAAAGTTTAATATTGAAAAAAATCATATCTCAACAACCACAATAGGGAAATTCACAATTTTTATACCATTGTACAGACCGTTAATTGTCAAAAAATATTTACAAAAAGGTGACCCCAATTTGACCTTACTTCCTGTCCAAACCGGAAGTCAAAGTTTAATATTTAAAAAAATCATATCTCAACAACCACAAGAGGTAAATTCACAATTGTTGTACCATTGTACAGATCGTTAATTGTCAAAATATATTTACAAAAAGGTGACCCCAATTTGACCTTACTTCCTGTCCAAACCGGAAGTCAAAGTTTAATATTAAAAAATCATATCTCAACAACCACAAGAGGAAATTCACAATTTTATATACCATTGTTACAGATCGTTAATTGTCAAAAAATATTTACAAAAGGTGACCCCACTTGACTTTACTTCCTGTCCAAACCGGAAGTCAAAATTTAATATTTAAAAAATCATATCTCAACAACCACAAGAGGTAAATTCACAATTTTTATACCATTGTACAGATCGTTAATTGTCAAAATATATTTACAAAAGGTGACCCTAATTTGACCTTACTTCCTGTCCAAACCGGAAGTCAAAGTTTAGTATTTAAAAATCATATCTCAACAACCACAAGAGATAAATTGACATTTTTGCACCATTGTATAGATTGTTAATTGTCGAAAATATTTACACAAAGGTGACCCTTAATTTGACCTTACTTCCTGTCCAAACCGGAAGTCAAAGTTTAATATTGAAAAAAATCATATCTCAACAACCACAAGAGGGAAAATTCACAATTTTTATACCATTGTGCAGATCGTTAATTGTCAAAAATATTTACAAAAGGTGACCCCAATTTGACATTACTTCCTGTCCAAACCGGAAGTCAAAGTTTAATATTAAAAACAATCATATCTCAACAACCACAAGAGGTAAATTCACAATTTTTGTACCATTGTACAGATCGTTAATTGTTAAAATATATTTACAAAAAGGTGACCCCAATTTGACCTTACTTCCTGTCCAAACCGGAAGTCAATGTTTAATATTTAAAAAAATCATATCTCAACAACAACAAAAGGTAAATTGATATTTTTTGCTCCATTGTATAGATTGTTAATTGTCGAAAAAATATTTACACACAAGGTGACCTCTAATATGACCTTACTTCCTGTCCAAACCGGAAGTCAATGTTTATTATTTAAAAATAATCATCCATAAGAGTTTAATTCACAATATTTGCAAAATTGTACAGATCTTTAATTGTCAAAAAATATTTAAAGTAAGTTGACCCTAATTTGACCTTTTACTCTCCTGAACACCTAGTGTTTGTTCAAACAAACACTTAAGCTCTAGTTTTTTTTTTTTCTCCTTCTTCTCCGGATAGACTGTCTACAAAAACACATACTCTGCAAACTTCACATGAACTTGAAACTTGGCATATACTTAGAACTTAACACGTAGATGAAACAGAATTTGTGACGTGTCATGATTAGGTCATCAGATATCGAATTACGATAATTCAAAGTTTAATCATTAAAAAATAATATCGAGGATCTGAAAATCAATAAAATTACTGATTTAGTCTGGGAAAAATATGTAGTTTATCATGAGTGTAAAGAGTGTGAAATATGTGACATTAGAGACGAGGATATGTTTGAGTTTGATATTTATTTGTACTGAAAACACGACATTTTTGTAAAAAAAGAAACACACTTTTCGTGAAAATTTACGCGGAATCTGTTATTTCCACTACGTCCGCAATACTCAATCGAGTGGGCGGGGCATATAAAACAGTCCGGCCGGCGGGCGTATTTTTTTTTTACACCGCAGCGACGGGTTTTGTGCAGTAAAAGTGCCAATTCCGGTCTTGAGAGAGAGACTACGAAACCCTAGACGCGCGACGATAGAAAACTCCAAGCTGCAGTCGACCATGGCGCTCTGCAGTGGAACTCAGGGACCCATTCCCTCTCCGTTGATGGTAGGTTTTTTTTGCGTGTCGAAATTCCCTTCGCGCGCATGCGTGCTGAATGGGTTCATAGTCTTGACACAAGGGCGAAATGCGCACAAAACCCGTCGCTGCGGTGTAAAAAAAAATACGCGGCCGGCGGAACGGTAAAACTGTATGTCGCCCTCAAATCGGCAGAAACAGATACTGAAATATTTTACAATGAACGAACGTCCATTTTAGCGAGTGCTACGGTTATATTTCCTGATTTACTCAGAAAGAAATTGTATTTTTATGAAAATAAGAGTGTGAAATATGTGATATTACTGATGAGGAAATTGTTTGAGTTTGACATTAGTTTGGGCAGGAAGTAAAGGTCAAATTGGGGTCACCTTTGTGTAAATATTTTTGTCCTTCAGACGATCGATTGTCTACAAAAAACATACTTGCAAACTTCAGATGTACTTGAAACTTGGCATATACTTAGAACTTAACACGTAGATGAAACATGAGTTTGTGACGTCATGATGAGGTCATCAGATATCGAATTACGATAAATCAAAGTTTAATATTTAAAACTAAAATCATATCTCAACAACCACAAGAGGTAAATTCACAATTTTTGCACCATTGTACAGATCGTTAATTGTCAAAACATATTATTTACAAAAAGGTGACCCCCATTTTACCTTACTTCCTGTCCAAACCGGAAGTCAAACTTTAATATTTAAAAAAATCATATCTCAACAACCACAAGAGGTAAATTCACAATTTTTGTACAATTGTACAGACCGTTAATTGTCAAAAAATATTTACAAAAAGATGACCCCAATTTGACCTTACTTCCTGTCCAAACCGGAAGTCAAAGTTTAATATTTAAAAAAATCATATCTCAACAACCACAAGAGGTAAATTCACAATTTTTATACCATTGTACAGATCGTTAATTGTCAAAAAATATTTACAAAAAGTGACCCCAATTTGACCTTACTTCCTGTCCAAACCGGAAGTCAAAGTTTAATATTTAAAAAAATCATATCTCAACAACCACAAGAGGTAAATTGAAATTTTTTGCACCATTATATAGATTGTTAATTGTCGAAAAATATTTACACAAAGGTGACCCCAATTTGACCTTACTTCCTGTCCAAACCGGAAGTCAAAATTTAATATTTAAAAATCATATCTCAACAACTACAAAAGGTAAATTGATATTTTTTGCAGCATTGTATAGATTGTTAATTGTCGAAAAATATTTACACAAAGGTGACCCTTTAATATGACCTTACTTCCTGTCCAAACCGGAAGTCAATGTTTAATATTTTTTAAATCATCCACAAGAGAGGTAAATTCACAATCTTTGCACCATTGTACAGATCGTTAATTGTCAAAAAATATTTAAATAAAGTTGACCCCAATTTGAGCTTTACTTCCTCCCGAACACCTAGTGTTTGTTCAAACAAACACTTAAGCTCTAGTTAGGTGTTCGAGCTACAGCGCGAGCACCTATTGTTTTTGTTAGGTGTTCGGGTATGCGCCCGAAACACCTATTGTTATTGTTCGGTTTTTTTTTTTAGGTGTTCGGGTATGCGCCCGAAACACCTATTGTTATTGTTCGGTTTTTTTTTTTTTTTTTAATTTTTCTTCTCCTTCTTCTTCTTCTTCTTCTTTTCCGGATCGATTGTCTACAAAAAAACACATACTTGCAAACTTCACATGAACTTGAAACTTGGCACATACTTAGAACATAACACGTAGATGAAACATAATTTGTCACGTCATTATTAGGTCATCAGATATCGAATTTCGATCAATCATACTTGATTAGTTAAAACGTTTTGATTACGTTGCAATGAAAGACTACACGGCTTTTTCAACGCTAAAAAAGTGCGCCCTCTGTTGGTGAATGTAAATCAGCTCTGGTCGTGCTCATTATGTATGCATGTTTAAGGAATTGAGCGTACGCTAATATGGATTGTCGCTCTCTATCGGCAAAAACGATTGTCTACAAAAACACATACTTGCAAACTTCACATGAACTTGAAACTTGGCATATACTTAAAACTTAACACGGAGAAGAAACATAATTTGTGACGTCATGATTAGGTCATCAGATATCGAATTACAATAAATCAAAGTTTAATATTTAAAAAAATAATATCTCAACAACCACAAAAGGTAAATTCAATTTTTGTACCATTGTATAGAATTGTTAATTGTGGAAAATATTTACACAAGGTGACCTCTAATTTGACCTTACTTCCTGTCCAAACCGGAAGTCAAAGTTTAATATTTAACAAAAATCATATCTCAACAACCACAAGAGATAAATTCACAATTTTTCACATTGTACAGATCGTTAATTGTCAAAAAATATTTTCAAAAGGTGACCCCAATTTGACCTTTACTTCCTGTCCAAACCGGAAGTCAAAGTTAAATATTAAAAATCATATCTCAACAACCACAAGAGAGAAATTACAATTCTTTCACTATTGTACAGATCGTAAATTGTCAAATAATATTTAGAAAAAGGTGACCCTAATTTGACCTTACTTCCTGTCCAAACCGGAAGTCAAAGTTTAATATTTAAAAATCATATCTCAACAACAACAAGAGGTAAATTAACATTTTTGCACCATTGTACAGATTGTTAATTGTCAAAAATATTTTACAAAACATGACCCTAATTTGACCTTTACTCCTGTCCAAACCGGAAGTCAAAGTTTAATATTAAAAAAAATCGTATCTCAACAACCACAAGAGGTAAATTAAAAATTGTTGTACCATTGTACAGATCGTTAATTGTCAAAAAATATTTATACCCCAATTCTGAGCTTACTTCCTGTCCAAACCGGAAGTGAAAGTTTAAAATTAAAAAATCATATCTCAACAACCACAGGAGGTAAATTGACATTTTTGTACCATTGTACAGATTGTTAATTGCCAAAAGTATTTACACAAAGGTGACCCCAATTTGACCTTACTTCCTGTCCAAACCGGAAGTCAAAGTTTAATATTAAAATAATTTCTAAATTCAGTATTGTATTGTATTCAAATAAACTTCTCGCGAGAACTTCAACAGACGTTAACATTTGACTTCTCCAACACTTCGAATTGATGACGTAACCATTTTAACTTCAACCGAACACCTTGTTTTTGTTGTGACAAAAACTTATATCTAGTTTTTTTTAATTTTTCTTCTCCTTCTTAGGTGTTCGGGTATGCGCCCGAAACACCTATTGTTATTGTTCGGTTTTTTTTTTTTTTTTTTTTTCTTTTTCTTCTTCTTCTTCTTCTTCTTCTTCTTTTCCGGATCGATTGTCTACAAAAACACATACTTGCAAACTTCATATGAACTTGAAACTTGGCACATACTTAGAACATAACACGTAGATGAAACATAATTTGTGACGTCATTATTAGGTCATCAGATATCGAATTTCGATCAATCATACTTTATTAGTTAAAACGTTTTGATTACGTTGCAAATGAAAGACTACACGGCTTTTTCAACGCTAAAAAAGTGCGCCCTCTGTTGGTGAATGTAAATCAGCTCTGGTCGTGCTCATTATGTATGCACGTAATTTTGGTGAATGTAAATCAGCTCTGGTCGTGCTAATTATGTATGCACGTAAAAATCATATCTCAACAACCACAACAGGTAAATTGACAGTTTTTGCACCATTGTACAGATTGTTAATTGTCAAAAATTATTTACACAAAGGTGACCCCAATTTGACCTTACTTCCTGTCCAAACCGGAAGTCAAAGTTTAATGTTTAAAAAAATCATATCTCCACAACCACAAGAGGTAAATTGAAATTTTTTGTATCATTGTATAGATTGTTAATTGTCAAAAAATATTTACACAAAGGTGACCCCAATTTGACCTTACTTCCTGTCCAAACCGGAAGTCAAAGTTTAATGTTTAAAAAAATCATATCTCCACAACCACAAGAGGTAAATTGACATTTTTTGTATCATTGTATAGATTGTTAATTGTCAAAAAATATTTACACAAAGGTGACCCCAATTTGACCTTACTTCCTGTCCAAACCGGAAGTCAAAGTTTAATGTTTAACAAAATCATATCTCCACAACCACAAGAGGTAAATTGACATTTTTTGTATCATTGTATAGATTGTTAATTGTCGAAAAATATTTACACAAAGGTGATCCCAATTTGACCATACTTCCTGTCCAAACCGGAAGTCAAAGTTTAATATTTAAAAAAATCATATCTCAACAACTACAAGAGGTAAATTCACAATTTTTGTACCATTGCACAGATCGTTAATTGTCAATAAATATTTACAAAAAGGTGACCCCAATTTGACCTTACTTCCTGTCCAAACCGGAAGTCAAAGTTTAATAAAAAATCATATCTCAACAACCACAAGAGGTAAATTGACATTTTTTGTACCATTGTATAGACTGTTAATTGTCGAAAATATATACACAAAGGTGACCCCATTCTGACCTTACTTCCTGTCCAAACCGGAAGTCAAAGTTTAATATTTAAAAATTCATATCTCAACAACCACAAGGGGTAAATTCACAATCTTTCCACTATTGTACAGATTGTTAATTGTCAAAAATGTTTACAAAAACATGACCCTTTTGACCTTTACTTACTGTCTAAACCGGAAGTCAAAGTTTAATATAACAAATAATGATGCAAAGTTTCTTTTAAAAACATTATGACGTCGTCATCACTGCCCTGACAAAACTCGAACACCTATTGTTTTTGTTCGTTTTTTAGGTGTTCTTGTATGCGCCCGAAACACCTATTGTTATTGTTCGGTTTTTTTTTTTTTTGTTTTTTTTCTTTTCTTCTCCTTCTTCTTCTTCTTTTCCGGATCGATTGTCTACAAAAAAACACATACTTGCAAACTTCATATGAACTTGAAACTTGGCATATACTTAGAACATAACACGTAGATGAAACATAATTTGTTACGTCATTATTAGGTCATCAGATATCGAATTTCAAAAATCAAAGATATTAGATAAAACGTTTCACTTACGTTGCATGAATCAAGCAGCTACATGTATACGCGGCGCTGCACGATCTTTGGTTACAATGGAGCTCCATGTACAATCGACGCTGTTAGTGTTAGGTCTTGGAATTCGTGTGAAAATGGATTGCCAACGATCTTTGGTTACAATGGAGCTCCATGTACAATCGAATCAACGCGCACTGTTTGTTACAGTGTGTTACTCTATTTCGTGTACAAATGGATCGCCAACACAGATACAGTCATAAAGGGTAGGTATCTTGAATTTAATTTTAAGAGGATTTCTGTATTTATCTTCGTGTTTTTATAGAAGAAAGGCCATTTCTTTAGAGGGACTACAGAGTTCGTCGTTGCATTGTACCTGTTTAACTTAACGTTACTCGTTAGTTAGGCCTACGTAGGGGCTACGTGAACATACTTTGGACAGTAAACAACTCCAGTTTTCTAACAAAATATGAACAGATGTCACCAAAATGTATTTAGAATATAAATAAGGATAGGAAAATTCAGTTGTTAAGGTTATGGCAATTTTCAGAAGAAATTTTATGCCATATTTTGTAATTTTGTGGCTCCAAAAATCTTCAGTTTGTGCACAAATTAACATTAACTAGTGATTTACTGCATTCACAATTTTGTACCATTGTACAGATCGCTATAATTGTCAAAAGATATTTACAAAAGATGACCCCAATTTGGCCTTACTTCCTATCCAAACTGGAAGTCAAAGTTTAATATTTAAAAAACCATCTCAACAACCACAAGAGGTAAATTCACAATTTTTGTACCATTGTACAGACCGATTTGACCTTACTTCCTGTCCAAACCGAAGTCAAAGTTTAATATAAAAAAATCATATCTCAACAACCACAACAGGTAAATGGACATTTTTTTGCACTATTGTATAAATTGTTAATTGTCGAAAAATATTTACAAAAACATGACCCTTAATTTGACCTTACTTCCTGTCCAAACCGGAAGTCAAAGTTTAACATTAAAAAAATCATATCTCAACAACCACAAGAGGTAAATTCACAATTTTTGTACCATTGTACAGATCGTTAATTGTCAAAAAATATTTACAAAAAGGTGACCCCAATTTGACCTTACTTCCTGTCCAAACCGGAAGTCAAAGTTTAATATTTACAAAAAATAATATCTCATGAACCACAAGAGGTAAATTCAAAATTTTGTACCATTATACAGATTGTTAATTGTCGAAAAATATTTACACAAAGGTGACCCCAATTTGACCTTACTTCCTGTCCAAACCGGAAGTCAAAGTTTAACATTTAAAAAAATCATATCTCAACAACCACAAGAGCTAAATTCACAATTGTTGTACCATTATACAGATCGTTAATTGTCGAAAAATATTTACAAAAAGGTGAGCCTAATTTGACCTTACTTCCTGTCCAAACCGGAAGTCAAAGTTTAATATTTAAAAAAAATCATATCTCAACAACCACAAGAGGTAAATTCACAATTTTTGAACCATTATACAGATTGTTAATTGTCGAAAAATATGTACACAAAGGTGACCCCAATTTGACCTTACTTCCTGTCCAAACCGGAAGTCAAAGTTTAATATTTTCAAAAATCATATCTCAACAACCACATGAGGTAAATTCACAAATTTTGTACCATTATACAGATCGTTAATTGTCAATAAAATATTTATACCCCATTTGACCTTACTTCCTGTCCAAACCGTAAGTGAAATTTTATATTTAAAAAAATCATATCTCAACAACCACAGGAGGTAAATTGACATTTTTGTACCATTGTACAGATTGTTAATTGTCAAAAGTATTTACACAAAGGTGACCCCAATTTGACCTTACTTCCTGTCCAAACCGGAAGTCAAAGTTTAATATTAAAATAATTTCTAAATTCAGTATTGTATTGTATTCAAATAAACTTCTCGAGAGAACTTCAACAGACGTTAACATTTGACTTCTCCAACACTTCGAATTGATGACGTAACCATTTTAACTTCAACCGAACACCTTGTTTTGTTGTGACAAAAACTTATATCTAGTTCTTCTTCTTCTTCTTTTCCGGATCGATTGTTCACAAAAACACATACTTGCAAACTTCATATGAACTTGAAACTTGGCACATACTTAGAACATAACACGTAGATGAAACATAATTTGTCACGTCATTATTAGGTCATCAGATATCGAATGTCGATCAATCATACTTTATTAGTTAAAACGTTTTGATTACGTTGCAAATGAAAGACTACACGGCTTTTTCAACGCTAAAAAAGTGCGCCCTCTGTTGGTGAATGTAAATCAGCTCTGGTCGTGCTCATTATGTATGCATGTTTATGGAATTGAGCGTACGCTAATATGGATTGTCGCTCTCTATCGGCAAAAACGATTGTCTATAAAACACATAATTGCAAACTTCACATGAACTTGAAACTTGGCATATACTTAAAACTTAACACGTAGAAGAAACATAATTTGTGACGTCATGATTAGGTCATCAGATATCGAATTACAATAAATCAATGATTAATATTAAAAAAATTCATATCTCAACAACCACAATAGGTAAATTCACAATTTTTGTACCATTGTATAGATTGTTAATTGTGGAAAAATATATACACAAAGGTGACCCCACTTGACCTTACTTCCTGTCCAAACCGGAAGTCAAAGTTTAATATTTAACAAAATCATATCTCAACACAAGCACAAGAGATAAATTCACAATTCTTTCACCATTGTACAGATCGTTAATTGTCAAAAAATATTTTCAAAAAAGTGACCCCAATTTGACCTTTACTTCCTGTCCAAACCGGAAGTCAAAGTTTAATATTTAACAAAAATCATATCTCAACAACCACAAGAGATAAATTCACAATTCTTTCACATTGTACAGATCGTTAATTGTCAAAAAATATTTTCAAAAAGGTGACCCCAATTTGACCTTTACTTCCTGTCCAAACCGGAAGTCAAAGTTAAATATTAAAAAAATCATATCTCAACAACCACAAGAGAGAAATTCACAATTCTTTCACTATTGTACAGATCGTAAATTGTCAAATAATATTTAGAAAAGGTGACCCTAATTTGACCTTACTTCCTGTCCAAACCGGAAGTCAAAGTTTAATATTTAAAAAATCATATCTCAACAACAACAAGAGGTAAATTAACATTTTTTGCACCATTGTACAGATTGTTAATTGTCAAAATATTTACAAAACATGACCCCAATTTGACCTTTACTTCCTGTCCAAACCGGAAGTCAAAGTTTAATATTTAAAAAAATCGTATCTCAACAACTACAAGAGGTACATTAAAAATTGTTGTACCATTGTACAGATCGTTAATTGTCAAAAAATATTTATACCCCAATTTGAGCTTACTTCCTGTCCAAACCGGAAGTGAAAGTTTAATATTTAAAAAAATCATATCTCAACAACCACAGGAGGTAAATTGACATTTTTGTACCATTGTACATATTGTTAATTGTCAAAAGTATTTACACAAAGGTGACCCCAATTTGACCTTACTTCCTGTCCAAACCGGAAGTCAAAGTTTAATATTAAAATAATTTCTAAATTCAGTATTGTATTGTATTCAAATAAACTTCTCGCGAGAACTTCAACAGACGTTAACATTTGACTTCTCCAACACTTCGAATTTATGACGTAACCATTTTAACTTCAACCGAACACCTTGTTTTTGTTATGACAAAAACTTATATCTAGTTTCTTTCTTTTTTTCTTCTCCTTCTTCTTCTTCTTCTTCTCCGGATAGATTGTCTACAAAAAAACACATACTTGCAAACTTCACATGAACTTGAAACTTGGCATGTACTTAGAACTTAACAAGTAGATGAAACACGAGTTGTGAGTGACCCCAATTTGACCTTACTTCCTGTCCAAACCGGAAGTCAAAATTTAATATTTAAAAAAATCTAGTTTAATATTTAAAAAAATCATATCTCAACAACCACAAGAGGTAAATTGACATTTATTGTATCATTGTATAGATTGTTAATTGTCGAAAAATATTTACACAAAGGTGACCCCAATTTGACCTTACTTCCTGTCCAAACCGGAAGTCAAAGTTTAATATTTTAAAAAAATCATATCTCAACAACCACAAGAGGTAAATTGAAATTTTTTGCACCTTTGTATAGATTGTTAATTGTCAAAAAATATTTACAGAAAGATGACCCCAATTTGACCTTACTTCCTGTCCAAACCGGAAGGCAAAGTTTAATATTTTAAAAAAATCATATCTCAACAACCACAACAGGTAAATTCAGTTTTTGCGCCATTGTACAGATTGTTAATTGTCAAAAAATATTTACACAAAGGTGACCCCAATTTGACCGTACTTCCTGTCTAAACCGGAAGTCAAAGTTTAATATTAAAAAAAATCATATCTCAACAACCACAAGAAGTAAATTAAAATTTTTGTACCATTGTACAGATCGTTAATTGTCAAAAAATATTTATAACCCAATTTGACCTTACTTCCTGTCCAAACCGGAAGTGAAAGTTTAATATTTAAAAAAATCATATCTCAACAACCACAGGAGATAAATTGACATTTTTGTACCATTGTACAGATTGTTAATTGTCAAAAGTATTTACACAAAGGTGACCCCAATTTGACCTTACTTCCTGTCCAAACCGGAAGTCAAAGTTTAATATTAAAATAATTTCTAAATTCAGTATTGTATTGTATTCAAATAAACTTCTCGCGAGAACTTCAACAGACGTTAACATTTGACTTCTCCAACACTTCGAATTGATGACGTAACCATTTTAACTTCAACCGAACACCTTGTTTTTGTTGTGACAAAAACTTATATCTAGTTAGGTGTTCGGGTATGTACCCGAAACACCTATTGTTTTTGTTCGTTTTTTTTTTTTTTTTTTTTTTTTCTTCTTCTTCTTTTCCGGATAGATTGTCTAAAAAAAATACATACTTGCAAACTTCACATGAACTTCAAACTTGGCATATACTTAGAACTTAACATGTAGATGAAACACGAGTTGTGACGTCATGATTAGGTCATCAGATATCGAATTACGTTAAACCAAAATTTAATATTTAAAAAAATCATATCTCAACAACCACAAGAGGTCAATTCACAATTTTTGTACCATTGTACAGATCGTTAATTGTCAAAATATATTTACAAAAAGGTGACCCCAATTTGACCTTACTTCCTGTCCAAACCGGAAGTCAAAGTTTAATATTGAAAAAAATCATATCTCAACAACCACAAGAGGGAAATTCACAATTTTATACCATTGTACAGATCTGTTAATTGTCAAAAAATTTTACAAAAAGGTGACCCCACTTGACCTTACTTCCTGTCCAAACCGGAAGTCAAAGTTTAATATTTAAAAATCATATCTCAACAACCACAAGAGGTAAATTCACAAATTTTGTTCCCTTTGTACAGATCGTTAATTGTCAAAATACATTTACAAAAGGTGACCCTAATTTGACCTTACTTCCTGTCCAAACCGGAAGTCAAAGTTTAATATTTAAAAATCATATCTCAACAACCACAAGAGATAAATTGAAATTTTTGCACCATTGTATAGATTGTTAATCGTCGAAAAATATTTACACAAGGTGACCCCAATTTGACCTTACTTCCTGTCCAAACCGGAAGTCAAAGTTTAATATTTAAAAAATCATATCTCAACAACCACACAAAGGTAAATTGATATTTTTTGCACCATTGTATAGATTGTTAATTGTCGAAAAAATATTTACATAAAGGTGACCCCAATATGACCTTACTTCCTGTCCAAACCGGAAGTCAATGTTTAATATTTTAAAAAAATCATCCACAAGAGGTAAATTCACAATCTTTGCACCATTGTACAGATCGTTAATTGTCAAACAATATTTAAATAAAGTTGACCCCAATTTGACCTTTACTTCCTCCCGAACACCTAGTGTTTGTTCAAACAAACACTTAAGCTCTAGTTTTTTCTTTTTTTTTCTTCTCCTTCTTCTTCTTCTCCGGATCGATTGTCTACAAAAAAACACATACTTGCAAACTTCACATGAACTTGAAACTTGGCATGTACTTAGAACTTAACAAGTAGATGAAACACGAGTTGTGAGTGACCCCAATTTGACCTTACTTCCTGTTCAAACCGGAAGTCAAAATTTAATATTTAAAAAAATCATATAAAAACAACCACAACAGGTAAATTGAAATTTTTTGCACCATTGTATAGATTGTTAATTGTCGAAAAATATTTACAAAAACATGACCCCAATTTGACCTTACTTCCTGTCCAAACCGGAAGTCAAAATTTATCATTTAAAAAAATCATATCTCAACAACCACAAGAGGTAAATTCAGAGTTTTTGCACCATTGTACAGATTGTTAATTGTCAAAAATATTTTTAAAAACATGACCCTAATTTTACCTTTACTTCCTGTCCAAACCGGAAGTCAAAGTTTAATATTTTATAAAATCATATCTCAACAACCACAAGAGGTAAATTGACAGTTTCTACACCATTGTACAGATCATTAATTGTCCAAAAATATTTACACAAAGGTAACCCCAATTTGACCTTACCTCCTGTCCAAACCGGAAGTCAAATTTAATATTGAAAAAAATCATATCTCAACAACCACAAGAGGTAAATTCACAATTTTTGTACCATTGTACAGATCGTTAAGTGTCAAAAAATATTTACAAAAAGATGACTCCAATTTTACCTTACTTCCTGTCCAAACCGGAAGTCAATGTTTAATATTTAAAAAAATCATATCTCAACAACCACAAGAGGTAAATTCACAGCTTTTGCACCATTGTACAGATTGTTAATTGTCAAAAATATTTACAAAAACAATGACCCCAATTTGACCTTTACTTTCTGTCCAAACCAAAAGTCAAAGTTTAATATGAACAAAAATCATCCACAAGAGGTAAATTCACAATCTTTGCACCAAGGTACAGATCGTTAATTGTCAAAAAATATTTAAACAAATTTGACCCCAATTTGACCTTTACGTGTCCCGAACACCTAGTGTTTGTCAATACAAACACCAATCTCTAGTTAGGTGTTCGAGCTACAGCGCGAGCACCTATTGTTATTGTTCGGTTTTTTTTTTTTTTTCTTCTCCTTCTTCTCCGGATAGACTGTCTACAAAAAATACATACTTTCAAACTTCACATGAACTTGAAACTTGGCATATACTTAGAACTTAACACGTAGATGAAACAGAATTTGTGAGGTCAAGATTAGGTCATCAGATATCGAATTACGATAATTCAAAGTTTAATCATTAAAAAAATCATATCAAGGGCTCTGAAAAATCAATAAAATTACTGATTTAGTCGGGGAAAAATATGTCGTTTATCATGAGTGTAAAGAGTGTGAAATATGTGACATTAGAGACGAGGATATGTTTGAGTTTGATATTTATTTTTACTAAAAACACGACATTTTTGTAAAAAAAGAAACACACTTTTCTTGAAAATGTACGTGCAATATGTTATTTCAACCACGTCCGCAATACTCAATCGAGTGGGCGGGGCATATAAACAGGCCGGCCGGCGGAACGGTAAGTCTATATGTCGCCCTCAATCGGCAGAAACAGATTCTGAAATATCGAACATTTTAGCAAGTGCTACGCTTATTATATTTCCCGATTTACTCAGAAATAAATTGTATTTTTATGAAAATAAGAGTGTGAAATATGTGATATTACTGATGAACTCGTGCCAGGGAGTGTAAAATTGGATCGCCAACATAGTCATAAAGGGTAGGTATCTTGAATTTAATTGTTAAGAGGATTTCCTGTATTTATCTTCGTGTTTTTATACAAGAAAAGCCATTTTTTAAGCGTTGGGTTGGCTGGTAGTGGTAACGTTAAACTTAATGTAGTTGCATTGTGCCTGTTTAGTGTTTAACTTAACGTTAACGTTAGTTATGTGAACATACTTTGGACAGTAAACAACTCCCCTCTTTTCTAACAAAATATGAACAGATGTCACTAAAATGTATTTAGAAATAGAATGTAAATAAGGATAGGAAAATTCAGTTGTTTAGGTTATGGCAATTTTTCAGTTGAAATTTTATGCCATATTTTTTAATTTATGTTTTCTCCAAAAATCTTCAGTTTGTGCACAAATTAATGTCAAGTAGTGATTGTTTACTGCACTTTCCCTTAATTTTTAACACTTCTTAGATACAAATCAACTTACATAGACAATTATTTCACAGGAAAAATGCACAATATTCATGACACAATACATGTACTTGTATAAGTTGTTAGTCCTGCTCCCTGGGGAGGCCTCTCTCAGACATCTCTCACATGAAACTATGAGACTCGGCAATTTCCTTAAATACCTTTCTTTGATGTGAGTTTCATGCAAGAACATTTCTTTAATTTATTACACATTGTCAAGAATAATTGTGCAATTTTGAAAACAGCCAATGCCCTTTTCAATTTTAATGGTCCAGCTACTCCAAAATTATACACTGTTTTCCCCATTCATATTATAAATTAGAACTTCTCTGAATTTTCAAATACTTTATTCTTGGTCCATGTACTTGTAAAACCTTCTTACTATTTTGTACAGCATGTTCACTGTGATGTATTATTTTCCTCATTCACATAAATTAGAACTTCTCTGAAATTTCAAATACTTTATTCTTGGTCCATGTACTTATAAAACTTTCCTATTATTTTTACAGCATGTTGACTCCAATACATCATGGCTCAGACTAAGTTCCAGCCTACAGCACCCTCGAGACAGCGTTGACACCACATCCAAATGCAGTATCGTAACTGTTCAAGTCATCAACAATTAATCTTCAGTTTGTAGGCTACATGATGGTATGGTTTAACGTCTTACGTTAACAGATCATTTGAGAATCCGTGCACAATTAATGGAAGTGGTCTTCATTACTTGGTTTCGTTTGAATGTACGTAAACTTTCACATTTTTTATAGATGTATGTTCATTTTAGTATAATTTTATAGATATTGATTACATAAAACCATGGTTAACGTTAAAAACCTTAGTGTGGCAATGGTATCACATGTGCCGTGCCTGGAGTGAAACAGGTCAACTCGTATGCGTGCTCGTACTTCTACCAATTCACACTTATTTTGGTCAACTCAACCCGGAAAAAAATGTATTACTGAATATTTACTGGCATGCGTACAGGTTGACATCCGGTGGAGTACGCGTTGGTAGAAGTACAAGTTAATTTAGCTACACTATAGTGTCTGTAGTTCCTCATAATACTAGTAGTACTTATGTCCTGTGTGGTGATGGCTGCATTGCAGTTTACTTTATACTAAATTTTCTCACTAAAGTAGACCAGAAACAAATATCAGCACCTTTATTGAGATAATGAAACAGTCACATCATGGAGGAAGGAAGATGTCACATGTAGTTCTATTCCACTGTAAAACCTAACTTAAAGGCATTGTTCTGAAGGGATCATTTTTCTGAAGTTACATCAATCCATCATCCTGATAATAACATATAAGGGCATTCTAAGTTATGTGTTTTGTTAGCATGACCCATTATTCTTCGTCCCTCTTTGAAAACATTTAATATTGTTTTTACATGATTCGTTTATATTTCAAATCAACGGTATCCATTTGTGCTACTGCTACAAGGTGTGTTACAGTCTGTGTAACTTTGTGATCCAATGGCCAGCATTTGAAGTTCATACATTCATCAAAGGAGTTAACGTATTATTCAAATTATTTTATATGGACTTATCCTATCTGTGGCAGTCTTTACCCTCAAGGGAATTGTTTTTTCAGGACCTCAAGACACATCTAGGTCTTTCTAGGAATTTCTTTAACATGTTAGAACAAAATAGTACTGAGGAATTCTTTGGACTGGACCCAAACATCCTCGCAAATGTAATTATTAAGCAATATCTGTTGGTGATCTAGTAAAATGTATATTGCCGACAGTGAATCACTGGCAGTTGGGCCATATAAACATAGTAAACATACCCCCCACCCCCCACCCCCCACCCAATCTTCATTGCATGGGTGTGTCAGCCTTGGAATACCTTTTACCAGATCACCCAATTAAAGTTCCTATTTATTTGTATGCTCGCATTGGGATAGTACTGACCATCAATCCCATAAACACAATTAGTTAAACAGACAGTATCGTCACGATCAGAACAGACTTTCTACAAACGGGCATGGAATTGGTGTCCTAGTTTAAGACGAACATAGTGACTAAAAATTATTGGCTCATTTATGCAGCAGCAACGCGAATATGACCTTATCATGTGAGTATTATTTTCAGTCACTGAGTTAAACTAGAACTTGAACTCTGATTCCATGCCCTGTTGATCGTGAAGATATTGCCACCTATAAACAATAACTTTAACATTACTATTTAGGAAAATGTATTTTCAACAGTTAATGACACATAAATACATATACATGTAACAATCAGAAGATCATATTTCAATACTGTTTGTTTCTTTTTATTTTACAGTTATCCTTCAAATTACATTGTGCTGTCTCTTCCCTATAAGTATTGTTTTAAAAAACTGAACCAAACATTTAAATATTATAACACTTGATCGAATTTGTCATTGTATTGTACAAGACCTGCACACACCTCACCTCGGGGCCAAAAATGTGTAATGATAAAGCTGTGATGATACAGTATTTAATTCCACCACAACGTAATTAGCGTAACAGCTCTGTATTCGTCCAAAGGACAAACACCTAATGTCGTACAGATCGTTAATTGTCAAAAAATATTTACAAAAAGGTGACCCCACTTTGACCTTTACGTACTGTCCAAACCGGAAGTCAAAGTTTAATATTTAAAACAATCATATCTCAGCAACCACAAGAGGTAAATTAAATTTTTGCACCATTGTACAGATCGTTAATTGTCAAAAATATTTACAAAAAGGTGACCCCATTTTGACCTTACTTCCTGTCCAAACCGGAAGTCAAAGTTTAATATTTAAAAAAATCATATCTCAACAACCACAAGAGGGAAATTCACAATTTTTGCAGCATTGTACAGATCGTTAATTGTCAAAAAATATTTACAAAAATATGACCCAATTTGACCTTACTTCCTGTCCAAACCGGAAGTCAAAGTTTAATATTTAAAAAAAATCATATCTCAACAACCACAAGAGGTAAATTGAAATTTTTTGCACCATTGTACAGATCGTTAATTGTCGAAAAATATTTACACAAAGGTGACCCTAATTTGACCTTACTTCCTGTCCAAACCGGAAGTCAAAATTTAATATTTATGATCTATGTATGTAAAACCATCCGGTGAACAATAAAGATTCCGTGGCCAGTTTTAAAAAAAATCAAAAATATTTTGAAATTTCAGGGTAATTAACATATGTTGATCTTGAAATTCCCTTGTAACCTTGTTGAGGATCTTCTAGGTGTAGTCTGAAGAGAAGTTTTATTCGATCATTATCATTCTTTTATTATACCATTGCATTTGAAATGAAGTTTGAATTTGGTGTAGGGCCTAATGTGATTAAGTTCAAATTATTGAAATGGACTTCAAACAAATCATCGTTGGTAACCACATCATATTTTACAGGGTACTCTTTAATATGAAAAAATAATAATACAAAGTTTCTTTAAAAAACATTCTGACGTCATCATCACTGCCCTGATAAAACTCGAACACCTATGTGTTTGTAATATAACAAACACTTAAGTCTAGTTTTACTTGATATAGCCCTACCCATACCCGTGTATGGCTTATCTGAAAAAATTCTCAACGCCTTTCTGTATTTCCTGCATTTTAGAGTAGCCATTTCTGTCTTATCACAAAGACAATCGCTCCTTTAACTGTCAGTTGTGACATACGTCTAGCCATTAAAAGTGACCACGATGCAACTTTACATAAAATAACTTCCCAGAGTAACCCCAGAGGTCCAGGATCTTGCAAATTCAATTCAAATTTAGTAACAAACCCTCAGTACAAAAAGGTCATACTAAGCATCATTCATCAGTGTAAGAAAGATGAACAAATGTACTCTCAAACAAAGCAAGCCACTTGGGAAATGTTCAAAGTGAAAGTTAAAGAAAGTTGACCAGATTTGCAAGGTCTATGACGCACCAGCAAATTACTAGCACTGACAAACTGAGTAAAGAGCTGGATGAACTGCAGGGTAAATGGGACAATTCTCACAACGAAAACTAAAGCACGATATTTGCCAAAAGCAGTCCGAGCTAGAAAAATGAAATAGTTCTGAATGGGGTTAATCACACAACTGACCTGAACAATTAGAAATCCAAGACAGTGTATAATATTCTTGTTAAGAACAAAACCACGTTAGTAGAGGTGAATTGTATTGGAAAACCGTCTTACAACTCCCACACGACTTTAATTGGATACAAGTTTAGAACTTTAAGATTAAAAAACTACCTATAAATAAATATAAAGAATTCAGTTTTAAATTAATGTACAACATCCTCCCAAATAAAACTAATCTGACTAAATGGAATGTAAGTAACTCGTGTAGTTGTACTATAGGGCCTATGTAATGAACATGACGACCTCAATCACTTTTTGTTTTCCAGTGTAAGTCTTTGAAACAATTATATTGTTGTGAAGCATTCTGTAAATTCCAGAACTCGCCCGATAGCTTCGCGAGCCTATTTAATTCTTATTGTGGATTAACCTGTATATTACGTAATAATCCCTTTATATACGGGCCACTTTGCCATGCTCGGCGCAGTTGGTCTGAGGGTACCGAAATGTGAGTTTTAGTTTCCTTAAATAAATTATTTGGAACCGAATTTGTTTCACAAGTTTCTTCATTCTCTAATGATCCCAGAAAACATAATAAATGGTGGAAGATCCGGTTTTGCATTATTGCAATCATGGAACTCGGCGTTGTTTATGGGCAACACCCAAGGACTGGCTGCCCTTGCCTTATAGGTAAGTAAAATGTAAATAGGTGACACTGACAACAGAAATATTGTATGATTTTTGGTAGCTGACAACAAGCTGTATGAATTTCTTTGTATTTTCTGTGTTGTAATATACTGCACTCTCAAAACAACTTGTAAAAAAAAATTATGTAAATAAAGTTATGTAAATTAAAACTGATATTAAGTAAAAGTTGTCGAAAAAACAATACTAAATTTTCACGTAAATAAAAAAATTCCCATTTAACAAGTAAGAAGAAAAAATTACAAATGTTATGTAAAAGTTACCGAAGTGCTCCGAGAAGTTTACATTAACGTCCATAATGTGTAAACGTTTACATGTATGAAGAAAAGCTTACATTCTGTGTTTGTAAAATTCACGTCCGCGACGCGTCCGGCTATGGGCGGCCATTGGGGCAAAAAAGACAACTACAGAAATATATCAAACGCCAGAAATACATCAAACGCCAGAAATATATCAAACGGCAGAAATATATCAAATGCAAAAAATATATCAAATGCAAAAAATATATCAAATGGCAGAAATATATCAAATGCCAGAAATATATCAATTCCCAGAAATATATCAATCCCAGAAATATATCAAATCCCCAGAAATATATCAATCCCAGAAATATATCAATCCCACAAATATATCAATCGCCAGAAATATATCAATCCCAGAAATATATCAAACGCCAGAAATATATCAATCCCCCAGAAATATATCAAGCGCCAGAAATATATCAATCCCAGAAATAATGAAGCGCAAGCGCCAGTAGAGGGCGCTGTGTAGTCGATCGCAGCTAGCACACTGTGTGGATATCGGATCAGTGTTTCGCAACCGGTTACCGGCGCTCTTGCTCCCCGTTGAAGGCATCCATATTTTCAAGTTCAGCACAGTAAGACCATTATTCTTAATAATAATTATGTTTTTTCCCCGATGCAATTATTAGTCATCCTCATAATAACCATTATTCTTTGATTTGTTTGGGTTTTGATCGGTAGGCCTCGTCATGCTCATTCTCACAGGATGGGCTTTATAACTCGTTTGTATTACGTGGAGTACATCATCATACGTGTAGGCCTAGTACTAGTACTACAACAAGTAGGCAAGTAGCCTAGCCTTAAATAGTGTCAAAAACAGAGACATAAAAATAGAGCAATTAAGGGTCCTTGCTTTGTAAGAAGATTGTAGCTGCGAGTCTTGGTCCTGTCCCATAGACCATCCTGAGCTACAACAACAAAATTGGCAACATGTTTTCAACTAATTAAAATTTGGATATTTAGGCCGACATTAGATCGAAAACCGGGGGATGATGCAGACATTTTCACGTGACCATTGGTGCATGTATTACGCGCGCGAGAATTCCACCAATACTAGAGAGTGTTTTGTATCGTTAATCGCTGTCGGCCCGGCTTAATGCAAAGGGTGTATTAAAATGATTCGAGTTTTAATATTGGTTGTATTATTATTGTTTAAAGTTAGGACAATTACTTTGCAAATTTTGTTGCTTCTATTTTTTTCAAATCATGGACAATTCTTATTTTTGGTGAATTTGAAATACCTGAACACCGCCTTCCCTCCTAAAAAGGGCTCTGTGCCGATTAATAACGTTATGCGAAGACCCTGCAGTCATGGCACTAGGCCTAGTAGTAGTACTACTAGTACTAGTAGTAGTAGTAGTAGTAGTAGGGCCCCTAGTAGTACTTGGCCTAGTAGCAGGGGCGCCGGAGCCGGGGGGGCCCGGGCCCCCCCACTTTTTTTTTTTTTTTTTTTTAAATTAATTTATTTTAAAAAAAAATTATGTTGGGAGGGGAAAAAAGGGGGGGGGAAATTAATGGAACAAAGGGGATGCAGTAGATGAAAAAAAAATAGAGGGAAAATGGGCACACCAAAAATTTCTTTTTTAAAGAACCACCACCCCCCCCCCCCCCGCCTACCAAAACAACTGATTACCCAAACACCCAAGGTTGGAAATGTTTGGTGCCCCCCCACTTTTAAATACCTTCCGGCGGGCCTGCCTAGTAGTACTACATGTATTAGTACTACTACTAGGCCTACTGACGGTAGGCCTAGATCTTGGACTCGGAGCATCAGGCACACCTTGCTGTTGTTGAACTTGAAGGACACTTTCTAGAAGTTGATTTGCCCTTCGGAGGAGGCTTGTCGCCTCATCCAATCTGCCAGGGGGTTGCTGCGACATTACTTCGACGACAGAAGATATATCATACTATTCATAGATCTAGACTGCTGACGACTGATGGGTACTTTGTGTGTAGTCTCGTCTGATCTGATCGATCTTTGCACTTTTGCATGCACACACGTATAACGTAACATGTGCAAAAGAATTAGCGCGAAAGACTACACAGCGCCCTCTACTGGCGCTGGCGCTTGATATATTTCTGGCGTTTGATATATTTCTGGGGATTGATATATTTCGGCATTTGATATATTTCTGGGATTGATATATTTCTGGGATTGATATATTTCTGGGATTGATATATTTCTGGCGTTTGATATATTTCTGGCATTTGATATATTTCTGGGATTGATATGTTCTGACGATTGATATATTTCTGGGGATTGATATATTTGACGATTGATATATTTCTGGGGATTGATATATTTCTGGCGTTTGATATATTTCTGGCATTTGATATATTTCTGGGATTGATATATTTCTGACGATTGATATATTTCTGGGGATTGATATATTTCTGACGATTGATATATTTCTGGGATTGATATATTTCTGGCGTTTGATATATTTCTGGCATTTGATATATTTCTGGGATTGATATATTTCTGGGGATTGATATATTTATGGAATTGATATATTTCTGGGGATTGATATATTTCTGTAGTTGTCTTTTTGCCCCAATGGCCGCCCATATCCGGCCTGAGTTATCCAGGCCATGTGTCCGGCCGGACACATGGCCTGGATAGGCTAGTGTGGTGACATTACATGCACAAACCAAGAGAACTCACGAGCTGCAGAGCTCTTTGAGAAAATTTGGATTGAGGATCTGATCCAGACGTTTCAAGGTAAAACAATTAATTTCATGACAATAGTTGGTTACTTGTCAGTCAAGGATAGACCTAGACTATTTTAGGGGTACACAGATTATTTATTGACAATTACAGCTACGATTACCCTTGAGATGTGCATAGTCGCTGATACATCTGAGCGGTAGTACAAGTTAGTACGTGTAAAAATATGCCTTGATGACTAAGTTTAGCAGATTTTTGACTTTCATAAAGTTCTGGCTTGTACTACAAGCCAGAACTTTGTAGAGGTCAAAGGCCACACTGAAACTTGTCATCAAGGGCCGGCCTGTCAAAGGGTGCGCATATTCAGTGAGCGAAGTGTCCTTTTTTTTAAATTCAGGCCGAGTTTCTAGATCTTCCATAATATAAATCTGGAATAAAATTCAGAGATACTAAGTAGGGCCAAGCTATAGTACAGTACTTGTTGTAGTAGCTCTCTGATTGAACCCTTTACTCCACTGCACTACGACAGAGTTCTGAATAAGAAGACGTCCAAACAGTATATCGAGTGTCCTCATTTTCATAGAATAAGATGCACATGTTTTCCCAGGCAAAAAGCCCTCCCTGCACCTCCTTCAGGCTCTTACCTTACACTGGCATTGGTGCAGACTGCTCATAGGTGCTTACAAAATGTGAAATTTCTTGACACAAAATTGGAGTAAAGGGTTCAATCAGAGCTATTGTTGTAGTAGCTAGTTATCTGGATATTGTATTTTAAATGTTCAATTAAATGTTCACCATGAATGATTATCATTATTTTGTTTTATTTAGTTTTTGTTTTTATCAGATTTTTCACAGAAGGATTTGATGACGATTCTTTTCCTTTGCTAACAAGTGAAACTGTGAAAGATATCATTCCAAAACTTGTGTATGCCTCAAACTCCTGAAGTTTCATCAACAGGAGGTAAGTACAAGTTCCAGGTTTTTTGTTTTTGTTTGTTTGTTTGTTTGTTTGTTAGTTGCTCTTGTTGCCAATGGCCTTCATCACCCTTTTATTTTGCTGTTTGGGTCACACACAGACACGGCTAATAATGATGTTATTTATTTCCTTCAGGAGAGTACTGGCTTGGACCAATACCTGTCTGATATTGATCAAGCATCCAAGTCACAACCATATATTCTCATCCTCACTACTGGAAGCCACAGCAAGTATTTGTCATTGTTGAACGCAAGGCACTCCCGCAGTCCTCCCTAATCAAAAGCGTTAGATGTTTGCTTCAAGGCTTATTTCATCTTAGACTTGGAGTATCAAGACAAATGTGCTGGGTGTGGGAGTTTATGGCAAAGTTATTGTTTTGGAATACACGAAGGTAAACTCAAGTGCAACAAAATAAGAGAGTTTAGAGCATACTGCTCTTTCCAGTAATGTTCTGATGGCCTAGTTTTGTGATACTTTGCCCAGAAACCCATGAGAGCACTATGTATATAAGTTGTTTTACTGCTGTTTTTATAATAGTTAATAGTTTGTATTAAAATATGGTTTAAAATTTCTGAATTAAAAACAAACAAAAGAAACAAAGGTGGGCAAATTTATTATGACATGTGATTGAGTTCTTATCCTAGACCTTCCATTTTAGGTAATATGATTTGAAGTAAAAATACAACCCAACCAGATAAACATAGGTTTGATAAGGCCAAACTACAAATGGCTGTGTTTCCTATTACTGACCCCCAAAAAATTACTGTGTAGATTGACAATTTTTATATATTTTTTTTGCTTTCAAATTGTTTTAGCTAAAACTATTAGGGTGGGCTGAAGGCCAATTTTGTGCACAAAAATTAAGTTCGGGGTCGGTACCAAGAGTTTTTTTAATTTATTTATTTCTTTGAATAAAAAGATTTAGAATGTTAGTAATTTTCTAGGTAGGGTCAGGTAACAGGAAACGCAACTATTTTTCGTTTGGCCTACTAGGACTATTTTTAAAGGGCAATGTGTGACAAGTTTTAAAAAAGTCAAAGGCATTTTTATTTTATTTGAAGGAATAGATAGCCAGAACACTATGCCTGACACAAATTAATGTCCTGTATATGCCCATACTAGATAGTACTTTTTCATGGTGAACCGTTCCACCACATTCGGCAAAGGGTGAATTAGAAATTCAAACTCTTTTATACAACTCTTTGGTTCTGATTGAAGTGTAATTGTTAAGAAGTGGCTTTGTATATAATATCAATTGTAAAAGTAAAGACTACTTTGTCAGCCTTCATATTGGACCCTTCACAAAACAATACCTTGATTACCAAGAGTCACCCAAATAAAGTGGTTTTTTTCTCATAATTGTATCATTCATTGTGTGCTGCTCAAGTACAAAATAAACAGTTGATAATATTGTAGTCGTGCTACAAAACTTGACAACTGCCAAAAAGTTAAATTTATTTCCACCAATTGAAGCACCTGATGATTTTTTGAATATATTAAAAGTTGTGTTTGCTGCTGTTTTTCATAAAGCTGTGAAGTTTTTATATTATTTATTAAAATTTTGTTTGAAAATTCTGAAATTCAAAATAGACAAAGTAAAGATTAGGGAAACAGTTAAATTCATTCTGGCAAGGTTTGACAGGTGATTAAGTTTCATGTCTTAGACCTGCTGTTTTCAATGGTATGATGTTAAATGAAAATTGACAAACCCAACCAGATAAACATAACATTGCTAGAAGGAATATTTTTATAGAGAAATTTACATAATGAAGCATATTTTCTATCAAAACGTTAAGGATTATTGACAATTGATTAAGTTTTAATTATGGCATTAATTACAAGCATTTATGGATGTAAATAAGTAGGTTTAATGTTGTAATTGTTCATCGGGTGTGAAGATGATTAAATAAAACAAAAAATCATGTTTAAATGTTAAATACACCTGAACGTGTTTTTGTGCGTGTTTGATTTCATTCTGTTAATCTAACATTAAAAATTTATGTAAAATTTTAACACAAATAATAGGTAATAATTTTCAGAAAGTACTTAGAACAAAAGTAATATTTCACCATGCACTTGGTAGGATTTTACTTTTTAATTACGTATATTTTACATAACTTTTGTTTACTTAATAATTCGATAAATTTCACAACACAACAATGAAGTTATGTTTTACAAAACTGACAAGTAAATGTTTACCTAACACGTGTTAGGTAAAATTTTACTTAATCGCTGGCGAGTACGTATGGTACATCTCAGATATGTAAGATTTTTACCCAACCTGTGTATCTTTTTCTCTGTGTGTGTATTGTGATGTTGTATTTCTTACTGACATGACGGAAGTTGATTCAGAAAAGAAACCAGAAATGGCGTTCAAGTATGATTTGTCTACTATTAAAATAAAATATACGGGCTCCATAGATGAAGATTTCGATTCTTTTGTGGAACAATTTAAAGAAATTGCTGTGTTGCGAGATTATACAGATACAAAAAGGTTTTGGCTTTCCAGACCCTTTTATAGATGGTCATGCCAGAGTGTTACTGGAATCTATTCCGTCTAGTGAGAAAGATACTATTGATAAGATTCACAGTATCTTAAAAAACACTTGTCTGTTAATTAATTTGTAATGCTCCCGTTTTTTTGTTGGTATGATTGTGTGTTTTGACATGTAATTGTATTGATGGATAAACAGTAAAACGCCTGGAAAAGGCAAAAGAGAAGAAAAAAAACATTGACGGGGTCAGGGGTTTGTCAACAACGTGAAAGGTAATTGATAAATCGGTGATGTGTGGTTATGTATATGGCACGTAAATTTAACATTGTATCCCGAAATAGAGATATCTCTATTTCCAGGTGTTCAAAGTTAATCAAATCAAATTGGAAATGACGTCACTTATTTTTAATAAAACGATAGCACCTGAGAAAATTTTGTTTTCAATGGTTGCTGAATTTGTTGAATTTGAATTGGAGGCATACGACAAAGAATGAATTACGTATGGCATGTCAAAGGCAATACAATGAGATATTTATTCCAGTGGCGGTAAAGGCTACTCATCTGCATCTTGCTTCCCACTGGCTGGCCGTGTGCTGGCACAGACCCAAGCGGTTGTTGTGTTTGACATTCACGCATCAAGACCTGCAAGATTGTCGACAAAACCAAGTCTCAAGGTACAATGGTGGCATTACAGCTAAAAAGCAATTAAAGCCCTGTCAGCTTAAAACGAACCTGGCGCAAATCAAAACCCAGGGTCCGATTTCATACAGCTGCTACAGGAAGAAAATTGCTTACAAGAAATACTTGCTTAGCAGATTTTGTTGGTTACCAGCCAAACTTCCACACAAAATGTGTATATTGGCTGGTAGTCTGTTTTATCATGCTTAGCATGAAAATATTTGCTTAACAAAATGCTCTGATAGCAGCGCTATGGAATTGGCCCCAGGTTGACCTAGAATTGTTCAAAACCCAGCAACACCTGGGCCCACTTTCATAGCACTGCTATCAGAGCACTTTGCTACACAAATATTTTTGCTAGTTTTGGATAGAACAAATTAATGACTTACCAGTAAGAAGTACTCCGCCATGAAGAGCAGGGCCAGATTAGCCATTGGCCGAGGGGCCAGGGCCCAGGGCCCTTGGCTCTCAGGGGCCTCTTCAGGGAAACTGGACCGCGCGGCGCGGTACTGGGTTTGAGGCCCTGACAAGGGCTCCTGGGCCCGGCCTTCAGGCCCCCCAGGCTGGAGGTCTCGCTGGGGACCCTTAGTGGGCCTTTGAGGACCACTGCTACACCGTACTGTGAAGCAGTGGTCCCTCAAAGGGCCCACTTTGAGAGGTCCCATTGAGGAGGGGCCTCAGGGGCCTTTGAAAATGATCGGCCCAGGGGCCCTAGTGGGGGTTAATCCGTCCCTCGATGAAGAGCGTTTTGAATAATAACTGAAATATATTGTCCCACAGGATATAAAGCCTTAAAGGCTCCTGTCTCATCTGGAGCGAAAACTGGTGATATTTATAGGCACTGTGAATCCTTATTTGAGATGGTATCATATAACAATGTCTGTCGTTCGGCAAAAATAAAAACAAGTCTTTATTATGACAGGAAACAAAATAAGCCCACTTTTATTACAGATATAAAACATTGCTATGTTTTGTTCCCTGTCATAACAAAGATTTGATTATCCTCATGATACATTGTTTTATGATACCATCTTAACAAAATTAAATAATAATAAAAAATTACAATAACTTGAAATAACACTCTCCCTGCTGGAGATATAAAATGATTGTTTTTATTTAAACTCCTGGCATCCGGATGGGTAGACTTTAGTTAAAGGGGCAATATCGTTACAATCAGAGCAGACATTCAACAGGGCATGGAATCGGTGTCCTAGTTGACATAAAACTACTGGCTCATTTATGCAGCAGCAAGAGTAATGTGACCTTATTATGTGGGGTATTAATTTTCAGTCTGTGGGTTATCTAGTACTCCGATTCCATGCCATGTTGATCGTGAAGTCCTTTAAGGCATGTTGACAACCCGAACACGGTGGTGAGTATGCCTGTGCTGTAGTAACCCTTTACAAATAATTGTTGAATGTTCTGTATGTATACTATATCCGCTTTATACACATCAATGTCCTGTAACGATGAAATTTTGTAACGATGAATTTTGCTACACCGTTAGGTAGCAAAATCGAGAAATAAAGAAAACATTACAAATTCCTGACAAGTTGGAAGGCCCGCGTGGCTTCGCCACTCGCGCATGTGGTCTCCGGTTCCAGTTGCTCGCGGTTACGCCGTTCTGTAATGCCGGTACGTTAAGCCACGATAGCCTTTGGCGAAAGGTTACATTCTTTCTTGTTCTCGCAATAAAATTTGCAGGAATTCTTTGATTTTGAGAAGTTTGCGAGAACCATTTTGGGGATCAAATCTTTGATTTAAGATTTTACTAACTTTGTTTCAAAAATTATTTTCTGGTGTTTCTCATAAGGTTTGTCCCAAGCCACCTGAACCTGTTGAGCTGGAGGAACACCAAGACCAGCCTCTCCAAGACTGGAGCCCAAGACTTTAGCAGACCAAGGGAAGACCAAAGAAAGTTAAACAAGGATCCAACAAAATCTAAAAGACAAAATCTAGAGATAACATCAGCTGTAACATGAACTATACTCAATTTCTGTTGAATGTGTAATTACCTACAGGGGGTGATTGAATTTAATGTTTATTAATGTTAAATTTAATAGAAACATTGGCATTCAGCTGTGTACATTCTTTATTGTTAATTAACCCCCCCCCCACCCCAATCCCCACCCCCAACTCCTCTGGCCCCTCCTTTTCCACCACCCGACAATAATAACCTGTGATTTTTTAAACCAATTTCTTTGATGTTTTTGAAGACTTGTTGCATCTGTTCCCGTATTTGCCAAAATTGAATTGAAACAGCGTTGAGCTGTGCACATTCTTCAGTGTTACTGAGCCCGCCTCCACCCCCACCCCACCCTGACCTGACTCCTACCCCACCACCATCCCACCCACCCCACCCCCACCTCTGGCCCCTCTCAACCACCCGACAATAACTCAGATTCTTAAACACACACTTTGATGTTTCCAAAGCCTTGTTACATCTGTCCCCATATTGGCCAATCAGAAGGCTTGCATGGTTACCATGGCAACGAGAACATAACGACAAGTTCTTGTTTAAAAAGTATGCATCATAGGTAACATTATGGTATACGTGTTGACTGATTGGGAAGTTATCAAATTGATGTCAAGTTTTTGGCAAAATTTGGATTAATTCTCCCAGTACGTGTAGGTTATGGCTTTTTCTTGACCTTTGACCTTTCAAAATGTCAAGGTCAAACACTTTGATTTTCTTTCCTTGAAAGATCATGTTGTGAGATACCTATGTGCAAAATTTAAGGTCAATAGCATTTTTTTAAATACTCGTTGCTAGGGAATTTATGTCTGACAACCATTTTGTTCTGTAAGAAAAGGTGCTTTAATTCATGGATGTGTGTGCTCAATAAACAACTCAACTTTAAACCCATTTTCATAGTTTAAGTGTCAATATATTATTATTGTTTACTCCTTTGTCCATAATAAATGACGTGGATATATATCAGCTTTTGACCAATGAGGAGGGCCCGAGGATGCAACCTTCTGAAACGCACTAACCATAAAAGTGTCAATATTTGGTTATTATTATTGTTTAACCTTTTGTCCATAATAAATGACGTGGATATTATATCAGCTTTTGACCAATGGGAGGGCCTCGAGGGATGCACCTTCGTGAAAGGCACTAACCATAAAAGTGTCAATATATTATTATTGTTTACCCTTTGTCCATAAATAAATGACGTCCCAAACGGAAAGAATGGCAATACTAGGTCCTTTCGAATCAGCAAGTTAAAATCTTTAAACATTGGTACTAAAAAGGTTTAGTGATTGTCAGAAATCAGTATAATGGAGTAAGCTCCTAATTTACTCACTTGCAACACTTCATTTAAGTAAAACAAATAAAACATTGAAATTCAATTAACAAATAAAGGAATTCCATACAATAAATATGTTCAATATTTACATAACCATAACGAAAAAAAAAGCAAATTATGTATACTTTAAGTGATTTAAGTGATTAGAAATGCGTCCATACTTCATAAGAAATAAGAGATATATGTACAGACAGTTTCAGCTTAACGTTAACGAGAACAAAATTAAATGCATACAGATTTGACTGCAGGCGCATAGCCAGAGATTTATCATGAAGGATTTGTATTTTTGTTTTCCCCAAAAACGGACGATCTCGAATGTCGCTATCCCTTTTTTCTCCCTTTTTTGGTAAACAAACAGGCCCATGGGGAGTGGGTGGGGTGAACCCCCGGATCACCTCCGTGGCTACGCCACTGTTTGTATGCATTCTCAAAAAGAAAATGGGTCACGGCTGTGATTCATTGCATAGGTCACTAGCTTGTCAAAGTCAAACTTCTCAGAGTGTTAGGTACCGGTACCATTACCATATTACAACCAAGTAAGCTTTATATAAGAATTGATTCAGTCTGTTTTTTCCGGGTTATTACACTGTTAAAACAATTGTTGTTCAACTTCACTCGTTGTTTTGCGAATTGGCATGACGGAGACTCTTTATTATACAGCAGATTTTTGTTATACAGTAGAATTTTCCATTGTGCATCAACAGCAGACCTGCTGTAACTTAATACAGAGAATAGAATTGTAACTATTTATAACAATTTAGGCACATTTTTGTATATTCAGAGGAAAATCTGAAAACAGCAATATCTGTTGTAAATTTTGTATTCTTTTCAACAGAAAACTACTGTAAACTCACAATTTTACAGTGTACCAATAGTATACATTCCCTTTATCTGATATGAACATGTAAACGGCCCGGAGAAAAGAAAAGAAAACATCTGTACATTTTATACCAAGTGGCAAAGGCCTTAGCATACGTGGTCTCTCTTGCAGAGACATGTCGGACTAAAAAATACTTTTCAGATAAACATCTTATTCTTTGGAAAACCACTGAGTTGAAAACCGTCCTCAAACGTGTAACCAGCTTAAATTTGAAGTACAATCATGGCTACTATTATTTGGAACGCTTTGTATTCCTGCGTCCCCGTACAGTGTTGAGTAAATTTGTGGCGTGGCAAAATGTTTCATGCACGTGCTCTCAACATTAAATGGGGGCATGAGCTGGTATGGTGAGGGCTCATGTTTTTAGACCACTATGGGCGAAAGGGCAGCGATAGTGCGTCGCGTTTGGCGTATTTTGCAGTTGATGTGCGTATGCGATCATTGGCTGGCAGAAGTACACGCGCGTGTAGTACCATAACATACGCACACAAATTTTACGCACAACGCTCACACGACGCAAAAGTGGATATCACCAAGACACTGGGTGAAAAATTCACCGCTAGAGGGCTACGATGTGCACTGAGCGGATACTGATTAATGTACAAGTGTTTCAATAATTCTGACCGTTCCTCTCTGTCTGCCATCGAGTTTATTTTATGATACGTAACCATTCTATAGGAGAATGTGAATCATCGTGAAATCAGAATCATCAGTGGTTCGTCTATCTTGATCTTATTTTTCGAAGACAGCTAGAAGGCTCTGAAATCATGTGATATCGGCACCGAAGCACGTGACGAAACACCTTGAATGCGGGTGTTTCACCCCGTAGATGACAGGGTTGACGGCGCTGTTGAAGATGATGATCATTCCGGTCCACGGGATGACCGGATCGTTGGTCGGTATTATCAGAGCGATTACAAAGGGGCAAGACACGCGATGAAGGCGCACATCACGTAGAAGAGATTCTTGGTGATCTCTACCTGCCCTTAGTCTTACTGAAACGCGCAGATGGGTTTTTCTGAATCTCTCTGGTGCTGCTGGCGGCTGAGGTTGAAATGTCAGACATCTCAATCCCCTTCTCAATCATTTTCTTCATGTGGATGGTGATGTGTCGGTAGATCTTGCGGAAGCAACAGACGAACAAGATGATCAGTGGATGGGGTAGACGAGCCCAGAATATAACCCACTGTAGAGATCACTGGTTTCAAACGAGGTGTCTTGTGTAAGTCTTGTATTTCTGAATATCCCCATTTACCTATTCCAAACAGAGGAAAGCTGCAGACTATAGCTGGATACAGCCACGTGAACACCAACATAGCCGCTATCTTCTTTGGTATAGATGGACCAGTACGTCTGTTCGTTTGGTGAGTAGAACAAACCGGTTTATAGCGATGGCAGCCAAAATTTAGAATGCTGCACGCTACGGAACCAAATGAAACAACAGCCGCCAAGGAGCATATAATCTCCGGCAGAGGCCAGCCGTTCATACCGAATAGCGCAACCACAGTGAAAGGAACACTCAACATGTTAGTAGGTCGCCGCAGCTGTTGACGACGAACGCATTGGTGCGTTTTGGGAGCTCTTGGATAAAATGACCGCCAGAATCACCATGGTGTTTCCTGTAGCCAAACGCTGATAGCGAGGGAAGAAAAACGCTTCCAATGATAGCTCTCTGGGTATAATCCTCAAAGCTGAAAACCTCGGCCATCTGCTGTGGTCAAGAGTACCGGTGGCATGCCCGTGAGTAATGTGCTAAAACTTTCTTCCGGTGTCGTTACAAAGAAATTTTCAGTGATGGAATTTTCAGGCAAGATGCTGAAAACTGACTCTCGTTATCTGCCGAAATAGTGGTGACCCGCAAGGTCGGTTTTCCCATTGTGAGTAGATCGGTTGTCATGGTGATGAAGCTTAAAAGTCGAAGTGTTGCTAGGGACTTAGAGAACGGCTGTTTTAGCCTTGAACCTGTCTGGGCAGTCAGATATCACGGACAATCACCAATTTGGAAATAAAAAGTTTTTTTTTTTTTTTCCTCATCATTTATGAGAATAATAATGTTGTGCAACTGGTGAACTTATGTCAAATTCAATGGTTTTAGAGCTTCCTTGTTTCATAATTTTAATTCTTGATCGAATTCGATTGTCACAATGTGAATAGCAGAGCCCCAGTTAGTATCTATTTCACGTACACGAATGCCCCCTTTTCAGTATTTTTACAAGATATCCATATATACTTTATTTATTAGAGGAATTTATTTTTCAAGTAGAACATATATTTCAGGGTACATACTGGAAACATTGAACAATGGAGGTCCTCACCATAGATACAAATGTATCTAAAAGTAATGACGAGTCAAACTGTACTTTTATATACAACATTAGTTTTAGTATTGACCGTAACGTACGTGCTTATCATCCCTCTTTTGTTCAATAATAAACCTGTGAACATTTCATCACAATCGTTTTAGAGATGAATGTTATATGGGGAAATGCCCTTTAGACCTTTTGAATCATTCTGAACTGGAATGTTGGCGACATGTCATGATACGACTCTATGGCATTGTTGTTTTAATATAGGGTTTATGACACGGGAAAATTAAAAACCAAATTTTGAAATATCGCAGCCCTACGTGCAAAGGCTATACACCGCAGAGTGTAAAGGGAAGGTACAACATTGGTAAAACTGTTTTATGAGTATGCCTTTTTTTTCGAATCAAGATATTACTATTGAACAAACCCAACCCATGAAAAGTTTCAGTCATGAAAAAGTGTAAAAAGTTTAGTCTTGTTTCTATTAGATGAAATCACGTCAGACGAAATTTAACTTTCAGGATTTAATGGTATATGTATCAATCTTTCCACAAAGTAAGTTTTAAGGTAATCGTTATTTTGATAACTTTGGTAATTTTGGGTACTACTCAGTTTATATCTTTAAATTTAAGGTTTTAAGATAAAGCTAAGTTACTGGTGCTCAAAGATTTGTTTACTAATAATTCACAACCCAGTGCGGCACTAGTTCAAGGACAGTAAGGCCAGATTTAACGGTATCAAGCCCTATATGATTTTTTTGTTCTCAGACCTGGGGTCTGCCATTGTGACTCCGTATTTTTCGTATTCAACAGCCGATTTTCGTAGGCATGTTCGGTTTGACACGTTCTATCGAATGATGCTTTTAAAAACTTCCATAAGGTCACCGTTAGGTGGCGGTATACCCATTTTTATGTAATTTTCCCTCAAGTTTGGTCAAAATAGTATTTTTCCATAACTTCTTTATTTTTTTTGTCCGTTGGCTGCGAAATTTGGCACAAATTTTGTCTTTCTGTACACGCAACAATGTGACAACATTTATAATACCACCGAGGGCGCTTTGTAAGCAATATTTTAACACCTTGTTCCAAAAACATAATTTTTAAATATTGTTACCTAAATTTTTTAAAACCCAAAAGTACAAATAAAGGCAGATATAACATCCATGGTACTACTGATGACATAAATTTTATACATTGAGCAAAAAAAGTGAAAAAAAACGTTTAAAATCAGGGTTTTCTAGAGTTTTGTCAGAGTTTAAAAGTTGACAAATAACCCAAAACCCATATTGAATATTTAACAGTATCAAAAATCTAGTATTTTTAACAAAAAGTGGAAATTCACCTGACCTGTTCAACAAAAACGGTTGCCATGGCAACCATGAACAACCCATTATCATTGATTTTTGCGTGAGGGGGTCCTGCAAAGAATAGCAGGAAAAGCCGTTTTTTCTCGTATGAAGAGCCGTATGTGACTAAATTTCAACTAATTAATATATACGACTAAAATAAATGTAACCATAGGGCCTATATTTACTAGAAAAAACCACTATACAAAAGCGGCAACCAGACTGCTGGCAGCTAGCATAATACGGTAGCCCATTAAACATGAATTTTGGGATTTATATTCCTTTTTAAAAAAAGTCCTCCACAGCCCATATACATTATTGTTTTACAGAAAGGTTTTGTTTCTGAACATTTGTGTTGTAGTTAACAAAAATGTTGCTAATACTGTTGCTAAATATTTACAACCTAAAACCTAGTCTCGATCCCAACTACCTACATGGAAGGTGTTATTCTAAACCACAAGACTACCATGCCACTCGAATTGGCGGTGAATTGCTACAGAAGAACCTTTGTAAAATTGTATTTATAAAAATAATATAAATTGTTCAGAAAATAATTGCGCAGGCTCACAGGAGGTTTACCACTGTCCCACCGCCCAGGGCGAGCGAAAAGGGGTCAGGGGTATGGGTACACCAATAATTGTTCTCAGTCGGCAAATCAAAGGTACTACAGCAAGAGTTGGTCCAAAATAAATTTTCAGTCAGCAACATTTGTGTTTTTTATATACCGATGCCTCTTTTCACAACAAACTATTTTAAACCAGAACTATACCCTAAATTCCGAACACACAATAATGTACTTATAGGGGAAACAAAATAAGCCCACTTTTATTACAGATATAAAATATTGCGTTGTTTTGTCTCTCGTCATAACAAAGATTTGATTATCCCGCAACAAACATTTCACATAATACAATAACCTGAATGTATTTTCAATTATTGCTGAAGCTTTCATATAGGCTGGAGTTATGCATCAACAAAATAATACATTATCCTCACAGAAAAGAAATATATTTTACTAAAAACATTCTTAGTGGGTAGACATCTGCACAAGGTCAGTAAGTCTGACCAAGTTCCAATTTTCAGTGTACCTTTGAATCTTAACGCCCAAAATGACACAGACCTGAAATGGTTTTAGGAATACGTGTCTGCGTTGAAAGTTTAATACATAACTTTAATACAAAGTAGATGAATCAGTTGTAAATAGTTAGACTGAAGAATTGCCAATCATGAAAAAATAGTTTTGATATTTATTAATATTTCATTAATAGTATTACTTTCCTACTGTTTCTCCGATTTTTGGATGCCACGAACCCAGAATAGTGACTGGATTATTTGAAATATAAGCAGCCCTACGTCGCAGAGTGTAAAGCGAAGGCACAACATTGGTAATGCTGGCAAACTGCTTCTTTCTTAATTGAGTATGCTTTTTTCGAATCAAGATACACATTGAACAACTAATCCTGTGAAAAGTTTAAGTCAGGAAAAAGTGTGAAAAAGCTTTTCACAGAAAACAATTTCTAGCAAACAAGTTGCCGTCGACAGGACAACCTTTGAATGTGCATATTTTTTCCATATTTTCACCGAAAAGAGAGCACTTCTGATTGAGACATTTTTGTCCGATGTGGCTGGTACTCCTTACCAAGTTAGCTTCCTGATAACCAAAGTACTTTCCTTTAAGGCATGCCGATATAAAACTTACCTGTCTGATCGTCGAGTTTACGAAAAAATAATGCGGAAAATTGTCACAACCTTAAAAGATCATCACAAGTACATGCAAACAACACCGTTTACAAACTGTACTTCATGGAATTGGAGAGTTGCTTGTTATAGGCTTCATATCATATATGGCTTATAATGAAAACATTCTTAACAACATTTTTCATTTCCCGTTTTCTTGATGTAGTGAAATTAGCAAAGAGTGGATGACATGACGACTAATCTTGGGGTTTAAGTCAATCGTTTATTATGTCAATTCCAGAAAAAACAGTCGTTGTATCGTGTGTCCCTGTTTCAATCAGGAATCACTTCAGTTCTCCCTTTTTCGGCATAAACTTCTCGGAAAGCTTTGAAAATATGCCCGTCTGCAAGTTTCTAGTGCAACCTTCAGAGAGCCCACCAAAAGGTCCCTTTTTCTGCAGCGGGTAACTACTCAACGTGACTCAACGTCAGATATTAAACCGCACCAAACAACACGCAGCTGCTTGGGGAGATATTTAAGTGAATTGAATAACATCTACAGCTGAAAAGGTATCACTATAAATGCCAGTGATATAATTACACTAATTACTTAATGATTAGTGAGACAATAAGGGAAACCATTACTGGTGGACCTAACTGATCACTTTCTACACCCACTGACCCGATAACCATATGCAGTCATGAACTCTGGGCAGATGTAAACAATGTCAAACAGTTTCCTCATTTGACAGAGGGAGTTAATAGTCGGACGAAACTTTATACCACCATATTGAAACACAGTGACCCATCATTGCTATTAAAAATATGCAGGAAGGTGCGTTTGATAACAACAAGAAACGCAGTTTTGAGTTTACAAACCGGAACTTTATGGATTTGGTGGAGTTTCTACTTTGTTTTACTTGATATAGTCTCACCCAGCTACCCATGTATGGCTTATCTGAAAACATTCTCAACGCCTTTCTGTATTTCCTGCATTTTAGAGTAGCCATTTCTGGCTTATCACAAAGACAATCGCTCCTTTTAACTGTCAGTTGCCAGACATACGTCCATCCACAAAGTGACCACAATGCAACTTTACTCAAAATAACTACCCAGGGTAACCCCAGAGGTCCAGGATCTTGGAAATTCAATTCAAATTTAGTAACGTCCCTCAGTACAAAAAGGTCATACTAATAGCATCATTCAACAGTGTAAGAAAGATGAACAAATGTACTCTCAAACAAAGCAAGCCACTTGGGAAATGTTCAAAGTGAAAGCAAAGAAAGTTGACCAGACGGTAAGGTTCATGACGCACCAGCAAATTACTAGCACTGGCAAACTGAGTAAAGAGCTGGATGAACTGCAGGCAATGGGATACCTCCCAACGAAAAACTAAAGCACGATATTTGCCATAAAAGCAGTCCGAGCTAGAAAAATGAAATAGTTCTGAATGGGGATAATCAATAATAACCGACCTGAACACCGAAATCCAAGACAGTGTATAATATTCTTGTTAAGAATAAAAACCACGTTAGTAGAGTGTGGAATTGTATTGGAAAACCGTCTTACAACTCCCACACGACTTTAATTCGATACAAGTTTGGAACTTTAAGATTAAAAAACTACCTATAAATAAATATAAAGAATTCAGTTTTAAATTAATGTACAACATCCTCTCCAAATAAAACTAATCTGACTAAATGGCCAAGTAACTCGTGTAGTTGTACCATATGTACGAACATGACGACCTCAATCACTTTTTGTTTTCCAGTGTAAGTCTTTGAATGTCTTCTATAACACCATTGTTCATCTCTACGAATCTCAATTCTACGCATCAAGCATGACATTAAGTTGAAAGAAATAGTAGAAATATAATATTAATGATATTAATTTTGACACTGCGTTAACCTCTTAATAATAATAGCCTCTTTCACTGTGTACAATTAACGCATTCAAACCAATCACTGCTTTTAATTATAAACCTCTTTGGAGAACGTTCAAAAGTGAAATTGAATTCAACTGTATTATACCAAATTTCAAAACACTTGTCTGTTAATTAATTTGTAATGCTCCCGTTTTTTGGTATGATTGTGTGTTTTGACATGTAATTGCATTGATAAATAAAACGCCCTGGAAAAGGCAAAAGAAAAAAAACATTGACGGGGTCAGGGGTTTGTCAACAACGTGAAAGGTAATTGATAAATCGGTGATGTGTGTTATGTATATGGCAGTAAATTTAACATTGTATCCCGAAATAGAGATATCTCTATTTCCAGGTGTTCAAAGTTAATCAAATCAATAAACGATAGCACCTGAGAAAAAAATATTTCAATGGTTGCTGAATTTGTTGAATTTGAATTGGAGGCATACAACAAAGAATGAATGACGTATGGCATGTCAAAGGCAATACAATGAGATATTTATTCCTAGTGGCAGTAAAGGCTACTCATCTGCATCTTGCTTCCCACTGGCTGGCCGTGTGCTGGCACAGACCCAACGGTTGTTGTGCTTGACATTCACGCATCAAGACCTGCAAGATTGTCGACAAACCAAGTCTCAAGGTACAATGGTGGCATTACAGCTAAAAGCAATTAAAGCCCCGTCAGCTTAAACGAACCTGGTGTAAATCTAAACTCCAGGGTCCAAATTCATAGAGCAGCTAAGCAGGAAGAAATTGCTTACAAGAAATACTTGCTTAGCAGATTTTGTTGGTTACCAGCCAAACTTCCACACAAAATGTGTATATTGGCTGGTAGTCTGTTTATCATGTTAGCATGAAAATATTTGTAACAAAATGCTCTGATAGCAGCGCTATGAAATTGGCCGTTAAAAACCCAGCAAGACCTGGCCCAATTTCATAGCCTGCTATCAGCCACTTGCTACACAAATATTTTTAGTTTTGGAAAAAACAAATTAATGACTTACCAGTAAAATATCCCCATAAAGGGCTTTTGAATAATAACTGAAATTTTTTTTCTACAAAAAAAAACCTTATTCTCATCTGGCGAAAACGGGGATATTTATAGGAAATTGAACTTATTTGAGATGGAAAATAAAAAAGTTTCTTTCCCAAAAAAAAAACAAGTCTTTATTGAAAAAAATAAGCCCATTTTTATTACAGTATAAAACATTGCTATGTTTTTTTCCCCTGTCTAAAAAAGTTTATTATCCCCCCGATACATTGATAACCATCTGAAAAAAATAAAAAATTTAAAAAATTACAATAACTTGAAAAACACTCCTGCTGGGTAAAAAATGATTTTTTTTTAAACTCCCCACCCGGATGGGTAGACTTTATTGGGGGGGCAATATCTTACAATCAGAGCAGACATTCAACAGGGAGGGAATCGTGTCCTAGTTGACAAAAAACTATTTTATTTATGCAGCAAAAGAGTAATTGACCTTATTATGGGGGGTATTAATTTTCATCGGGGTTATCTAGCCCGTTCCATGCCATTTGTCGTAAAGTTTTTGGGCAAGCGACAACCCGGCCGTGGGGTATCCCTGTGCTGTGAAACCCCTTTAAAAATGATTGTTAATTTCGTATATATATCCCTTTAACACATCAATGTCCTGTAACGAAAAAAGTTTGTAAAATAATTTTTGTCCCCCTTTGGGTGCAAAATCAAAATAAAGAAAACATTAAAAATTTCCCGACAAGTTGGAAAGGCCCTTTTGGGCCGCCACCCCTTTGGGTCCCCGGTTCCGTCGTTTGCGGTTCCCCGGTTCTTTTAATCCCGGGACGTTCCCGATGGCCGGGAAACTACATTCTTCTTTGTTCCCCAATAAAATTTGGAATTCTTTAAAGAAGTTTGAGAACCATTTTTTTTTAAATCTTTTGTGATTTAAAATTTTACTAATTTTGTTTAAAAAATTTTTTTCGGTTTTCTTTGGTTTTGCCCCAAAACCGAACCTTTGAGCTGGAGGCCCAAGACCAGCCTCCAAGCCCGGCAAGACTTTGAGACCAAGGGGAAAAAACAAGGGGACCCAACAAAACTAAAAGACAAAATCTGGAATACCGCTGTAACAGGACTTTTAATTTCTGTTGAATTTAATACCTACAGGTTGAATTTAATGTTTATTAATTTAAAAATAGAAACATTGGCATTCAGCTTTTACATTCTTTATTGTTAAAAACCCCCCACCCCAACCCCACCCCAACCCCTCTGGCCCCCCCTTTTCCCAACCCGACAAAAAAAACCTTTTTTTTAAAAAAATTTTTGATGGTTTTGAAGACTTGTTCATCTGTTCCCATTTGCAAAATTGAATTGAAAAATTTGAGCTGTGCATTCTTCAGTTTTACTAACCCTCCCCTCCCCCCCCCACCCCCCCCCGACCCCGCTCACCCACCACCATCCCCCCCCCCTCCCCCCCCACCTCCCCCCCCTTTTTCAACCACCGACAATAACCGGATTTTAAACCACCCTTTGATTTTTCCCAAACCTTTTTACATCTGCCCCCTATTGGCCAATGAAGGCGTGGTTACCAGGGAACGAAAAAAGACAAGTCTTTTTTAAAAAGTATGCATCTGGTAACATTATGGTATAGTATTGGTTGGGAAGTTATAAAATTTGGGATGTAAATTTTTTTGGAAAAAGGGGTTTAAATTCTCCCAGTACGTTAGGTTATGGCTTTTTTTTTGCTTTGATTTTTGCCCTTTTTCAAAGTTCAAGGTCAACCTAATTTTTTTTCCCTTTGAAGATCATGTTGGGGGAATACCTATGTAAAAATTTGGGTCAATAGCTTTTTTTAAATACTCTTGCTGGGGAATTTATGTCTGACAACCATTTTGTTCTTAAAAAAAAGTGTTTTAATTCATGGATTTGTGCTCAATCCCTTTCAGTACCAGCCCATTTTCGTTGGCCTTCCATACCAGGTAAATATGGTGCAGAAAACCCCTTTTTGCCCAACAATTTTGGTTTTTAAAGGCGCCACCACTCTACCCGGGTTTTAAATTTCATACAGGGTTGAAATTTCCCCTTTTTAAATCGCTTTTATTACAAATAACATTTGGAAGATTTGAAACTTTTTTCATTCATTCATTCATTCATTGATGGTTTATTACACTAAAAATGTCAAGGCAGAAAATGAATTGGGCCCCAACAATGTTTAATTAATACAATTAAAAAAAAACAATTACAATTTCAAAATTTTAAAATTATAACAAAACACGCTAAAACAGGGTTAAAAAATTGAAAAAAAAAAATATGTGGCTAAAATAAATAATTTATATGTGTTTGTAGTGTTAAGATTAATAAAACGGAATCCCTGTTACGAAATTCGATTTTTCAAAATTTTGATTTTTTAACCCTTTTTGTCTCAAAAACAGTCAACAGGTTTTTAAAGGGGAAAATTTTGATACTGGGGATGGTAGTAAACAGGGGAAAATCAAACAGATATTGTGCTTCCCCTTTCCAGGGTTTAAAATTTACATACGTAGGGCCGGTTGAAATACAAATAACCCAAGGATAATTCTCAGGCTTTTTTTGGATTTTTCTATCAATTAATTTGTTTCTGGTAAGACCTTATTGAATATGGACATTTAAATTTCTAACATAATGTTTACGCCTTTTGAATATCTATCTATTGATTGAAGGACATTAAATAAAATCCCCCCCATTAATTTTGGGTTGGGATTGTGGGCACAAAAAGTTGTTGACCAACATTGAATAGGGAAAGGGAAGGGGGTAGGGGGCCAAGGTGATGGAGATTCAAATGTGTACGAAGAGTCCAAAAACGTTAATTTACAATAACAAATCCATTTTTTGGTTATAATTTTTGAAATCATTCCCCGGCGATTGCCTCTATTTTGAACGTGGTTGAATATGCTCTTAAAAAGTTTAAAATAACCAAAGGTTCGTTTCCCCAAACAATAATTGGTTGTTGGCAATCGGTTATCTCAAAATAGGTTGTTTCAATTTTAAATGCAAAGTATTTTTTCCAAAAAAAGGGAACACGAAATCGGATATGTACATTTTTTAAATATCATCCTCGTTTTTTTTCTATTTGTAACCCCGGGTTCTACAAACAATGCAGTCACTTTTTTTCCCGGAAGGGTTTTGGGAAAATTTTTCTCCATCAGGAACGGAAAGGTTATTCGCTTTGGGATCGTGAAAAACGCATTGTATTACTTAACCTGTATATCTATGACTTGAAGACAAGTCAAAATTACACATTTTTTGTTGGTATTTTGAAAATTCCCTGGCATTGAGCATGGATTTTTTTAAATACTAAAAACCCTTTCCCAAATTTTCAAACTTCTGTTTTATGTGTGGACTAAAAAATTTGATTAGGGATCGGTTCCCCATAATTTGTTGTGTTATCTAAGATTTGGGCTTGAACACGAAATCCATTTTCGCTCTTCTTACACCAATTTGTTTTGAAATTCTTGGCCCCTACATTTTGTTAAAAAATTAAACATTTTTGATATGCCAAAAATGAAAGACCCCTTTCTCAAAAAATTTGGGGTTTTCTTTTTTCATTCTATTTGTCTTTGGGTGGGCTGCTTCGGTTTTCCCCTGTGCAGTATAACACGGGAACCACCCAAATCCAAATGAGACAGTTTGGATACAGAGCTGGTCTAAGAAATTATCACAATAAATTACATTCCTTTGTTCAAGTCTTTTAAAAATTCAACGCCCTTCTCCGGGTTTTGGGGAGAGGATGGACTTGAGGATGAATGGTTTTACATGTACATGTACCCTTCTTAAATTTTGTCTCCTTGGCAGCAGCTCCTGTACACATCCACGAATATTTAAACCCCGTCTCGTCGTTCAAAGAGATCCAATTCCCCCTTTTGCCCTTTTTTCGGGGTTTACTTTGAAACCCCAGGCGTCCCTTAAATTTACATCTCTCATCGGAGATGGTTCTGTCAGGGTAATAGAGGCTGCGAAATTTGGGGGGGAGGACATTCAGCAAAACTTTTTTAAAGCTTGTCACACCCAGAGGCTGGTTCAGGCCCAGTTTGGAAAGGGTAAAAAAACCAGAAGGGAAATAAATTATTTTTGACTTTTGGATGGAAAAAATGACATCCGAAAACTTTTTGACCGTACATACTGAGGGGCGACTTGATTAGAAGCAGTAGGCTACAAATGCCATCATTTCATTAGTGGGGGGGGCCCAGGAGGTTTCCAAAAGTTTGCTCTGCGTAGCGGTTTTTGTTCAAGCGATCCCAGACGGCACTGCAGAAAACAACTGAATACCGCCCTGCAGAAAGGCCTGAGAAGTCACCTGCAGGCCCAGAGTTTCCCGGTAATTGCACCCTTCCCGTTGAGATGACTGATCTTTCAAGATCAAGTCTTTTTTTTCCCATCGGGATTTGGCATTTTTCGGAAGGGAAGAGAAAAAATGCAGGGGGTGCTTTTTCTATCACAATAATTTTGAAAAGTGTGCCTAAAATTGGCACTATTTCCTGTTTTTGTTTTTGAATTAAAATTTTGGGACTTTTTTTTTTAATCTCTAATACAATAATTTTAATTTGGGGGAAAGTCCACAGTTTATGGCAACGTTGTAATGTAAAAAATCCATTTGTTTTTTTGTGTCATGCAAAAAAAAATGCAATTGATATATTTCGTCTTTTAATAACATGTTAAAGCCCCTATTTTGAATACATAAAAGAAATAATCATGATAAACAAACCCAAAATGGCCCCAATGGTGGCCTTTAAAAAATTATTTATTTAATATAGATGTTTGGTGGGGGTTTTTTTTGGGGCAATAGTTTACTCCCATCTCGTCAAACATGAAATTCGGAAAAAAAGATATAAAATAGAACGGGATTTATCTACACTCAATGTTAAATTTTTTATACAGCTTAAAAAAGTTTCCAAAATCAATTTAAAAAAAGATGTTAAAATAGCCATTCCCCAATAATTATACGTCAAAACCACCAAAAATAAAAACCCCATCCTGCGGATCCCGTCGTCGAAATTTTTCGCCTTCCAGTTCATTCACCCCGATCATCGCTCTTTCATCATTCTCCCTGTCGATCTCCCTTTCCCGGGCACTATCTAAATATTTCGCCCAAAAGGGAGCATTTCTATCGCGTCCATGATTAAGTTTCATTCGGCCCCCCTTGACTTCCCCCGCCCCTTTTCTTTTGAATAACGCCCGGGGGGGGACCTAACTATCGGGTTAATTCCCTCGATGGGGCGACCGTCTGAAATTCGCAAGCATTTTGGCTGGGGACCAAAACTCCGCCGGTCAAAACAAACGGGAAAGGTGCCTTTGTATCCCCCGGGCTGGAACAAAGACCACAAAAAGTGCCATTTGGGGCCCGCTATGGATAGGGGTAAACAACTCAACTTTAAACCCATTTTCTCAGTTTAGGTAAAAATTTTTTTTTTTCCCTTTGTCCATAATAAATGACGTCCCAAACGGGAAAAAAATGGGAATTGGGGCCTTTCAATCACAACTTAAAAACTTTAAAATTGGTACTAAAAAGGGGGTTTTGTGATTGTCAGAAATCAGTATAAAGAAGCTCTAATTTTATTAACACTTTTTAATAAAACAAATAAAACAAAATTCGTTAACAAATAAAAAATTCCCTACAATGAATATTTCAATATTTACATAACCCTAACGAAAAAAAAAACAAAATTTTGTATCCAAGTGATTTAATGATTAAAAAAGGGCCCTACTTCATAAGAAATAAAAAGATTTACAGACAGTTTCAGCTTAACGTTAACAAAAAAAATTTAAAAGCATACAGATTTGACTGCACCCGAGATTTATATGAAGGATTTTATTTTATTGTATCCTTTTTTTTTCCCCTTTTGGGTAAAACAGGCCCCTGGGGGGGTGGGGTGAACCCCGGGTATCTCCGTGGCTACGCCACTGTTTGTACATTCTCAAAAAAAAAATGGGTCCGGGTGTATTTTGCATAGGTCACTAACTTTTAAAGTCAAACTTCTCGAGTGTTGGTACCGGTACCATTACCATATTACAACCAAATAGCTTTTTTATAAGGGAAATTCCCCGTTTTTTTGTGTTTTACACTGTTAAAAAATTGTTGTTCAACTTCAGTAAGTTGTTTTTTTCTGACGGAACTTCTTTTTATACAGCAGATCTTTGTTATACATTAATTTTTCCCTTTGGGATCAACAGAAAACCCCGGGCTTTATACAAAATAGAAATGTAACTATTTAAATTTTTGATATTCAAAAGGAAAATCGAAAATAGCAATATCTGTTTAAATTTTGTATTCTTTTTAACAGAAAAACCTGTAAACCACAATTTTAAGTGTAAAAATATACATTCCCTTTATCGATAACTTAAAGGCCCCGGGGAAAAAAGGAAAAAACATCGTAATTTTATAGGCAAGGCCTTAGCATAGTGGTCTCTCTTTCAGAGACATTGGACTAAAAAAAACTTTCAGATACTTCAAACTTTATTCTTTGGAAAAACCCCTGGTGAAACGTCCTCAGACGGGAACCCCAAATTTGAAATACAATCATGGATATTATTTGGCCTTGTTTCCTGCGTCCCCGACGTGTTGATAAATTTTTGGGGGGAAAATGTTTCATGCAGGCCCCAACATTATTGGGGGATGGGAAACAAGTTGTTAGACCACTGTGGGCGAAAGGGCGCGATAGTCGTCGCGTTTTTCGTATTTTGCGTTGATGTGCGTAAACGATCTTGGCGGAATACACGCGTGTGTAAAACATCCCACAAAACGCCAAAAGTTCACGAGCAAAAATGGGTATCACCGCACTGGGTGAAAATTCACCGCTGGGGCTCGGGCACTGAGCGGATACTGATTAATGTACAATTTTTAATAATTTTGACCCTTCCTCTCTGTCTGCCATCGGGTTTTTTTTATGATACGTAACCTTTTATGGGGAATTGAAAATCGTAAAACAAATCATCGTGGTTCGTCTATCTTGATCTTATTTTTTAAGACAGCAAAACTCGAAATCTATATCCCCGGCGTGACAAACACCCCCCAAATGGGGTGTTTCCCCGAATACGGGGTTGACGGGCTGTTGAAATGATTTTCCGGTCCCGGGACCGGATCGCTGGGCGGTATCATCCGTTTAAAAGGGGCAAGACACGCGATGAAAGGGGCACACACGTGAAGAGATTCTTTGGGGATCTCTACCCCCCTTACTGAAACGGGAGATGGGTTTTTTTGAATCTCTCTGGTGCGGCGGCTGAGGTTGAAATTCGAATCTCAACCCCCTTTAATCATTTTCTTTATGTGGAGGGGGTTTTCGGAGATCTTGGGAATAACGAGAACAAGATGATCAGTGGGGTGGGGTAGACGGCCCAGAATATAACCCACTTTGAGATCACTGGTTTCAAACAGGGTGTCTTTGTTTAATCTTTTTTCTGAATATCCCCATTTACCTATTCCCAAAAGAGGAAAGTGCAGACTTTGCTGGATACAGCCCCGTGAACACCAACATGGCCCCTATCTTTTGGTATAGATGGACCCGTACGTCTGTTTCGTTTGGGAGAAAAAAAACCGGTTTTAAACGATGGCAGCCAAAATTTGGGGTCTGCCCCTAGGAACCAATAAACACAGCTGAAGGGCATATAATCTCCGGCGAGGCCAGCCGTTCCTGAATACCAACCGCAGGAAAGGAAAACTCATACAAGTTAGTAGGTCGCCGTAGCCGTTGACGACGAACCATTTGCGCGTTTGGGCCCTTTATAAGATAACCGCCAGAATCACCGGTGTTTTCCCGTGAAGCCAAACCCGGGTAAGGGGGAAAAAGACACTTCCCAAAGATTCTGGGTATAATCCTCAAAACAAAAACCCGGGCCATTTCCTTTTGGGCAGGTCCCCTGGCGTGCCAGTAGAGGTTTTAACGAAACTTGTTCCCGGTTTTAAAAAATCTTCCGGTGTCTTCAAAAATTTTCAGTGATGGGAAATTTTTAGGTAAGATGCTGAAACGACCGTTATCTGCCAAAAGTGGTGAAAAGGGTTTTATTGTGAATGGTTTTCCGGGGGGGTGAACCCTAAGTGGTGCTTGGTAAAGAACGGCGTTTTTTCTTGAACCCGTCTGGGCAGTCGATACGGACAATCCTCAAATTTATAAAAACCCCATCATTTTTGAGAATAATAATGTGTAACTTGAACCATGTCCCGTTCAATGCCATACTTCCTTGTTTCAATTAACTTTATCGAATTTGATTGTCCAATTTAATACATAGCCCCCTTTATATCTGTTCCCCGTATTCAATCCCTTATTACAAGATATTCCATAATATTTTTTGACGTTTTTTTTAAAAAGAAAAATTTTTCCAGGGTTTAAAATGAAACATGGAAAAATTTCCCTTAAGTGGTCAAAAAAAAAATTCCCCTTTCAAAATTTGTTTCTTTTTTATCATTAAACTGAGAACTATTCATGATGAAGGTTTCCCCTTGGTTAAATTATTAAAGCAATTACATTCAAAATTTTACTTTTTTTTACAAATTAGTTTTTTGTATTGACTGTAACGTACGTCATTATCATCCCCCTTTTTTTCAATAAATAAACCTGTAAAATTTTATCATTTTGAAAACGACAAAAAAGCTGTTACATGATTGTTTAATGTTTTCATGTTTTACAAAAGTTTCAAACGGCAACCTTTATAAATCTGACCCTTGTCTTTAGATGATATCACGTCAGACGAAATAACTTTTCAGGATTTAATGGTACATGTATCAACTTTCACAAAGTAAGTTTTAAGGTAATCGTTATTTGATAACTTTGGAAATTTGGAAATTTTCCCTGTGTTGTATATCTTTAAATTTAAGGTTTTTAAGATAAAGCTAAGTTACCGGTGCTCAAGGATTTTGTTACTAATAATTCACAACCTGGTGCGCAGTTCAAGGACGGCATGGCACAGATTTAACCGTAGTCAAGCCTAGTCAAGCCTTTTGTTCTCAGAACGGGGGAAGGGCTCAGTGACCCCTCCGTATTTCTGTATTCAAAAACCGATTTTCATGGAAACTCGTTTTTGGCATGTTCGGTTTGACGCGTTCTATCGAATGAGGCTGTAAAAACTTTCATAGGTCACCGCTAGGTGCCTACCTTTTTCTGTAATTTATCCTCATTTTCGTCAAAACAGTATTTTTCCCATAACTTTTATTTTTTGTCCGTTGGCCTGAAATTTGGCACAAATTTTTGTCGTCCGTACAGGCAACAATGTGACAACATTTATAATACACTAGAGGGCTATAAGCAATAGTTTGGGTCAATTTGTTCAAAAACATGATTTTAAATATTGTTACCCAAATTTGGCTTTTTAACCAAAAAGTACAATAAAACAGATATAACATCCATGGTACTACTGATGACATAAATTTATACATTGAGCAAAAAGTGAAAAAAACGTTTAAAATCAGGTTTTCAGAATTTAAAGTTGACAACAAACCCAAAACCCATATTGAATATTTAACAGTATCAAAAATCTAATATTTTTAACAAAAAGGAAAATTTAATTGGACCTGTTCAAAATAAACGGTTGCCATAGCAACCATGAACACCATTATCATTGATTTTTTTGAGGAGGTCCCGAATAGTGAGGAAAGTCGAAAATTTCCCGCGTGATCGGACGAAGCATTCTGGAATTTTTTTTAGTTAAAAGTCATAGAGAGGCACATTGTGCCCCGGCTAAACGGGTTAAGTCAACACAAATTGAAATGCTTTCATTCGTTTCCAAAGTTTGCAACTGAGAAGAATGTCTGTGACGTTTGGGCAACCAATTATGAACAAAATCGAACCTCGTTTTAGAGATGAATGGTTTAGTTACGGAGAAAATTCCTTTTGAGCCTTGAACCATTGTTGGCGACATGCCATGATACCATACAACAGTTTAGTCATTGTTGTATTGTAACAGGGTTTCTTGCCGGAAATTTAAAGGTAAAAATCTTTGAAATAATAGCAGCCTTTCGCCGCAGAGTGTGGTGAAGGCTAGCATTGGTAATAATGGCAAAACTGCTTCTTTGGTATGCTTTTTTCGAATCAAAGATACACATTAAACAACTAACCTGAAAAGTTTCAGTCATGAAAAAGTGTGAAAAAAGCTTTCACAGAAAACAATTTGAGCAAACAAGTTGCCGTCGACATGACAACCTTTGAATGTGCATATTTTTCCATATTTTCACTGAAAAGAGAGCACTTCTGATTTGAACACATTTTGTCCGATGTGATTGGTGTCTTTACCAAGTTGGCTTCCTGATAACTAATGTACTTTCCTTTAAGGCGTATTGCCGATATGAAACACCCCGTCTGAGTCTCGTCGAGTTTACGAAAAAGTAATGCGGAAGAATTGTCACAACCAAAAGATCATCACAGTACATGCCAAACCGTACACCGTTTTACAAACTGTACTTCGTGATTGGAGAGTTGCTTGTTATAGGCCTATATCCGTTTATGGCTTATAATAGAAAACATTCTTAACAACTTTCTTTCATTTCCTGTTTTTCTTGATGTAGTGAACTGAGTAAAGAGTACCAGGATGACATGACGCCAATCTTGGGGTTTAAGTCACTCGTTTGTTATGTTAATTCCAGAAAAACAGTCGTTGCATCGTGTGTCCCCTGTTTAACGAATCACTTCAGTTCTCCGTTTTCGGCATAAATCTCTCGAGAGCTTTGAAAATATGCCCGGACGTCTGCAAGCCTCTAGTGCAACCTTCCCTGAGGGCCCTCAAAAGGTCACCTTTTTCACAGCAGCGGGTAACTACTCACCGTGACCCAACGTCAGATATTAAACCACGCACCAAACAACACGCAGCTGTCAGAGATATTTAAGTCAACTGAATAACATCTAGAACTGAAAAGGTATTATTACTATAAATGCCACAGATATGATTACCCTAATTACTTAATAATTAATGAGAAAATAAGTGAAACCATATTCCTGGAGGACCCTAACTGAAAGTCCTATCCCCACACTGACCCAATAACCATACATGACCATGAACTCTTCTGGGCAGAAGTAAACAATGAACAGTGCCCTCATGTGACAGGGTGAGTGTATATCAGTTGGACGAAACTTTTATATCACCGTGTTGAAACATACAATGACCGTCATTTCTATTATTAAAAATATGCGAAATGAAAAGGGTTTGACAACAACAAGAAACGCAGTTGGGATTTACAAACCGGAACTTTATGGATTTAGTGGAGTTTCTGTTTTGTTTTACTTGATATGAGGCCTACCCATGCCCGTGTTAAGCTATCTGAAAACATTCAACGCAACTTTATATTTCCTGCGTTTTTAGGTAGCCATTTTCTGTCTTATCCACAAAACAATCGCTCGCTTTAACTTGTCGGTTGTGACCAACGGCTAGCCATTAAAGTGACCACGTTAAAGCTTTACATAAAATAAGGCCTTTAGGAAACCCCCATTGGGGTTACGGGATGCTTTTAAATTCAATTTCAAATTTAGTAACAAACCCTCAATTACAAAAGGTTACTTTTCATATTCGTTCATCAGTGTAAGAAAGATGAACAAAAATGTACTGCTCCAAACAAAGCAAGCCGCTTGGGAAATGTTCAAAGTGAAAGTTAAGAAAAAGTTGACCAGATTTGCAAAGGTCTATGACGCGCACCCAGCAAATTACTAGCACTGACAATCTGGGTAAAGAGCTGGATGAACTGGGAGTGGTTTGGGACAATTCTCCCCAACGAAAAACTAAAGCACGATATTTGCCAAAAGCAGTCCGAGCTAGAAAAATGAAATAGTTCTGAATAGGATAATCACATACAGCCTGAGACAATTAGAAATCCAAGACAGTGTATAATATTCTCTATGTTAAGAAACCAAAACCACGTTGATGAGGTGAAGAATGTATTGGAAAACCGTCTTACAACTCCCGCGACTTTAATGGTGGATACAAGTTTGGAACTTTAAGATTAAAAACTACCTATAAATAAATATAAAATTCAGTTTTAAATTAATGCTTTACTCCCCAAATAAAACTAATCTGACTAAATGGAATGTAAGTAACTTCTTCAAATACTACATCCTTTCCTTCGTTTTAAACATCTTGTTGCACTTTATCAGTTTGATATAGGCCTAAATAGTTTTTCTCCATGAAAGACATGTTTTAAATTTAAATTTTATTTTATTTACAGAGGACACTCTGCCTTGGGACTCAGCGGAGATGCGAATGAGATAAGACGCTTTTGCGAGCAGGCCATCTTGCCATTCCGTAAAATCTTTTCCTTTAAGCGGCAAAAGAAGAGGTGAGACCCTCCTCCTTCTTTTTCAAAAGTGCTAGGGTCAATTTTGTTTACTTTTCATTTTTTCAGTCTAGTTTTCTTGGGGACCTCAGTTTCTTCGGACCAAATATGTCCGATGAATCTGAGGATGATTATGGGATGGTTTATCACAAAGAACAGTTATCTAACCGGAAAAGGCAGACAAATAGTAACCAACCAAGATCTACTCTAGAAAGACTAATTAGCCAGGCACAACAGAAGATACAGAATACAAAAGATTTCTCGAAAGCGAACAAATCATCATTAAAATAAGTAGCTCCTCTAGTGACTCTGATAGTGGTGCAAGACCACAAAAGAAGAAACCTTAGCACTTATGAATCACAAGTAAACCCGACTCTAGTAATAATAAACTCACCAGATGTAAAACTTGCACAAATTAATCCAATAAAAATAATAAAGCTCTTAACTCAATAGGACAAGATTACATAAAAAATGTTCTAAAAAAACCAAGGAGGTATTAGTGTCAGATGCTATCAGCTCAAGCAAACAAACTAAAAGGAATCAATCAATTAGGACAATGGGCCGTGGTCACTGAATACGCTAAATCAGAAATACAAATCAAGGCGTCATTTCAGGAATTCCATCGGAAATTCCAGATAAAAATAAAAAGGAATGTAAAGATTTGGGGTTACAGATGTGCGCAGAATCATGTATAAAAGAAACGGACAAACAGGGAAAACTTCATCAGTATGTCTCACATTTAACACCCCTCATATGCCTACACACATCCAACTGGGTTATGAATCATTCACAGTAAAACCGTACGTATACGCTGTTTTAACTGTCAACGACTAGGCCACACAGCAAACAATTGCCGAAGCAAGACGAGGTGTGTCCAATGTAGTGGCTATCATACATACGACCAGTGTACTCAAAAAGAACAAATCAAATGTAGCAGGTGTGGTGGGAATCACTCCTCTGCCTATGCTGGGTGTAACTCCTATAAGGAAGAAAAGAAAATTCAGGAATTTAGAGTTACATATAATATCTCATATGCGGAAGCAGCAAAGACGGTTAGAACCAACATCACAATCCAAACAGATAAATATACTGACACACCTAACCCAAAACCAAAACCAGCATGGATAAATATGCAAACCCAACAAAATTCAGAACCTACACAAATTAAACCCACAGCTGTCAGCCGTAAGGAGGCATCCACCCAAACAGAGGAAGCGATTGGATGCCAAACAGAACCTAACCCACAATACTTAATAAATCAGTCATTAATAGAATTAATCATTGGAGCTTTGCAAATATGGGAAAGTACTATAGAAATGAAGAAAAGAGAGAAACAGAAATTCAATCTCTAGCTGAACACATACTCCATAGCACTGAAGTTGAAAAACCCAGAGAAAAAAGTCAAAAAATCAGTAAGTCACGTATACATCACAATCACCAAACAGACCACCGAAACAAGATACACAAAGAAAGAGATCACAATCACCAAACAGACCTACGAAACAAGAAACACAAAGTAAGACATCACAATCAAAACCTAAACAAAGAGAAATGGCCATGAAACTGGGGCATCAGTTCATCAAATCATAAGGCATATAATGGAAAACAAAAGGGAAAAATAACTCAACGCAATGATGTTCATTATTTTACTAATGGCCACTATATTACAATGGAATGCACAATCAATAATCGCACATGGTAATGAACTTAAAAATGCTCTTAACAACTGGGATAAAAAACCAGACATTATATGTATACAAGAGACATGGCTGAAAGAGGGGAAAAAATTCAACCTTCCTGGTTATAATATATACAGAAATGATAGAAATGATTCAAAGAGCTCTGGTGGAGGATGTGCTATATTCACAAAAAAGGGTACCCCCGTAAATTATATTATAGATAATGACAAGTGTGTTCAGTTCCAAATAGCTGAAGTTTATAATACTGATAAAAATAAAATTAACATTATAAATGCTTATAATCCTTGTCTTAATATTAAGGACAATTACCTTACTGAGATTGAACAACACATTAACAAAATACTATAATATGTGGAGACTTCAATAGTCACAATTCCCTATGGGAAGCAAAAACACTGATAACAATGGCGCACCATACAAAATCTAATAGACAAACATAATTTAGTTTGTATCAAATAATGGTGAAGGCACTAGAATTAATATTTCTCAAGGTACCACTTCATGTATAGATATTACTCTGGCCTCCAGAAAACTAGCAGCCAAATGTAACTGGTCCATAATAGAAGACACATGGGGCAGTAATCATCATCCCATCCTGATGGAAATCAACCAGAAATGCTACTTTACTTCTTTTAAACCTATCCCACATTGGTCTATCAAAAAAGCTAATTGGGACAAATTCCAAACTGCCTGTAACGAATATATTACTGAACCCAATAAATCTAATAATAGCGAAGATGCTTATAATATATATATTAATCAACTAACTAATGCTATAGACTCCTCCATACCAAAAACAACTTCCCACAAAACTACCAAATCTAGTACATCATGGTGGAATGATGATTGTAAAAAAGCTATTACCAACAGGAAAAAAGCACTAAAAACCCTGAAAAAAACCTGGCACCCTGATGATCTTATTAAATATAAACGGGCAAGTGCCATAGCACGGAGAACTATCAAAACAGCCAAAAAAGAAGATTGGAAAAATTTCTGTAGTACTTTAAATCACCAAACTCCTTCAAAAAAAATCTGGGATAAAATTAAACGCATCAATAAAACTTACTCCAGACCTAACATACCCATACTTAAAGAGAAAAACAAAGTCTACATTACAGACCAAGAAAAAGCTGATTTACTAGTAGATAACTATGCTAACATAAGCAGTAATAAAAATTATACTCATACCTTTTTAGAAAATAAAAAACAAATTGAAGATAACTGTTTTCTCATTAATAATAACGACTGCGTCATCAATGAACCTTTCAAAATTTCAGAAATAGAAGAAGCTATAAACACTGCTAAATGTACCTCTCCTGGAAAAGATGGTTTTAGTAATGACATAATTAAGCACATTCCTTTGAAAGCTAAAGAATTTTTATTAATTATCTTTAATATGATTTGGTATACCTCACAATGCCCTAGTAAATGGAAGGAAGCTATTCTTATTCCTATAATCAAGCAGGGGAAAAATCCCCAAGAACCTCAATCGTACAGACCAATAGCCCTTACATCCACTTTCTGCAAAATTATGGAGCGTATGATCAACAACAGACTCAACTGGTACCTTGAGAAATACAAATTGAGTAACCATCAATGTGGTTTCCGCAAGGGTCGTAGTACGAAGGACCACATTATTCATATGGAATCTTCCGTCAATAAAGGTTTTGCCAATAAGGAAAGTACATTAGCTGTTTTCCTGGATCTAGAAAAGGCTTATGATATGTTGTGGCCTACAGCTATCATTATCAAATTACAGACGATGGGAATTTGTGGCCGAATTACACAGTGGATTCATAATTTTCTCTCCAACAGAAAAATTCAAGTTAAAATTAATAGTACCTTTTCAAACTTATGCAATATTGAAAATGGAATACCTCAAGGGAGTGTCATCAGTCCCACCCTATTCAATATTGCAGTTAACGACCTTGCTGAAGTCACATATGGAATAAATATCTCCCAATATGCAGATGATATAGCTATATAAAATCTAATAAATACCAACTTTCTTATGAGGAAAATACAACAAAATTTAAATGACATTAATAAATGGTGCGAAAAATGGGGTTTCAAAATTTCTACGCCTAAGACAATTGCTGTTCTTTTACCATAAAAGAACTTTACTACTAAACTTAATATTAATAATGTCAATATTAACTTTCATTCATCAGCTAAATTTCTCGGAATAATTTTTGACAAAAAACTTAATTGGAAAGATCACATCAATTATATAGTTAAAAGATGTAAAAATAGACTCAACCTTCTCAGATGCATAAGTGGTACCGATTGGGGTGCAGACTGTAGCACGCTCTTTCAACTATATAAAACTCTAATCAAACCTATTATAGAATACGGATGTGAGGCTTTTAATTCTGCAGCCTCTACTCATAAACAAAAACTGGACTGCATTCAGTATCAAGCATTAAAAATTTGTACTGGAGCACTTTATGGAACGGCTCTTAATAAATTACAAATAGAGTGTGGTGATCCACCTCTTCAACTAAGACGTAATTTCCTTTGTAATTTTTATGGCATCAAATTAAACATGCACTTATCCCACCCAAACAATTACCTTCAACTTGACTGTTGGCAGAAAGAATATTATGCTGAGAAGTGGAATAACGATCTACATCATACCCCTTTTGAAGCAAGATGGCATCAAGAACAAGTAAATATCTTTCCCCTGCACAATCCTTTTCCCTATTGGCATTATAGCAAACCAAACATTTCCAGAAATCTACAATCGCACTAAATATATAACTGATAAAAATGAAAGGGACTAATTGCCACAGAAATAATACACACTACTTGGAATAACGCTTCATATTTACACAGATGGTTCATAACCCTGAAACCAATACAACCGGATGCAGTTTATATATGCCACAACTCAATTATTCTAAAAGCATTAGATTAAACAATGAAATTTCTATCTTCACGGCTGAGCTATTTGCTATTCTAATAAGTAATAGCAGTAGAATGGATTGAAGAGTCAACCTATTCACACTTTGTATTTTTTCTGATTGCCTTAGGTGCAATACAGGCAATTTCATAACCTTTTCCTAACAGTAAAATTATATGTGATATTCGCCACACTATCATCAGTATTAAAAATCTAAATAATAATGTTATATTTGAATGGATTCCTGGTCACTGCGGAATAAAAGGCAATGAAAAAACCCAAAATTGCAAAAAAAGCTACACAAAAATGTAGCATTGACATTAAATTACCACTTACTACCACAGAAATTAAACACGAGCTTAAAAATAATCTTAAAGATCAATGGCAATTAGAATGGAAGGAATCTAAATCTTCAGGACTTCAAATGATCCAACCTTCTGTTTCATTTCACTTGAACAGTTGGAACCTTCCACGCTGGCAGGAAACTATCATCCATAGACTTAGACTGGACATGTACAATAAACTTAACAACTTTAAACATAAAATAGGACATCATCCTAACGGAATTTGTGATACGTGTAATGTTTATGATAATATAAATCACCTGTTTACTTCATGTCATAAAAAATATACCAATAATAGACATAAATTACAAGGGCTCTAAAATATACTGATAATCAAATGACAATACATGACATATTTGGATCCAAAATAACATAACCTATATACTGCAATTTATTAAAGAGGTTTTAGGAAAATATTAAAATAATACATAGTTCTTCTATACAAGCTACATTTTTCAGAGGACTGGGTGATTTGGTGATTGGCTGGACAGGATGCCGCCTTATCATCATCTGAAGTGTCATGACCCTGCAAATTCTACCTAGCGGGCACAGGCTCTTAAACTGCAAGGGAAATGGACCGGCTTGCAGAAACACATGCGGCGCTCTATGTCTGGAGGATCACCGGCACCCACCCCTCAATTTTTTCTAGATCGTGCTATAGTAACCTGGTTTGACTTTTTGGGTTTGGGTTTATCTCCTTTCATTTTATTCCTTTTTCTCTTTTGCTTTGTACCGGTCCATCAAGATTACTTCTAGTTTTTTTAGCTCCCAATTAAAATAGAAGGAAAATTTTAAGCAGTCTCATTTTCATTCGCATCTCTGCGCGCATGCGCTGTTCAACCATGCAGCAACTGGCACAAAGGGCACATATATTGCCAGAAGTGCCATTTACAACAACAACACTCTGCCTTGGTTACAGTTAACACAGCAAGTAGCGCACGCGAACCAGTGATATGCAACATAGCAACATTGTGCCTGGGACAGCCACAGTTTTGCGTGCTGGCGCCGTCATACAGCCACGAGCTGGTTCAATAATATTATCGTTAGTTCGGCTGTGGTGGTGTTGCTGGTGAAGCCACCTTCGATCAAAGTCAAGTCAAAAGTAGCTCTCTGTACTTTCCCGCCACCCTGAATCCACCCCTAGTTCAAGCTGCTACAGTCTCCCAGGCAATTTGCCAATTTACAAATGTCTTGTAAAATAACTTCATATTATTTGAGAGTAATTTACTTTTTTTCTTCAAGAAAACGTAATAGTGCGCGACTTGAAGTAGAGGACTCTTTTTCAGGAGAACAAGTTAAATAAAATACAACTTTATAACATAATTATTTAACATAATTACTGAATGATGCGGAGTGGCGTATCCAGAATTTTCAGAGTGTGAAGGGAGTAAATCTACCAACACAAAACTCATATGAAACGATAAATTAAATTTGTTCCCCCCCCCCAAAAAAAAAAAAAAAAAAAAAAAAATGAAAGATCTCTAAAGTCGATCAGCGGGGTTGGGGGTTGTAGGTATGCCAGTTATATTTTTGCACTCAGTGTTTGAATGCATGTCCTGGTGGCAGTTATTTCCAAACCTCCCTCCCTGACTCAAACATCGCTTAAAACATGACTTTGTTTCATTTTCTCTTCTCTTTTATTTTTATTTAATTTTTTTACCATTTTTGGTGTATACGCCACTGTTCAGCAGACAAATAATTTCATAAATACCAACCAGTTTGTGAATTTACCGACAGCCACCTTTTTTCAACACGTGGGGGCGGCCTCCCCCTGCCCCACCCCCTCCTTTTTGGCTACGCAAATGATGATGTGAAGTTGGGGACGATACGACAAATCCTGAGAAATTATTACGTCTGACACGCTGTAAATTTCTTTTGAAAACGTGAGAAATGTTTTACAAATTTAAAATGGTTCACGGCCGTGGTCTACTTTCCTCATTAGAATGCACGCAAACAAATCTAAATTCATTTTCACGTGAACGCCACAATGAAATATTAAAGCTTTGATTTTTACATTTTTTGTTTCTATACATGAAGTAGGCCTATGCATTTATAGAATGCTTTACCAATGTGTACAATTCCTATATCAAACAATTACAGGAAAATTGTTATGGAGCTGGCACACCTTAGCAACAAAATTGCACTTTAAACACGAGGAATCTACATCTTACTTCACACAACAACCGAACTTCGTGCATAATTATAACTGTTTATTTATGTATTTAACATCATTAGACAGAATACAATTATTTTAAATAAATGTGGGCAGGGACCGACCATAGTATCAGGTGAAAGATGAAACAGCTTTCCTCAAATGAGTTGCCACCATGCCCATACAGTTACGAAATGGTTGGAAATTAAAATAGCAACGGGAAGCTTGCAAAGACAACATCGGAAATGAGCAATTGGGTTACAGAAAAAAACCAGTTAAAATAAACCCAATGGCAACATTTTGAAAGATACTTCCGGGAAAGAGGCTATTTGTCCCAGAAGCCACTGTACACTATTATTGTTAATAATTATTAATACTATTTAAATACAAAATAAATAGTAATCCACAACACTACATCCTCAATCTGAGGTGCTATCATTTTAGGGAAAAAATAATTAACATGGATATCTCAAATAAATGTTCGACTACATGAAACGAAAATTCCATGTTTTAAGTGAGTATAAAACATCTAAATGTACTTTCACTATTTTCTCTCTGCACAATTGAAATAAACCGAAACTTTCTCAGTTGATGTACTTATATCTTGATTCTGACAAATGTATGGATGTTTACAGGCATTTAACCAAAAGCGACTGGCTTTAAAGGGAATATACAACATAAGTAATGATGGCAAAATGAGTATATATGCTCACTTTCTTTGAATCAAGGTGTACATTTAATTCCAAATCTGTGGAATTTTCAGCTCAGTGCGAAAAGAAGTCATTAGAAAAGTCATTCACAATTTTTGAACTTTTTAGTCCGAAGAGTTTTCACCGAAATGTATTTTTGAGAACCTATTTTTCGGGCTCACCTAGGGGGCCGTCCATAAAGTACGTACGCACGAAATGCCGACTTTTTTTTACCCCCCCTCCCCCCCTGTACGCATGGCATACGCAGTGGCTCCAACCCCCCCCTCCCCCCTGTACGCATACGCATTCCATATCTCTTTTTGACTTCTCAGACTACCTTATTCTAGCATCATTAAACGTCACAGTACACCTGCTGTAGTAGTATGATTCGCATGTCGCATCCAAAGACTGAAATAAATCACAAAATGTTGACACAAACCAATTTGCAAACATTTTTATTAACGGGCCAGGATGAATGATTGATCTTGTGTGCTTCCGTTAGTTGCAACTGTTTCTTCGTTGGATTTGCTTTTTCGTACATCTCCACAAGTTTAGCGTAGCGCCCCGAGTTGGAATTTCCCCCGGTACTAGCCATTCTGACCGTGTTTTTTATACGACAAAATAAATGCAGGCTTCAAGCCACTATTTTTTCAGTGTTTAACAAACAACTCATGCGGCCGTCGATTACATCACCATGGGAATATTTACAGGTACATCGTATACAGCTGTACTACATTGTGAGCGACAGCACGTGGGTGAAATTGATACATTGTATCAATCACCTGTATGTTTCCTGTGTACACTGCCGGTTTCATAGCAGTCTTTTTATTTTACTAATGTTGTGGTCTATAGGCCGAAGTTGACTGGCGGTAGCGCTGGGAAGATAAATTTACTTTTGGTTGGGGGTGAAGGGTACTGTGTTATAACTGTTTTTCGATGCACAAAAGCTGGTCCTGGTAGTTATTTATATGAGATAGTACATTGATTTCATGACAATTCGTTAAAAGCAAATTGTCGGTTTGCGTACGGTACGCATTGGCTTGGACCCCCCTCCCCCCCCGTACGCATGGTGTACGCAATGTCAACAACTCCCCCTCCCCCCTTCGTGCGTGTGTACTTTATGGACGGCCCCTAGCCGTACACACTCCCACGTGTACACGCACAGTACATGGGATAACCTTTGACCTGCCGGATAATTTTAACCGTGTTTTTAATACACATTGACTGTATCTTCTCAACGCAATGTCCGATTGAATTTTTTTGAAATGATTTTTCTATCATTTGAGACTAGTTTGAAACCCATGCTAGCTTTACAAAAAATATGATGTAAACAGCCTAATGATAAGTCATGGTGTAATCAGGTAATTACCAGTGTTGCATTATCTCTTGAAAAGAGGACATGACGAAATAATCGTTATCTCCATCTTCTTCTATTTGATGACTGATTGTATAACAGGAAAACCCAGGCCTATATTTCCCTGTGTGAGTCATCATGTATTATCAAAACTAAATGTTTTTTCTGTAAACTGACAAGCAAAAGTGTTATGATTGACAAGGCATTCCACCCCCTCCCCCCCCCCCTCCCCCCATTTTTTAAATATTTTTTGGCGAAAATAGGCAATTAACATAGGCCTCTATATATTTGTTTTCCTGAAGATTTATCTCGGGCCTCATTAAATCTCTCAGCGGGCCGCAGGTTGACCACCCCTGATTTAACTGCTGAATTTCCCCGTTGTGAGTCATGCTTACTTCAAACCCCGTGAGCAATCCAGGATTTTACCAACGGGCGGGATGGATGCATGAACCTTCCCGGTAGGCATGTACAAATAATAGGCACGCACAAATAATAGGCACGCCCCCTCAGACACATTTTGATAGAGATGAAAATACCTGGACTGTTAAACAATGTGACGTGTTCATGATAGGAGGTGGGGCATGTGCCTCTTTGTCACTCCCTATTGAGCTGATGTGGCCCATTTTGTCTTTGTCACCCACTTGTCACCCTGGATCAGTGGTGTAGCCATACTTTTTCGGGGGTGGGGGCTTAGGGAACAATAATTTCTGGGGGACTTTGGCGGGGAAAGTTTAAGCCTTTATGGGTTTTTTCTACCCCTTTGATTTTCAATGTGGGAGGCATCTAGGGACGAGAGTGGCGGAGATAAATTAAATATACGTAGGTCTAGATAATTGTTGTATGCTCTGTACGAATAGTTAATTGGTTTATTGCTTGAAGTATTCAGGGGAAAAACTAGACAGAGAATGCTATAGCATTCATGGAATGAAATTACGTAAATGTTCCATACATGAACTGTATTACTTTAATATACAAATAGTACCGGTATCATGCATCTATATATTTTTTTATAACATTACAATTTGTCCAAATTTTAAAAAATTAAGTCGAAGACTGCAAAACTGGAGTGTTAAAATTACAACAGTGGTGTTAATTTTGGGCAACTCACCAAATATAAACAACTTGGAAAAATAACGTTGACATCTTGGTCACTGGTGGATACTGGAGGAGCAATGGGGGGGGGGTGCCCGCCTTGGATGTAAATTTATCAAACATGTTTTAGTGTGTCCCCTATTTGGGTAAAATACCCCCTCTTCTGCTGTATGCCCCCCCTTTTTTATACCACTAGTGTATTTTTTTTACACAACAGTTTTTACATGGTATTAGATCCTCTTTCAAATTTACACATCTGCTACAATAGTTTTCTAGCTACACAGTATAATAATATGGCATGCTACAATTACACAAAATGTATACGACTAAATACACATGACTATACTTTCTACATTATAGGCCTATGTCATTTCATGTAGGTCTGTACGGTACAGAATTTTCAGCAGCTTGTTTCATAACTGATACACTGCAAACACCGGCGTGTTAAAACTACGTCACTGGTGTTATTATTGGGCTACTCGCCTAATATAAATATCAAGCCAGAATAAAATTGACACTTGTTCACTGTTTTTTAATTTTTTTTAATTTTTTTTTATTCTTTAGTTTTTGCAGGGTACGCTTTTCAAAGAATGTAAACTGCGGCCCTGATCAGGACGTGTTTTATTCAGTTTTTGTCTCCATGTTATTTGTCTATTTTGATCTCATCTTTTGTAGGCAGCTGGATGGCTCCGGAATCATGTGATACCGACACCGAAGCATGTGACGGAACACCTCCTTGAAATGCGGGTGTTTCGCCCCGTAGATGACAGGGTTGACGGCGCTGTTGAAGATGATGATCATGCCGGTCCACGGGATGACTGGATCGCTGGGCGGTATTACCAGAGCGATTGCAAATGGGGCAAGACACGCGATGAAGGCACACACCACGTAGAAGAGATTCTTGGTGATCTCCACCTGCCTCTTGCTGAATTTCACGGTTGATCTCCGGCGGAGCCGCTTGGTACTGCTGTTGGACGAGGATGAAGTGTCAGGCAACTCAATTCCTTTCTCCATCATCTTCTTCATGTGGTTTGTGATGTGTCGGTAGATCTTGTAGTAACAGACGAACAGGATGATCAGTGGGATGGGGTATATGAGCACAGACCCTAACAGACTGAAGAGGTCACTTGATTCAGCGGAGGTGTCTTGAGTGCACGTCTTGTACTTGTCGGAGTATCCCCACTTACCGATTCCAAAGAGGGGAAAACAACAGACAATAGCCGAATACAGCCACGTGAACACCAACATGGCTGCTATCTTCTTTGGTGTGTAGATGGACTGGTATGTTACAACTGACTTGGTAATGAGAACAAACCGGTTTATGGCAATGATTGCCAGGTTCATTATGCTACAGGCCAAGCTAGTGTAGTATATAGCAGCCGCAAGAGAGCATACAATATCTGGCAAAGGCCAACCACTCATGCTGAACAGCGCCACCGCGGTGAACGGAGCAGTGGTGCACGATATCAGGTCCGCCGTAGCCAAGTTGACGACGAACACGTTGGTGCGTGTTTGGAGCTTCTTGGACAAGATAACCGCGATAATCACCATGGCGTTACCTATGAAGCCGAACACAGACACGAGGCAGTAGATACTACCGATGATGATTCGCTGGGTTTCATCCTCAAAGCGAAAGTTTCTGCCATCTCCTTGCGTTGTGGTTTCAAAGATGTCGCTCGTTGTCGTCATGTTCTCAATGAAAGTGGTGTCGGTGAAATATTGACCGGGTGTCGTTAGGTAAGAATTTGCACCGGTAGCATTTTCAGATAATAAGGTGCTGGAAATCATCCCGTCATTTGACACCGAAGAGGTTGCTATATCGATTGCTGATGTGAATGTATCGGTCGTCATGGTGAGTATTTCGAATGCTGGGACAACTTCTGTTCACAATCGTTTTCTCACCAGCGTGAATGGATATTGGCATTCAATTCAATCTGTTGACAATGAAAACAAGATTAGTACGTCTTTATTCATTTAAACCAGGAATGGCCAACTTTAACCGAATGCAGAATTGTAATGACAAAAATATTGCAGGCCGCGACTATTGCAGACCTACATTAAGGCCCCTAAAGTACTACATAATAATAGACCGATTTTGAAAAATAAGTTTGCTTTCCCTTTCTAAGATAATCAAGGACATAGTTCTTTTAAATATTTGCAGTTTCTAAAATTTAGGTTTGAATAAAATTCGTTTGACTGTTATTCACAGAGTGTATTGTGCATGATGAACAATGCATCCGGTGCGACCTCAGTATTCGCTCAGTGTCATGTCGTGTACGACTAGCTACAGACGCTCCAGTGAGTATAAGTTACAAGCAAAGTTACCCCGACCATGACCGGATTTGTGATAGCATGTAAACGTACGAAGTAGCTTATGATTATATCGTTTTGGTTTGCGGTAACACCATGTGTTTATCTCAACTAACGTGAAGCTGAGGTACAGGTTCTGAAAAGAACCGTATCGCACAACTCGTATCTCAACCTTCATTAAGTGAGAAAGGTTCAAGGGAGAACCAATTTCGGGCAACTCGTTTTCCTCTACTGTCGCTAAGTGAGAAATATGGTTCAGGGAGAACCATGGTAGTTTATCTCACGTTACTTGAGATAAACACATGGTGTTACCGCAAACCGAAACGATATCGATATTCCACCATGCAAAGCCTCAAAACTTATAGCTTTTATGATTATGTTAAATAAATTATGTAGGGTTGATATGAGGTTTGCGGGAACGATGTGAGCACTTTTGGGTAAACTATATTTCAGGAGCACGACCCATCCACTCCCCCTGTGCACAACGTTGTATTGTTGTTACATCGGACTGTGTATCATAGTGTTTCATCAGAAGTCTATTACCTATATGTGTGTGTTTTCTTTTCTAAACTGACAAGTGAAATCGTTGTGATTAACCATGGAGGAAGGAAAATTCCTCCATGGATTAACTATGCACTTTTTCCATTTTTAAATAGTTTTGGCGAAAATAGGCAATTAAATATAGACCTATGTTTTTTTTCCTGAAGAGGATTCGCGGGCCGTATGGAGCACCTCTAACAGAAGGCTACAGTTTGACCACCTGATCTAAACAAATAACTTGTGAATATGCAACACATCTTGGCTGAATAACACCAAATCACAATATTAAACGATCAGGAGTTTACGTTGGTTATTGTCTGCGACAAAAAAAGTCAACACTAAGATATGATCAAAGTTTAATTGAGATGGTTCTTTGACTGAATGATAATGTTCACCGAATGTTAATAAAATACTTAACAAATAGGCTAAAAATTTAATAATAACTATTGAATATACAAGTCATACAAAATAAGAGTACCAGAGAAAAAATGAAGTTGTGGGATAGTTAAATTATATTATCACACCTTCGACAAAGTACTTTGTGAACTTACCAATAATTACAGAATTTTCTTCAACGGCCGTAAAGCCTATAGCTACCGATGGATGGTTCCTGCACCGAATGAAGTTAAAACTGTTTCGGACGGAATATTTATATGGCATCGTTTCGTCACACAGCTGCTGAAATGAATGGACTTCCTAAAGTAGTGGCCAGACCATTGTTTTAGACCTGAGGGGAACTCCCCTACTTTCCGATATTTACGTACACACCCGGATGTATATGAGGCGGGGTGAGGTTTAAGTTATGAAACCCGGTAGTTTGGTTTTTGATAGTCCTATCTGCAGATGTTGGCATGTCTGACTTTGCACGTTCGCTTTCCGCAAAGAATGGGGGAGATATTGCACTGCATACGCCTATTGTAGCATTTCTGGCAGACTGGTTTCATTGAACCCATGTCACAGTTTGAACCAATGGCCCAGAAAGGCGCTTGATACAGTTAGTTGATTTATGACCTCCACCACTGAAGGTCTCTGGTAGGTCATTGTAATCCCCCTGCGTTCTTGGAGGAATTAGCGACTTGCCTGGTACTAACACAATAGTACCCTTCAAGTTTCTCTTTGTTTCCGTGTACCCCCCAAGAGAATTCTGAAGAAAAGGGAAAAAGGAGGACAATCAATGGTGGAGCTCCAAAAACCGCGTATGGAAGGGTGTTATGTGTGGGGGAGGGGAGAGGGGAGTGGGACAATGGTACCCCACAAGCAATTCTATAACGAAAAGGGATAATAGGAGGTCAATGGTGGTATCCCACAAATAAAAACCTGTAAGGTTGTGTGTGTGGGTGTGTGTACAAAACTGCGGCTTCTGTACAAGATATTTCAAAAAGTTATCTCCGGTTCTGATGAAATTTTATAAATGGGTACGGTTTGGCACAAAGACCAATCGGTTAGATTTGATTATTTCCGCGTTATTTGTAAATTCATAGCTCACCATTGTTCAGTCACTGTGAGAATTAGAAACCCTAAATTCACTGTATCACTGGTTTCAAGTATTCCAGATGTTAAGACCATCTAGCTAGACTTATGCCTTCAGCTGAGTGAAACTGCAGTTTTCTTAGTTTCCATATCAATTGTTAGTACCAGGAATTCACTATCGATTTTATCGATACTGTGTTGCAAACGCAGAGTGTGTATATTGTCTATTCATGCATTGTACAGTATAACTGATATGTGATTACTTCACTATAATCAGCCAAGGTATGGCCTTGGGTGGGTTTGTTTACATTCCAAGTTTCTGGCAGAGTCTCTGGTCTGCCTAGGGACTTTGTTTTGGTAACTCATTGGTATGTTAGGGCTAGCCAGAGATTTAAGTGTTTTGAGACTGATAGAATAGGGGTACGTTCAGACGAAGGAATAGTTTAGCCCTTAATCCATTAACAGCGTGGGCTCTCTAGATAAGATCTGCCACTCCAAAAAAAAACTCCCGTTCACACAGCACACTTTCTTGGAATAAACTATTCCCCAGCAGTCAATCCCCCTGTGTCAGGTCATGTCAACCTTGAGGAGTCACATCCTGGGTACACCATCACGCGCATGCGTGAGTACAGATGTCAATGTTTTCCGCGCCAACGACATGTACATGTACTGTGTATACTGTTTGTACTTGATAACGGTGACGGGAATGCAAAAAGAACAAAAAAATATATCATAACAAACCACGAACCACGCTCGCACAGGATACATACAGGCTACACAGCTGAAAAGTGCTGTCAAGTCAAAGCGAAGCATGTAAAGCTACGTTATGTTTACATTAGACTGGTACCGAACCGAATCCGAGTATCGTAAAACGTGTGAGACGTCTTGACTACGTATTTCCAGCAGAGGAATTGCGTTGCTACGTAAGCCTTTTTGTTCGTTCAGAGGTCAGGACCAGATTAGTCCGGAAGTCACAAGGTCAGTTGCGTTCCGACGATAAACTTCTGGGTGTCTCGGCAGGGGGTATGTGGTTAAACCGGGACTATTCTGTTCTAATCTCACTTTTTTGGGAGATCAAACTATTCCATCCTGGTGGAATAGATTGGTCCAGAATGGTCGGATTAGTGCGTTCTGACGGAGGAATAGTTTAGTCTTTCAGGAATAAGGCTAAAATATTCCTTCGTCTGAACGTACCCCTGGTCATAAATATTATGTATTAGACATCTGATTGGCCGGAATATCACGGGATGGCAATTCTTGTTTGCAGAAAAAAAATCGCTGCCCGGTACTGACACCTGAATGGTACCCTTCAAGTTTCTCTTTGTTTCCGTGTACCCCCCCAAGAGAATTCTGAAGAAAAGGGAAAAAGGAGGACGATCAATGGTGGTGCTCCACAAACCGCATATGGAAGGGTGTTGCGTGTGTGGGGGGGGGGAGGACGGGGAGAGGGGAGGATACAGGAGACCACCTGGTGGTACTTTCTTAATGGGGACAATGGTACCCCACAAGCAAGTCTAACGAAAAGGGATAATAGGAGGTCAATGGTGGTATCCCACAAACCTGATCCGTAAGGTTGTGTGTGGGTGTGTGTGTGTACAAAACTGCGGCTTCTGTACAAGATATTTCAAAAAGTTATCTCCGGTTTTGATGAAATTTTATAAATGGGTACGGTTTGGTACAAAGACCAATCGGTTAGATTTTGGTGAAGATGTGATTCAATAAAAGCTTTTTTGTTATAGCTGTTTCTATCGCGAATTCGCTGATAACATGATTCCATATAGCCTAACGTTATGGGGGGTCTCCTAATGAGCAATATAGTCCTACCCCCTAGCCAGGTGCGCCTTCCTGATTATATACGTATTTGTGAAAGGCGCATTGGTGTCGGTTGGTCATTATTGGAGACCTACTAGGAACATAGTATATTATAGGGGCGGATCCAGGATTCCTGAAAATGGGGGGGGGGGCGCAGCTAGCCCTTGTAGTGGGCGAGTGCCGAAGGCGCGAAGCCCTAGTGGGGGTCCTCCCCTAGAAAAAAAATGAAATTTCAAGTGCTAAATAATGTGTTTTCCCGGTCCCGGCATCTACATGAGCCGTGCACAGATTCTTGTTTCTTGGGAAGGCGCCCTGAAAAAAGGGCACCCCGCGAAAATTGCTGCTCACCCCCGGTGCGGCCCCCTAAATCCGCCACTGTATCAGGCACACAAAAGTTTATCGGCTCCGGCACCGACATATGAGGGCGCTCTAAGACATACTTGAACGAAAAGTTATAAAAGAAAAGTTTTGAACCTTGTTTGTTATTTATTAAAGTATTATTTCATTGTTCATATGAATGCTGCGGCCAGACTTGTATTTAACACACCTAGGTTTCAGCATATAACACCAATTCTTCGCGAATTACATTGGTTACCTGTTTCGTTTAGGATTAATTTTAAAATTATTTTGTTAACTTTCAAGGCACTCCATGGTTTATCTCCAGTGTACATAAAAAATCTCATTAGTATTAACAAAAGTTCCCGTTATAATCTCAGGTCAAGTAGTAATGGTCTTGTTTTAGAGTACCCTAAGGGCAAGATGCTTGCTACGCTGGGTGCTAGAGCATTTTCTTCGGCAGCCCCAGTGCTCTGGAATACACTTCCGCGTCACATTCGCAATGAACAGACACTTGATTCTTTTAAACGTAAGATTAAAACATACCTTTTTAATGAAGCCTTTTTAAATTAATTTTTTTTTTCTCTTTTCCTTAATTGTACTTTTGATGAGAACCAAGCCAGTTAGGCTATATTCCTTTAATTAGTATAGGTAGGTTAAAGGCGTCTGTCTCCGGGAAAGATCGAGACATCACCGATGCCAGTGGGGGTACATTGACATAGATCCTCCTCTAGCGGGACAGACGTAACCCCATACTGAGGTTTGGGAGCTGGCTTGGCAACCTCATCTGTTCTGATTTTAAAAAAAATAAAATAAAAAAAATAAAAAAAAGTGATTTGTGTTTAATTTCTTGTTTGTATTTATATCTGTTTATTCTATGCCGTGTTCATTTTTTGTTAGGCGCTTTTGATCATTTTTAAATGGAAACAGCGCAATAGAAATGTTTAATTTATTATTATTTATTATGATGTTATTACGCTCGTGTTTTTTTTCTCGTAATTTGGATTGAAATAATTGGGCCCCATTCTTCTGTTTTTTAAAACCTTTCTCCGCTCCCGCCGTTGGCGGTGCGCTTCCATGGCACCCTACGAAATCAATAGTGAAGCACCAGCGGTCAAGAAAACCAGTGTAAAAGTCCCGGATGCTACGATTACACGTGACGTCATCGGAGTCATGGAGCGAGCTGAATGCGCCTGGAAGTGGCCGTCTGTTTCCATTGCGCGTACAGCTCACACTCAACTCGCCTTCGCGGTAGGTACCTCAATGAATAATGTACGAGACTGGCGATGAGGGGGCGTTTTACAAAACTCGCTGTGAGGGAGACACGGAACACTGGTTTTAATGATTTTTTACATTAAGGTATCATCTTTATTGAACGTTAACTTAAATATGGTATGATTTAAGCATATACTGAATGAATTTTGGCGAGAATTAGCCGTGCCCAATGCCGTGGTGTGTACAGCAGCCTGGCACACTTCATGTAGGTAATAGACTTCTGGTATTCCATGACGCTTATTAGAATAATAACTTATTTTTTAAACTCAAGCTTTCGGATATAATTATTACAGATAACAGATTATACAAGAGATTGAATAAATAAAGGCATATTGTATATTACCTGTAGATTAAATGGACTTGAATGTTCGTAATTTATATAAATACTCTTTCTTTCTTTACTATAAATTGTTTTCCGGCTTTATCTTATCTTTTGGTGAATTCCTGTGTACCCAGCGTGAGGTATACAACTGCTACTCGTCAGAAAAAACACTAAAAGTCAAATCCTGAATCGATGATTAATGTATAATAGTTTGTGGTGAAACCATGTGAAAGTATCTCTCTTGAGTTGGTTTCATCTCAGACGCAATGTGTCTATTTTAATGTTATCTTTCGTAGACAACTGGAAGGTTCTGGAATCATGCGGTACTGACACAGAAGCATGTGACGGAACACCACCTTGAAATGTGGGTGTTTCACCCCGTAGATGACAGGGTTGACGGCGCTGTTGAAGGTGACAATCATCCCGGTCCACGGTACGACCGGATCGCTGGACGGTATCATCAGAGCGATAGTACAGGGTGCAAGACGCAAGACGAAGGCGCACATCACGTAGAAGAGATTCTTCGTTACAGCTATTTGCCTCTTGCTGAAACTCGCCGGAGGTTTCTTCGGCAAATGCGCGTTGGCATGATTTGATGAGGTGTCAGCCATCTCAATCCCCTTGCCTATCACATTCTTTAAGTGGCTGGTGATGTGTCGGTAGATCTTAAAGTAACACACCAACAAGATGATCAGTGGGATAGGATACATGAGCACAGACCCTAACAGACGGAAGAGGTCACTTGATTCAGCCGATATAACAGTTGGGATTGCCCCCCCCCCGTAGCAATACCAAATCACAATTTCACTTAATCTGGTCTGAAAGAAATGTGGCTTGTTCTCACCAGGGTTCTAGAATTAAGGTGCTCCCCACTTGAAACAAAGTTATAACCCCCCCCCCCCCCCCCGCCTCCAACCTGCTGGTCTAGGAACGCGCCTGATCATACCTACACTTGTTTAACGTGCATATTTCACAGGGTGAAATTCAAAAGTTCCTTTAGTGAGACTAATTTCATTTGGTCGTTATTTTCAAAAACACGAATTAATAAATTCAAAAATTGAATAAAAGTATATTTAACTCGATAAAAGTACATTTTATGAGCTGAACTTGCTCAAATCAGTACACGGTTCCCCAGTGTATATATGTAAAATTTTCAATTAACATAAATGGTCGTGCCTCAACCCCCGCGCATGCATACTACTTATTTTTGTTTTAAACTTGAGGAATCTTGTCCTCGATTACAGTTAAATATCATCTCATCTGGTTTAGTTGACATAATGTTTGTCGTCGGAGATTTAGTGTTTTCCTGCGAAAACTTGTGGTCGATACCACAGACTGTTGATTATACCAATAGCCATTCGACTCATCGAAAGTTATGTTGTCAGTGATTGTGTCCATTCTCTATGTCAGTTTTTAATTAAACAATAACTTCTGCCGTGTGGTATTATGCAGCATGGTCTATGTCAATTAAAAGGAACTGTCAAACACGATTACACTACAGTTAAAATATGTTAAATGTTAAAAGTGATTCCAAAGGGAATTTTGGAATGAAAAAAATACTTGGAGGTATTTTGATACTGCCGGTCTACCACCATCAGTGCATCTGTATATAGGCCATATATGTACAAATAGATGGGCACAGTTAGTGATCGTAAATTCAATTTAATACTAGGAAATGGTACATGTGTGTTCTTTGAGTAAAACAAATAAAGCCTCCTATAACTTTTAATTTTCCTGTATACATATTCAATGGCCACTAACGTTATCAATTTATTTGATGGATGGATCTGTTTTAAAATTTACGTTTTAAAGAAAATAAGTACAGGGTATAAATAAACAATTGTTAACAACAGACTTATTCACTGGATCGGAAATTATTCAGTGTCATTATTCAAGATACAATATTTTGATTTTCCAACCCACAACCCCCCCTTTTGGGGTTTTATATATTATATTGAAAACAAAATGGTGTTGTGAAAAAAAGTCAAAATATTGTACTGGAAATTCTTGGATAGAGAGGGTCCTTTCTGAGTAATTATGAATCCACCAAATGCAAAATTTAACTTTATCTTAAAAAGAAGTTACAAGGTTATCCAAATTCTACTGCTTTTTTTAAAATAAAGGGCCCTAATCCGCGGACTCATGATATCGATCGTGACTATTATACAGAAACAAGCAAAGTTACCCGATCATGATCGGGTTTTTAATAGCATGTAAACATAGGAAATAGGTTATGAGATTTGTGGGAATGATCAGTGAGCGCTTTTGGGCATTCTCTTTGGAGAAACATGTATAGGGAGTTTGGGATGTGACTCTTGAGCACGCAAAAATAAAAGTGTCCGTGGGAGTAGTCGGGTTTAAAACTGATATGAAGTCCTGCAACTTCAAGGGTAACGGTTTATCATTGCTGGGCCTTGTTGATGGACATTGCGAAGACGTGGTGTTTAATAGTAGTCTCCCCCAGCGGCGTAGCCAGGACTTTTTCAGTGGGGGGGTGGGGGCACAGGGGGGGGGCATTGCTTTTCAGTGGGGGGGCCCAGGGGGTATGGGTTTTTTCCCTTTTCTTTATCTTTTCTGTTTTTTGGGGCACTATGAGAATTTTTCGTGGGGGGGGGGGCACCTGGGGGGGCACTGGAAATTTGTGGGGGGCACGTGCACCCCCAGGCCCCCCCGTGGCTACGCCCAGTGGCGGACCGTCAGGGGGGGCTGGGGGGGCAGCCGTCCCCCGGCCCGGAGGGGGGGCCCGGACCCCTCCCCAAAGAAAAAAAAAATTAACATTCTGGTGGAGGGGGGTGGGGGTGGGGGTGGTTGGGGGATCGGGCCCGAGCTGGAACTTACACAAATCAACCGGGCCCTTTCTTTATTTTGAGCTCCCCTGAAAACATGAAGTGTAATCATGACGGGTCTCTCGGAAATCACGTGTGGTTAGGGAATGATGCCTGGGGGGGGGGGGGGCCGACCGTGCGCTCTGCCCCCCGGCCCGGCGGTAACTTGTTCCGCTACTGGCTACGCCACTGGTCTCCCCTCCTTTGAATGATTATTAAAATGTTCACATTGAGGGGTGGGGACATTTTTAACGCGTACCCTGCCCTCAACATTTCTCACGCCTACCCCTCCTCCTCAACATTTCTCACGCCTACCCCTCCTCCTCAACATTTCTCACGCCTACCCCTCCTCAACATTTCTCACGACTACCCCTCTCCCTCAACATTTCTCACGCCTACCCCTCCTCCTCAACATTTCTCACGCCTACCCCTCCTCCTCAACATTTCTCACGCCTACCACTCCTCCTCAACATTTCTCACGACTACCCCTCTCCCTCAACATTTCTCACGCCTACCACTCCTCAACATTTCTCACGACTACCCCACTCCCTCAACATTTCTCACGCCTACCCCTCCTCCTCAACATTTCTCACGCCTACCCCTCCTCCTCAACATTTCTCACGCCTACCCCTCCTCCTCAACATTTCTCACGCCTACCCCTCCTCCTCAACATTTCTCACGCCTACCCCTCCTCCTCAACATTTCTCACGCCTACCCCTCCTCCTCAACATTTCTCACGCCTACCCCTCCTCCTCAACATTTCTCACGCCTACCCCTCCTCCTCAACATTTCTCACGCCTACCCCTCCTCCTCAACATTTATCACGACTACCCCTCTTCCTCAACATTTCTCAGGCTCCTCCTCAACATTTCTCACGCCACCCCTCCTCCTCAACATTTCTCACGCCTACCCCTCCTCAACATTTCTCACGACTACCCCTCCCCCTTAACATTTCTCACGCCTTCCCCTCCTCCTCAACATTTCTCACGCCTACCCCTCCTCCTCAACATTTCTCACGCCTACCCCTCCTCAACATTTCTCACGCCTACCCCCACCCCTCCCCTCGTTCAGTATTTTGACTGAGGTGTTCAACTTTTAGTAAGTGGGAAATTGTAGGCTCACTCCCATATAATTGCCTTTTAATGAGTGCACAATTTGTTTCGATACATTTGTGTTTGTGTTTGTTTTCGTACATTTATAGAATTTGTACCAAAAGTGTATAGTGTTGATTAGTGACAGCCAATCAGTCGATATCTGAGCTTGGCCTAGAACCAAGACACTGTACACGATTATTAATCTCTTAGTGAAATGTAGACGGCATAAGCATTTCTTAAAAAGCAGGGCATTCTGTGAGACTTAACCAGCATGTGACAGAACTGTATCTCGCGCGCGCACCTTAGCGTTTACTGAACGCGCCAATTGTTCGCTACACAGAATGGTTCTCCTACGTCTAGTTTAAGAATGCGTCTAGCTCTCTAGGAACTAGCTTCGTGTGGAAACGCCTATCACATGAACCCCACGGTAGGCCGGGCAGGGGGGCTAAACCCGTAACCAAGCTTGTTGTGCGTGCGCGCATTTAGAGTATAATGCCGTGGTGTGTGTTGTAGCAGCCTGGCACACTTCATGTAGGTAATAGACTTCTGGTATTTCATGACGCTTATTAGACTAATAACGTATTTTTTAAAGTCAAGCTTTCGGATATAACTATTACAGATAACAGATTATACAAGAGATTGAGTAAATAAAGGCATTATTGTATATAACCTAATGATTCAAGGGACTTGAATGTTCGTAATTTATATACATACTCTTTCTTTCTTTACTAAAAATTGTTTTCTTTATCTTATCTACTCGTCAGGAAAAAAAACACTAAAAGTCAAATCCTGAATCAATGATTAATGTATAATAGTTTGTAGTGAAACCATGTGAAAGTATCTCTCTTGAGTTGGTTTCATCTCAGACGCAATGTGTCTATTTTAATGTTATCTTTCGTAGACAACTGGAAGGTTCTGGAATCATGCGGTACCGACACCAAAGCATGTGACGGAACACCACCTTGAAATGTGGGTGTTTCACCCCGTAGATGACAGGGTTGACGGCGCTGTTGAAGATGACAATCATCCCGGTCCACGGTACCACTGGATCGCTGGACGGTATCATCAGAGCGATAGCATAGGGTGCAAGACACAAGACGAAGGCGCACATCACGTAGAAGAGATTCTTCGTTACAGCTATTTGCCTCTTGCTGAAACTCGCCGGAGGTTTCTTCGGCAAATGCGTGTTGGCATGATTTGATGAGGTGTCAGTCATCTCAATCCCCTTGCCTATCACATTCTTTAAGTGGCTGGTGATGTGTCGGTAGATCTTGAAGTAACACACGAACAAGATGATCAGTGGTATCGGGTAAACCAGAACAGCCCCCACCAGACTGAAGGTCCTGCTACTTTTGTACGAGCTGTCTTGTGAGCAGATCTTAAATTTCTCCGAATATCCCCATCTACCTAAGCCAAAGAGGGGAATACAGCACACTAAAACTGGATACAACCACGTGAACACCAACATGGCCGCTATCTTCTTGGTTGTATAGATGGACATGTAAGTCTCTCTTGGTTTGGTAAGGAGAATTAGCCTGTTGATAGCAATGACGGCCAAGTTCATAATGCTGCATGATAAGCTGATAAAGTACACAACAGCTAAAAAGGAACAAATAATATCCGGTAATGGCCAACCACCAATGCTGAATAACGCCAGCGCCATGAACGGAACAGCGGCGCAAGTGACCAAGTCCGCCGTAGCCAAGTTGACGACGAACGCGTTGGTGCGCGTTTGGAGCTTCTTGGACAAGATGACCGCCAGAATCACCATGGTGTTTCCTATTAAGCCGAACACAGACACGAAGCAGCAGACAGTTCCGATAATAGTCCTCTGGGTAACGTCCTCAAAGCGAAAGTCCTCATCGCTTGTGGCCGTGGTTCCAAAACTCCTATCCGTTTCCATCATGCTATTATTTTCAGCAGTTCCAAACGCATTGGTAAAAACTCTGCCTGATGCGGTGATGAAATCATTTTCACGGGTTAAGTTTTCAGAGAAGGTGCTGAAAGTTGTCTGAGTATCCGCCATCATTGTTACCGTCGTATCTGATACCGTGGTGATGAAAAAGTCGATTCCGTCTGGGCGGTAACAGGAACTAGCTTTCTGTGTAAGATGAAACACAAATCGATATACCTTATTCATTAACATAACTGCAAAATGCAATGTTGCATCATTATTGGTAGCAGTGATTGGTTGTTATTGCGTTTCTGCCAAAAAAAATTACCCATTAAAAACGAAGGCCCGTAGCCCTATGTATACTTTCTTTACACAAAAGAAGTTATAAAACACATGCACCAATGACAGAATAATAATTTTATGGGTTGTTTGTTTTATCATTATCTCTACATAGATCTAAACTTTTTCAGGAAATAGTCTTGACCTTTTTTCTAATAATGCTTTGAGGATGAGGGAAACGTGTGTCGTCTCTTTAAAAAATAACTTCCTAATCCGCGTTAAAGGGATTTTACACCAATAGTGAAATGTGTGGAAATGCATCCAAACAGACAATTTTGATACAAACCATTCAGTGAAAGTTTGAGCTTTTAATATTTAATCGTGACGTCAGTAACAAAGAAAATAGTAATAGTAATACCAAAAAAATGTTTTAAAATTTGTTTGTATGCATTCTTATGAGGAAATGCCGGATCACAGTCCGATGATTCAATTCAGATTTAATGTTGTTTCCCAACATACATTTCACGTTGTCTCGAAAATGACGAAATGTCAGACGGAATAATTTCTCAGTCAGGATGTTGGGTTGTTTTATTAAAATAATTAATAATAATGTGTGGACTTATATAGCGCACGTATCCACCAACTAAGTGGTGCTCAAGGCGCATTATATTATTACCCCTGCTCATAAGGCTCATAAATCATTCCTGAAACCATCTCAGCTCCCTGGGGAGTATACAGCTCAATTGCTGCCATTACAGCGCATATAGGGCTAATCAACCAACTCTGCCCTCACAGGTACCCATTTAACCCCTGGGTGGAGAGAAACAATTATGGTTAAGTCAGTGTCTTGCTCAAGGACACAAGTGTCACCGGCCGGGATTCGAACCCACATTCTGCTGCTAACACCAGAACTTGAGTCCGGTAAGCTAGACCGCTCGGCCACGACACTCCATATCAAACTATCTTGATTCAAAGAGAGTAAGCCTACTCGTAGAAGCAGTTTTAGCTGTACTTTTACTTTTAACATTGTTAAAATGTCCCCAAACGCCATGTTTGATTTACTATTCATAGCCTGACGTTTCGATGTTAATACTAGTGTCAATACACGTACTTGTCTGACCAAACCGCGTTTATTTGATGTATTCGTTTATAGTCATATTCCAATAATCACGTAAAGCAATGTATCTTAAATCTTAGAAAAATATATATATTATACTTCCTATAACTCATTAACAACAACAAATTTGTTTAATTAGGTGATGATAGCGTATAAGGTCAAACCTATACGTTTGTATTTGAATAAGATCAGGTGGAAAACAACAGAAAATTCAGTGACTTACATGTGGTTGTTTTTCAAATGGCGAAACCGACATCAACGAATCTAGGTGAGAACTGCTTCATGAAGCACATGATCTTGCAAAGCTTTTCTGGTAAATTGTCAGTATTGCTGTGGTATATATATGGTATAGATGTTGGTTTCTTACTATGAAATGTATTGATTGTGAAACTAAAAGTAGTGCAGAAAAGCTGTCCCTCCTTGTGATTTCCCTTCCGTCTATAAAAATGTTTCCTGATGCAAATGGGAAGCTGACATAACGTATGTTATTAGAAGTCTATTAAATACAGCGTGTATAGGTAATATATAGTTTCGATCATGCCAACGGAAACTGGCGTTTGTGGATGTTGATACCGAAATGTGAATATATTACCAACTTTCTTTCACTTTCAGGAAAGGAGGGGCGGCGAACAATTTTTTGAAAAAGTATCCCCCAGAAAACTTTCCACCGGAAAAGTTGTCTTATTAAGGTCATACAACAAATGCTCACCCCCTTTTTAACGGTAATAATGGGGTGAAATGTTTCGTTGTGTAGGGGCTATTTTGTGTTTCAATGTATATACCAAAAAACTCGTTCACGATCTTTCGGATCTTTCGCCTACCCTCCCCTCAAACGTTTCACACGCCAAAGATTTCACGACTGTCCCCCGCCCGCGCCCAGCGATTTTTGAAGGTGTTTCATTTATTAACCGCCGCTGACTGCTTTTGATGTACTGGGGTTAGTTTTCAATCAATACCAGGAAATAAATAATATAGAGACAAACAACCTGTATGAATCATCTTGGCTTTTTTATTCTTAATTGATTATAAACAACTGTAAAACGAAAATAAAGCAAAAATTAAAACCTGTACACGTACATATGTGAAACATAATTATAATTAAATAAGTTCAAAGGAGGATTTTCATGTTTCGACAAACTATCATGTTCTGAATTAATCAAATGTATTCACAAAGCCATGGAAGTAGACTGTGAACGTTGCACAGAAATCAACAACATAATCAAGGAAGAAGCAGCTAAACTTGCTAAGAGAGACAAGGAAACCGGAAAACGGACTCCAACACAGGAAGACATAGAAATCCACACACTCGACAAGAGAAGAAAGACCTTGAGAAATAAGGATACATTATCACAACACGAGAAGATTGAGCTTTGTGAAGCGAGCAAGCTCGTTAAAAAGAAAAGGAGACAAAGGCAGAGAAGAAGGACAGAAAAGATAGAATCGATCATCAAAAAGGGAAGGGGTCCAAAGCAAATCGACAAGAACAGCAACAAACCCAAAATCAGCTCAATGAAAAAACCAAATGGAGAAAAAACAACAGATAGAACAGAAATACTGGAAATATGTGCTGACTTCTACAAAGATCTGTACAGCTCAAAAACAGAGCCGGGAGAAGATACAAACAGATCAAGCCCAGATGAATTAGATGTGCCACCAATTCTACAATCAGAAGTCCAAACAGCAATAAATCAAATGAAAAGAAATAAAGCACCAGGCATTGATCAAATAACAACTGATATAATGATACTAGGTGGAGAAGCTGTCATCCAAGAAATGGTCACCTTATTCAATGTCATCCTGAGTATAAAGAAGATACCAAAAGATTGGAAGGAAGCTAAAATCATCATACTCTTCAAAAAAGGAGACAAAAGTGAAGTAAAGAACTACAGACCAATAAGTCTCCTTTCGCACCAGTATAAAATATTTACAAGAGTATTGCACAACAGAATAGAAAGGACCCTGGATGAAAATCAGACAAGAGAACAAGCAGGATTCAGGAAGGGATACTCAACAACGGACCACATGCAAGCTATAAACCAGATTATAGAAAAGACAAATGAATACAACCTACCACTATGCATCGGCTTTGTGGATTTTGAAAAGGCATTCGACTCCATAGAGCACCCGGCAATGTTTGGATCACTACGAAATATAGGTATAAATGAAACCTACATTAACATCCTTGAAGACATATATACAGATGCCACAGCTAAAATTCAGTTAGACAACGAAATATCACCCGAGATTAAGATATCCAGAGGTGTTCGACAGGGTGACCCACTGTCCCCCAAACTCTTCAATGCAGCTCTCGAAGAAGTCTTCAAGAATGCAGAGATGGAAGAGGAAGGAATTAACATTGATGGAGAGACACTATCAAACCTTAGGTTCGCTGATGATGTAGCAATTTTCACAGATTCTATCGAAAGCCTGGAAAGACAACTAAACAAGGTCAACAAAGAATGCAGCCGATTCGGGCTAAAAATGCACAAAGGAAAGACAAAATATATTACAAACATTAATTCTCGAGCCGATGTCAAAATCGAAAATGAAATAATAGAAAAGGTAAAGGAGTACAAGTACCTTGGGCAAACATTAAAACTACAAGACACAACTAAAGAAGAAGTGCTGACAAGAATAAAAACAGGATGGTGTCTGTTCGGAAGATACAAAGAAATCTTCTACGACAGACAACTACCAATATCGTTGAAGAGAAGAGTTTTCGACCAATGCATACTCCCAACGATAACATATGGATGCCAAACCTGGTCAATTACCAAGGAAATATACAATAAACTGTTGATCACCCAGAGAGCAATGGAAAGAAAGATGATATGAGTAACACTAAGGGACCGGATACCCAACCAATCAATACGAGATAAAACTAAAGTCAAAGACATGGCTAAATACGTAAACACAATGAAATGGAAGTGGGCGGGACACATAGCAAGAATGACAGACAACAGATGGACCATAAGAACCACGGAATGGCAACCAAGAACAGGAAAGAGATCCAGGGGCAGACCCAAAAAAAGATGGAGAGATGACATAATAAAGTTAGTTGGGGGGACTTGGACAAGGACGGCAAAAGAAAGAGCAACCTGGAATGGTCTGACAGAGGGCTACATCCTGCAGTGGATGGACGATGCCTAGATAGATAGATAGATAGATTCACAAATTAAATGAAAAGAAAATTCCGTTGCATCGAATTTTCTGAAAGCCAAATACAAAGTCCGTCGTCTTACATTATGATGTCGTTATTCTATTAACATGGTACATAATGGTTCGAAATAATACTCGGATAAATATTGGTAAAACACACTGTAAAAAATTTCTTTGTAAATTTACAGAAAAAGTGCTGGCTAACAGAGTTGCCAGCACTTTCTGTTATTTCATTTAACCCTTCGTTTTGTAAAATATAATTACAGACCTCTTGTTATTATACAAAATTAAAAAAATTGTAATCATTATTAACAGACCACATGGTTTTGGCAAAATACAGGCAAACCTTTAAATGCAAATAACTGAACTTCTGTTGTTTGTGTTCACAACCTGCAACAATTATTCAAATTTACAGAAATGTTAGTTATTTAATTTGGTACTTTGTTTTTTGCTTTTACACGATTTTCCTGGCAGTTTGGACGCCAGGAAAATCCCGTAAAATTACGGCCTGCGAAATGACAGTTACCGTAGTTTTTACTGAAACTTTCCGTTATTTTACGTAGAATATTTACATATTTTTACGGGTACCGTACATGACGCAGCTGTTAACGTCCATGGGGAAACGCTGCATATACTACGGGATAGATTTGCAGATATTGGAGTTAGTCAATGCAACTGTTTATTGTACACAATGTCTTTCACTTACCTATACGTACGCGTAGTCTGGTTCCTTTTTCAATCACTCCTCTCCAGTTACTAATGAACGGAACATGTATTCTTTATATATACTGTCTTTTCGAAACTCTTTTTAGTCATGGTGGCATGCAATTATAATCTATATTTCAATATTTTAAATTTTGAATGTACTTTTTTACATCAACATAGAAGAGAACATCAAAATATTACCTTTTTAATCATAAAATTAACAGTAAATTATTTGAAAATGGGCTAAAATCATCCATTTTCACATATTTAAACCTTGAAAATGATTCGAGCGCAAAGCTAGGTCAACTTAAGGTCAGTCATTTACATATTGGATATATCCCAGAGTGCAATGGGAGCGGCCATAATACGGGTTTCGGCCGTAAAACACTGAGAAATGGATGATTACGGTAATTCACCGTAGAATTTACAAACTTTTCGCCGTAAAATTACGGTAATTTTTTACAGTGCAGATTTCTGTAAATATAAAAGGATCCGAATCTGTAAAATTACTTTTTTGGGGTATATTTACACATTTGTTTGTTTTTAAACGTTTCATTTGTTTATTCGTTTTAATGAATTTCACTTAAATTGAAACAAGTTGAATCCGTAAAATTAAATTATTTATTTTGTATTAACACAAGTTGTTTTGATACGTCGTGATTGTAATTTATTTACTTTTATTACAACGTCTGCAATACTGCAAGAATCTGTCCTAGTTCAAATGGTCAAATATCAACAAATGCAATAACACTCTAAATTACAATTTGGTTTTCCATTTTGCAAACAAAAGTTATTTATTCGGGAATCTAACACAACAAATCAAACATGTCCATATTGAACAACACTCTCAACAAGGTACTAACTTACACATGTATGTTATCAACATAGCCTAATAATGTAGGTGACATGCCCTCCCCTAATAAAACAAATATTAAAATAAACAAGTAAACCATGTAAAGTCTTTAACACACACTCGGTAATAAACATAACTAAAATAATATTTAATAAACTATTTTGCACAAACTCGACTGCCTGACAATAGTAATGAGTTGCCCCCCTAGAAAAACATAAACAAAGCAATACCACATAGCAAGCATTCAGTGCACACACTCAGTGCTCAAACAAATAATGTTGGTGAACCCCCCCCAAAAAATAAATAAATAAATAAAAAAAATACATAAAAAGTAAAAGCAAATAACAAACAAGTGTAAAAAAACAGAAATTTTACACAATTCGACTGTAATTTTACAAATTCTATGTTCAATAACAAAATTATGGGTGAAAATCAACAAAATATGTAAAAATACATAAATATTTACAGAAAGAGGTTTATTTACATCAACAACAAAAAACAAAAATGTAAAAACAAATAACAAACAAAAAATCTCTGTAAAAAAACAAACATTTTCCACAATTCGATTGTATTTTTACAAATTTTATGTTCAATAACAAAAGTATGGGTAAAAATCAACAAAATATGTAAAAATACAAACTTATTACATCAAAAACAAAAACGAAAAATGTAAAAGCAAATAACAAACACAAAATCTGTGTAAAAAAACAGAAACTTTCCACAATTCGATTGTTATTTTACAAATTCTATGTTTAATAACAAAATTATGGGTGAAAATCAACAAATTATGTAAAAATACATAAATATTTACAGAAGGAGGTTTATTTACATCAAAAACAAAACAAAAAACATGTAAAATCAAATAACAAACAAAAAATCTGTGCAAAAAAACATAATTTTTTGACAGTGCATAATATATCGATTATAGAATCTCTAATTCACACTGTTTTCAAAAATGCAAAAGAATAATGCATCATATACTTGTTTGTCATTTATCATAGCTCGGTTTTATTTATTAACTGAAACGCGAACAATTAGCTACATTCATAATAATAATTATAATAATGCATGACAGGACCATATATTTATTTAGGGACAATATTTATATTCCCACGATTATTTTGAGAAATGTGAAATTTGTTAGCATTCGTTTTCCTTTTCTCAAGCCAAACAGCAGTAATATTCCAATAATAAAAAACGTTTTAGCGAAACCCACATCTTTAAAGATGTATCGTCCGTAAAAAAAGGTTGTTTTTGAATTGGAAAACTAAATTTGGTGCGCAAAATACACAGCTCGCCTTGTTTTTGCGTTTTTACGAAGTGACACTCAAGGCACACAATTAACATGTACAGATTTCTTTTCGCAAAAACAATGATAATCTTGTCTGCAGTGTTCGTTTTTACGAATTGAACTAATATGATGTCTGTTTCAGCGCTTAATTGCTTATTAATAAAAAACATCAGAGAGATAAAACAAAAACATTACTTATATAAATAAAAATGGTAAATTTCGTAAATACACATTTTGAGGGAGAAAAGTGAGTTTCAAGAAGAGACCAACTTCAAACGGCGTTTTGCTCGAAGCGACATACAACTACCTACTGAACAAAAGTAAAAGTCGTGGTACCGGTAAAGTCATGATTTCTTTGGCTTTTTTGGGCGGGAAAACATGAATGAAGAAGCCATTCAACGTAGGGTACAAACACCATGCATGTGCAGCAGTTCTTCCCCTAATGTTAACATTACTGGTTTGTTTTTCACTCTACAAAAGTCTATATTAAAGGTATGATATAGCTTTTGTAATGATCATTGTAATGATCAAAAAATGTTTGATGAGTTTCAATTTGAAAGCTAAATGTTTACAAAGGTGATACTAGTACCAATCGCCCAATAAAGTAATATTTCCGTCTAAAATGCTGCCATCTTAGAGAAAATTGTATATGAAGACCTCCGAAAACGCAACAGCTGATTTCGATTGCAACAATCGAAATTAACATAATATGAACATGCACAAAATGACTAATAAATAGAAACCGTTATTCGCTGTTTTCTCGAAAACGTGAACACCGATTTCGATGAAATTTTTTAAGGTTGGTTTTATGATGTGTATTTTGAAAACTAGATGATTGGAATGAATGCATTCTTCAAAAAACCAATGATGTATCAATAATTCAAACTACATTTAATAATTCAAACTACATTTGTATACTGCGTGATACATTGCTGTATTATATTGTTTATTAACATTGAAATAAATGTTAATGATATGTTTAATAGTCATCAATAGTCTCGTGCACACCATTTCCCTCTATCTATAGGGATTACGGTGAGTGCACATTGGAAAATTCTATGGACCATTTACAAACATATGTAAGTGACGTCACTCACAGTAAACGTCGCTAAATTGTAACATAATGTAACTTTATACACAAACCAGAAATGCCTAATAATAATAATAATAATAATAACTAGAAATTCAGAGTTTGTGAACAAACTCAAGGTGTTCGGAAGTGACGGTAATTGATGTCCTCATCAATTGGGATCATTGTTAAAATGTGACTTAAGATTGTTTTCAAAAGTAAGTTGCCTTACTCATTTCAAAGAAATAGCTTTTCGGTATTGGCTTTTTCAACAGCCCTTTCCATTCGTACAAAAATGACACTGCAGTATTAAGTTAATACGATCTATGGTTTTAGAAATATTGTAGCGCATCCGTTATTGGCTTAAACGCCCAACCACACATCTATAAAATATATTTTATCCTGCAAGAGCTTTAGCCTGTGACACCGCAAACGTCCCCGTGAAGACCGCCAGCTGTTTTCCAGTAGAAAACGATCTCAGTCTCTGCGGTTTGTAAACAATGGGCCCCAGAACCACGAGTGTCTGGTGTGTGTTAAGTCAATGGGATTTTGGCCCAGAAAAGGAATTTTGAAGAAAAAAAACAAATCAAAACTTTGACCTTCCGGTACGACCGGAAGCAAATGTCAGACAATTTTGACGTTAACTTTTCAAATGTTGCCTAAGCCTTGATCTATCAGATCCCAGATTATGAACATCATAGCTTTAGTATATTTTGATATACAGTCGATAGCAAATGGTCATTTTTTAAACTTAAATGGCTTGTAATTTGATACCTGATGACGTTACGTAACAACTTCTAGATTCATCTACATGATAAGGTCTTTATATGTGTGAAGTTTCAAGGTTGTGTGAAATTGTTAACTTGCACTTTCGATGTAGAGAAGAGTTAAGGAGAAGAAGAAGAAGGAGAAGTAAAAAAAAACAAAAAAAAACGGAACAATAACAATAGTTGTTCGGCTGAAAAGCCGAACAGCTAATAACTGGATTTATAGAGCGCCAAATTGCCAAAGGATACAAGACGCTTTTACATTATTATCCCTGGTCATTGGGCCAATATCAATCCTTAAACTTTCTCAGCTCCCTGGGGAGTATACAGCCCCGAGCTACCGTAGCGCATTGGAAGCTTTTTCAACCACAATATCAACCTCTACCCTCACACGTACCCATTTATACTCCTGTATGGGTGAAGAGGAGCACTGTACAGTGAAGTGTCTTGCTCAAGGACACAAATACCAAGTTCTATCAGCTCACCCACTTCTTTCCAAATATCAAATCTGTTCATATGTTTTAGAACACCTTGCTGGAATTGTCATAGAACTTAAGGGTGTTTTCTACCCGAAAAACGAGATTTTATTCCGCCATTTTAATTTTAAATTTAACAAGGGAAAACTTTTTCGTGGTAACCGTTCCACTTGAATGGAGAAATAGCACACGCTATTAATATCACTGATTAAAATCGTGCTTGCGTCTTTAAATAGGTAAAAACTGTTTACAGTGACACCATGTGAAAATTCTCATTGGATTAGTAATTAGTTCTGAAAAGAACTGGTGGTTACAACTTAACGTTTCGATCAATATGCTCTGATCGTCTTCAGGAGAATGAAGTTACCGCCATGGCCGGAGCCTATATTACTACTATTTGACACATTTTGTTTGTTTGTCTATCGTGATCTCATTTTTCGAAGACAACTGGAAGGCTCTGGAATCATGTGATATCGGCACCGAAGCATGTGACGAAACACCTCCTTGAAATGCGGGTGTTTCACCCCGTAGATGACAGGGTTGACGGCGCTGTTGAAGATGATGATCATGCCGGTCCACGGGATGACCGGATCGCTGGGCGGTATCATCAGAGCGATTGCAAAGGGGGCAAGACACGCGATGAAGGCACACACCACGTAGAAGAGATTTTTGGTGATCTGCACCTGCCTCTTGCTAAAACTTGCTGGTGGTTTCTTTTGGAGCTGCGTGGTGCTAGCGTTGGATGAATTTGAAGTGTCAGCCATCTCAATCCCTTTCCCCATCATCTTCTTCATGTGGCCGGTGATGTGTCGATATATCTTGAAGTAACAGACGAACAGGATGATCAGTGGGATGGGGTACAGAAGTGAAGACCCTAACAGACTGAAGAGGTCACTAGTATCATCAGAGGTGTCTTGAGTACAGGTCTTGTACTTGTCCGAATAACCCCATTTACCTATTCCGAAGAGTGGAAAACAACAGACTAACGCAGGGTATAACCACGTAAAAGTCAACATGGCTGCTATCTTCTTTGGTGTGTAGATGGACTGGTATATCACTAATGACTTGGTTATGAGAACAAACCGGTTGATAGAAATAGCGGCCAGGTTCATAATGCTACAACCAAGGCTAGCAAAGCCAATGGCGGCAGCAACAGAGCATACGTTCTCCGGCAGAGGCCAACCACTCATGCTGAACAGCGCCACCGCGGTGAACGGAGCAGTTGTACAAGTTACCAGGTCCGCTGTGGCCAAGTTGGCGACGAACGCGTTGGTACGCGTTTGAAGCTTTCTGGATAAACTAACCGCCAGAATCACCATGGTGTTACCAATGAAGCCAAACACAGCTACGAGGCAGATGATACTACCAATAATGGACCTCTGTGTGAAGTCCTCAAAGCGGAAGTTTCGATCATTTGCGACAGTCGTAGTTTCGAAGATATCTCCAGTTGTCATGTTCTCAGTGAGAGTAGCTTCAGTGGAATTTGTAAGAGCTTTGTCAGATGTCATAAGGAAAGAGTTGGTAGAATTTACCGATAGGGTGTTGAAAATGGCCCCATTATCCGACACCATGCTTGTTGCCGTATCTGTTACCATAGTTATAAGATCGGTTGTCATGGTGATGGTGTCAGTTGTCACGTTTCATCAGTTGATAAAGAAGATCGTGTTGTATCTTTTATCATTCAGTGCCACTTGTGAGCTGATAATGGGCAATCAATCTATTGAAATTAATGAAACAAAGAAGCTTTTAATATAATCTAGGCCTTGTCTGCTAAATCATTTCAACTGCTAAAATGAAAACCGAATGAATATGGCAAATTAATCAATTAATCTGTCCCATAAACACGGAAGTCTAACAGTGCACTTACAAAAAGTGCGAATATAGGGCGAAAATGTGTCACGCCAGTCGTCGACCTATCGAATCTGACAATAATCACCTTTTAAACAAACAAGCGTACACCTGTGGCAATTGCAAAAACATTCTTATCTGATTACCTGAGACGGAAATGCATGTTTTATTATCGTTTTTGAGTGAATAATGAGTAAGCTATATACGTGTATCAGGGTATGCGTGTTTTGTCAGATATTTTAAATGAAACATTCACAATTTCTCAGAAATATTCGACTCAAAATTTAGCCTACTTGATGGTGCAAAAACTAGGGTGTTAAAATAACACCATTGGTGTCAACTTTATTGTTCTATTCAATATTATTCTTATTGGGCGAGTTTTTCAGTGTATATGCAACGCACAAGTGTTTAAAGGGACAGTATCGTCACGATCCACAGGGCATGGAATCAGAGTGCTAGTTTTAGATTAATAACTCAGTGACTGAAATTAATATCCCACATGATAAGGTCATATTATTACTTTTGCTGTATAAATGAGCCAGTGATTTGCACTCACTACGTTCATCTTAACGTAGGACACAGATTCCATACCCTGCTGAAAGTCTGCTCTGATCGTGACGATATTGTCCCTTTAGGAATTGTATGACATCATTTCTAATAATAGGGTTTACTGACGTAGTTGTCGGCCGAGGGGAGTTCCCTAGACTTCTGGGTGACCTTGAGGGCATGGCATTGAAATGTTGGTAGATGAACGTGAAATGCAACGGAATAGGCTATTTATGTGAACCAGCTAGTTCGACTAAAATAATACAGATATATCACCCATACTTGTCGCCATGTTGCCTTTAAATGTATTTTTCTTCGGAACAGTGCTATTTTACGTGAGGAAAAGAAAGCAAACGGTTTAGACCCGTTTCTCAATATACTCATGAGAAGCATGGTTTTACAGTAAATATGTCTTAGCATAAATTTACTTGTTCTCGTAATAACTTTATTTGGGCAATTAATTACTGATAAACCAAGCTTATTGTAATTATTTTGGGAAATATCTCTTTTCAAGTAGGCCTACTTGTTTTCTTTTCAAAAAGGAAATTATCAGTGTTCCGATGAATACTGAATTACCTGAAAACATGGACGATTATACATCTTTAAGTTGAAACACTAAATTTCTCAGTTATTCCTTCCTCCATGCATGGTTAAGGCATGTGTTAAGCCTCTATGCAGAACCAGTCATCTTAGAAAACAAATTATCACACTGACATAAAACTTACTTGGTGTAAAAATTATGAGGGTATCAAACATCCATCGAAATAATTCCGTCTCGGGTGCAATCGTTTTAGTAAAATAAGTGATTGCCGAAATAAATTTATGTCATCTAGAAATTCCAAGTTAGAATGAACACAACCATTCTGAATGCATCATATACTGTTTTCTCATCAACGACAGAATGAAGTAAAGCTGAAACTTATATAAGTTGGTTTTTATACGTATTTTTGGTAATTTTTAAAAATTCTTTTAAAGTATGGATGCATTTAAAAACATTTTACCAGAAGTGTACTGGCTTTACAGTGCAGATGTGCATAATTATCTAACGAAAATCACGATGAGAGTGCATCTTTCTGCTGGCTGAACAAAAGTCTAAACATTCTTGGGGTGACAGATCTTTTGAAGTTGTGGCTCACGCCTTTGGAATGATTTGCCTCTGTAGGCCTACATTCGTGAATCTCAAACTGTTTACTCCTTCAAGAAAAACTGAAAAACTCATCTTATGTGTATTGCCTATAAGGACTACTAACATTCATTTATGCATTTTTATTTTTATTTTTTTAGTATTATATTGCATTTGCTATTGTATTGTTATGCTATTGTATGATTTCTTGTTTACTGTAAAGCGCCTTGAGCACTTCTTGGTAGATATATGTGCGCATTATAAATCTTCTGTATTATTATTATCTTTAAAACTTCGGCAGACTGGGAATGAAAGCCTGTACAATACTATTTTTCTTCTGAATTACGTTCAAAGTGGCGGTGTGTTAATTGACGTTTATTCCTATCGAGCGCAGAGTTATGTGTGACTGTGCAATAAACAGTTGGTACCAGGCTTAAGCCGGATTAGTCAAGTCAGTGCATAGGGTCTCAGAAAAACAAATAGAAGCTCTAGAGCAGTCTGAGAAGTTAAAGGATTAAGTCAGTAGCGACTTGTTGTATTATTTATATGATTATGATTTTTGATATCGAGAACGGATTTATGTTGAATAAGGATTTCCTTATTGATGTATCGATATAGTTATTTTAATTGATATTTGTATTGATTACCATGCTTGATGACTTTGGAGAAACATCGAAAGCAGTGTCTTTGTACCATTATTTTTTTACAGAGTCATCATTATTAATGTCCACCTTGGTGTAATAATCCTCATTATTACCAGGGTGCAACATTTGGCACCCGGGTAATAACGAGGATTATTACACCAAGGTGGACATTAATAATGATGACTCTGTAAAAATAATGGTACAAAGACACTGGTGAATTGTTGCACAAAACTGCTTTCGATGTTTCTCCAAAGTCATCAAGCATGGTCCTTGCTCTATGGTGTGATTGACCCCACAGTGGCGACAGGTGACCGTGGGGTACACGGTGTGACCTTTCTCTATTGTGTGACCGTGTATATCCTTCATCCACTTGCGTGGAGAAATATGGTGAAAGTTTTTACGTATTCACGTTCTTCTTCCATGATATAACCATGGAGGATTTCTTACCTCCATGATATAACCATGGAGGCTCCATGATATAACTTTAAAGCATAAAGAACAGATTTATACTAACAATGTTAATAAAAGTAGGCATGTGTATTCATGGAGGAAAGAACACTACTATGTGCATTTACCAATTGCTAACTCCAAAAGTTATAAATAACAATAAAGTGTTGTCATTAAATCACTGAATCAAGGTTGAATAATATAAGACTTAGTGAAAACACATCGACTTACCAACGAATTACCCTGGTATTCTGTCCTTAGATGATGCAGGTACGTAAGTTCTTGCAGAGTTGAATTCGGTGAGTTTTGACCTCTGAGTTCATGCCGCGGCGATGTGTTGTAGTTTTCGCAAAATGTTGTACTGATTCTAGAAAACTATAGCATAATATTATTTTATTTGGGCTTATTGTGTCGATGAACAGGTGATGTAAACTGGAATTTCCCAAATGACGATGCTCCAGTCTAGTCTAGTCATACCATAGAGAAATATGGTCATACTTAGTGGCAACATCTGGTCACGTGTATCCACCCGGATCTGGTGTCCCTGTGTACTGTAAATACAGTGCCACAATGCGGCAGTTATGCGGAAATACTGATGTATCAGTTTTCAGTTAATTAAAGGTACACACCGCCCTAAAAGTGCAAAAAATGGGATTGATAGAATGATAGATAATCCTTTTTGGAAGGTTTTCTTCAAAAAACAAAATTTGGGTATCGTGTAATTACTGAGAAATGTCCAAAAAACAACAATAAGGTCAAAGGTCACGTATACGCATTTCCAGTAGTCTACACGACCGTGAAACCTGTACGGCAATTGCAGATTGTATTTAGACTGGTACCTCTGCATTGCACACCGTTGTGATTGTAACAAGAGGAACAATTGGTTCCAGTCTGTTACTGTACATTTTGTATCCGTTGTAACACGAACGATCACAGAATTCCTGGATTCTATTGCAACCAGATGCACGTCGACGTCCAAGATCATCAAAAAAAGTGAGGAAAATGCTTATAATTATTAGACTTGATACTATAAATGATAGACCTTGGATCAACCATGGAGAAAGGCATAGACTGAACAAACCGGTGCTTAGCAGCATCTATCTGAACATGCTGGATTCTGGGTGAGCATCTCAATCATGATCAATTAGTTTGCATTGCCATCGGTAGACAGAACATGGACATGTGTAACATGATGAACACAATCATGACAATGTCCCCTGGCAATTATGTGAAGTTGCCCTAACCCCTGATTACATACTCTACATATTTGAAAAAATTGTGAAAGGGAAGCTTCAATTTTGGTTTAGATACTCATATTCTCAAAATATTATTGTCAAACATTTTTATTTGGTTGGGACACATAGGCTTAATATGACCAAACCATAGGGGGAGCACCTATTTTTAATAAATTTTCACAGGTTAGTTTTTACGCTATTTTTCATGAGATCTAATGTTAACGTGTTACAGGGTTGAAGTTAATGTTCATTATCAAATACCAACGATTAACATTTTATTTAGTTTTAATGGTTTATTACAAAAAAATTAAGGTTCAGTATAATTTGTTATTATTTTTTTGCTATAGCAGTACTGGCATTTCAGTCCAAGAGAAGGGGTCTATCTGATAACCACCTTTCCAATCCATATCAGTTAAACAATGTTTTAATTTATTTCACAGTGATTGTTGATAATGTTGAATTTATTTAAATCTAAGCCCTTACTCCTCTTCAATTTTAAATCTTTTTCAGAAAGAGGACAGAAACATCTTGCTACTTCAGCTATGCAAAATTGATGCTGGGTGTGATTCTCGACATAATGAAGCACCAGTCTTTGGTCAATGGAATTGGTAAATTGGAATCAAACGTATGTCTGGGCCCCTTACATTTATTGCTTATTTGCCCCTCCCCTCCCCAGTTCTTGGATTCTATAGTGCTGCAATGATAGTCCAAAGAATTTTAGAAAACAAATGTGTTGGTTTATCACCAGTGGCAGTAAATGCTATCACCAAGAAATTGGGGGTGGGGGACAGGCATTTTATTCCAAAATTACCGATTCCAATGACAGCCCCTAAATGTCATCCATTCTGAACTGTCACTAAATCGTACATTAATTATGCAGATTGATTCTGTTTTCTTGTCAACAAATGATCATTGTTGGGTTCATTTACACTGAAGTCATTTCACTTGTTACATGTGTAAGACCATGTATACTCATTGTTAGATTGTTTACAATAGGTTAAACAGGTCAGCAAAGTGGTTTCAATTGATTGTGGGGGGGGGGGGAGGAGTGGAACCACAAAAGTCAAGTCATGAAACCAAATGGACAGTTAAAATAAATATGTATTTCATTATTTTATTGGCAATTTACAAGCACCCATACAACTCTTGATTATTTCAATGTCTAAAAATTTATGTACAAAATGGCATCCGATCTTTAGCTTGTAATTCTATAGTATGAATGCAGCTACAGACATTTTGCCAAATATGTGTACAACCTTGAAAATGTAAAAAGCAATGTAGAATTTGTTTCAAATTTTATAAATGATTTTTAATTATTTGCAGTATAGTTGAAAACAGAAAATTTATAAGCAGATGCTTGATTACAGTGTCACTATCATTTTCAATTTATTATTATATTTTTGTTCATTATAAACTTGAGTTGAAAGTGAAGTATTTTATAAATAAAGATCACTCTCGGTATATTAACATGCAGTCCATCCATTCAATTTATTTTTGTACAAGACTTAATACCAAGACATAAATACCAATGTTGGCTCCATCTAAATCTAGAATTTAAAGGTTTTCATAAACAAAATGAAAAGGGCAAGCAATTATCAGATTTGATCAAGTGGATGTAATTACATTTAATTTGGTTTAAATTGTCAATTGGCTAATTACAACTTGTGGCCTTACTTTTGGGAATTATTTACCTTTTGACAACTCTTCTGCTGAGGGCAGGGGAAAGAAGGAAAAACTGTATCATGTAGTAGTTATAAGCTTGTGTGGACAATTATATTCTACTTTTGAAAGATCTTTCCAACCATGTATGAAAAGCAATGAAATATTGAGGGGCGTTTTTTATCGCCCAATTTCGCGCGACAAAGGCGGTGTGTACCTTTAAACTACATAGGAAGGAATAAATACCCATGGTTATGACGAATCCATACCATAGAGGGTGGACCCACAGCGAGTTGACTGGAGTCCATGGCCAGACTCTGAACCTCACTGGCCTGGCATTGGGGTATTTACTCTAGGTACGAACGTAATTATCAAAATAAGGGGAAAACTTACCTGTAAATTTTTTTTTTCAGCACAGTAAGAAATTGTATTTCTGAGAAAAATAGCTACACAATGTTATTTATGTTTTTGTCCAGGACAAACTTTTAAAAGGCGATGTGGTGTACAAACTATTCAAAGTTGTTGTCAGAAAGCTAAATTGATATGAAGTACCAATCATTGAACAAAATTATTCACGTTCAGAAGTGCTCTCTTTAGAGTAAACATAAATAAACATAAAAAATACATTTGCTAACTGCAAATTACTTTTTTGTTCCAGGTATTGACTGTAAATAAAAATTCACACTTTTTTCATGACGTTGATTCCAAATTGAACTGAAAGTTGGTTGTGCAAGAAGTATATTTTGATTCAGAAGTGATATTTTGATTTTGAAGAAAGTAAGAATGCCATACAAAGTTTGCCATAATTACAAAATAATGTATGTATGTAAAAATGAAAGCACTCACTGGCCAAAAGTATTGCAACATGCTCAAAATAGCACTTTACAAGTAACAGGTGAGATGATCATTTAATCCTATTTCATCGATCGTGTATTACATAGCAAGAACAGTAAAAAAGAACATTGACTTCAAAACACAGGCACTTTCAAGAAGTCATAACCCTCCGAAGAGGGAGGTACCCATGACTTTATCTCAACGATGGACCCGTCCTTTGTTTACTGGCACCCCTATTAATTATATTAAAATGGTTATCTCTGCATTCCCCATTAATTTTTTACATCCAAATGACTTCCACATATGCCCAGCTATTGTCTAGGATTATTTAAGTTTTAATTTGTTTGTTAATTAATTAGATTTTAATTAATTAAATTTTAATTATTGGAAAATAATAAAGAACAAAGAGTAAAATAATAAAGAACAAAGAGTTTCCATTTTCCTGTTTGTATTTTATTTTCTCTTGATTCTCAAACAGTATTTTATCAAAACAACAATAACATCAAGAAATATAAAAGAAATTATGCAAGTGAAAGTTGGTTATAAAATGAAAGGAATAAAGGGGTATAAATATGAAAAATTTGAAAAGAACAAAAACCCCAAAAATGTTTTAGGCTATCCACGACATACAGTGTGCAAGTGCAAAAGAAAAGTGAAATTTACGAATGCCTAAAGGTCCAAGTCCAAAAAAAAAAATTTTTAATCGAAAATAAACAAACAAATAACTGAAAATAACTAAATGAAAACAATGAGTAAATGAGAATATATAAACAAAAACCAAACTATGATGGAAAAAACGGAAAACGCTAGAAAACGCAAAAAAAAAAGTAATGGTTCGAAAAAAAAGAGTAATAAAATAAACAGTTCAACCACAGTTCAACAGTCAGTTCAGCAAAAGTTCAATAGTCCCCGGCATCACAGGAGTGGCAAGCAATGTTCTTCCGTTCTATGGAATGTGCCTTGCACACGAATTTGTGGCAAGACATGCATTTGATGGTCGTACGTTTGCCTCCTTGTCTACGAGGCGGACATTCATGACAAATGCCCTGTTGCTGTGCGGGGTTATCATGGTAATGTCGGCCTGCCCGAATCTGCTGTTCTCGGTCGACTTTGAAGCCAAGTATACCCATGGAACTCATCGTCGTAATGTGCAGTCCACTTGGATTGGCTATCCGCATCTCGATTTGTGGTTTGACAAGTTCCATTATGAGCTCGGAATAAAAGTCATGGCGGGAATGATGTGTGGCCCACTGCGGATGTAGGCACCGATATAGAATATAAGAGTTTATGGCAGCAAGGTTGATAATGTTGAAAAATACAACGAGAGGCCAGCGGTGTGTTGTACGGGCACATGAGTACAAACTACACATTTGATCTACGGTATCCACTGCACCTTTGGTTTTGTTGTAGAAATGAATGATGTCCGGCTTCTGGGTGGTATCGTTGATTTTGTTGTCATGGTGCATGGATGACACTAACAACACACTCCGTCTTTCCTTCGGGATGAACGAGACGAGCGTCGTGTCACCAATGAACATAAAGACGGATGACTTAGCGGCCCTTTTCTTCACATTTTTGGGGCGAACCTCCTTTGGAATTTCTCTCCATTTCCCCTTTATTGTTCCGACTAAAGTCATGTTTTTCTTGAGGAGATCGCGTATCAAACCGACACTCGTGAAATAATTGTCCGTTGTTATGTTTCTGCCGGAGTTGTTCAATGGTTCCACGAGTGTTTGCACAACGGTTGATCCAAGATTTTTGGCCGTCCCCTCCGGTCCTTTCCCAAGGTATGGGATGATGTTCAGTACGTAGTGTGTGTCAACATCAACGTTCAGCCAAAATTTGATCCCGTACTTGGCAGGCTTACTTGGCATGTACTGCCGAAACGGGCATCTCCCTCGGAAGGCAACCAACTGTTCATCAATCGTGACGCAATCTCCGGCACTGTAATGGCGTCGGCAGGCAGTGGCAAATCCATCAAAAACATGGCGAATGGCAGCGAATTTGTCAGCTTCCCGTCGTGCTACTCTGGTCGTCTTGTCGTCGAACCTAAGCATTGTCAAGATATCTTGACAACGACTACCCGACATGGTGGCCATACATAGTGGTCTTGCGTATGGGCCTTTTTCCACAGAGAACGGATGTTCTCCGGCCAGATGGTCAGTCCGAAGAACATGAGTAGACCAAGAACAGAATGGAGCTCCATTAGGGTCATGTCGCTCCAAGATAATCCCCTCTGTCTTAGGCCCTCCTCGTTCGTGTGAGTCATTATAATGTTCATCATCGCCGTCGTAATGAACAGCTTGAACAGCTGGAGAATGCTGGCAGCCCCTCCGATGTGTTTTGGCCCCGCTTGCTCAGTTACGACGTTTGCCTGCCGTCTTCTCGAACCGGTTGGGGGATCCAGCATCCAAATATCTCCTGAGGGGGACGTGAATGATGCGGGCTGGGGCTGGGCCACAGAAGTTCCCGGCTGCTGATGTTGTGGACGCCTTGCAGGCCGCCCCTTAGGTGGAATATTCGCAGGTCTTTTCTTGCGGGCTGGAGCGGCAGCAACATATGAACCGTCGCTGTCTTCAGCGCTGTCGTCCCCGCCACTGCCGTCTTCGTCACTGCCTTGATAAATGTCACCATCGTCATCATCGTCATCACCCATTCCACTTGGCAAATCATATCCACTTTCCTCTGATGCAATTGATTCAACTTCATCAAAGCTTTCATCTCCATCATCCAAAATATGCTTTAGAGCAGCAGCAGTATCAACGTGTTTACTAGTAGAGGCCATGATGAAAAGTGACCAATTGTGTTCAATGCAAGCCAAGCTTGGCCCAATTCAATTGTTCTAAATCCAGCCAATACTGAGTGACACTTGTCAACTCTAATTAGCGCCCCAGTATTTCTTCGAAATTGCTCTTTTTACAACCCCCAGATCATGACACACAACAGCCGTGTAATCTCCTGTGTAATCCCTTGACAAACATAATCAGCCATGTAGTTTATCTCTCTGATCATGGAGGTAAAAAAATATATTTTTTACCTCCATGCTCTGATGCAAGTCCTTGTCAGAATGCCGCAGAACCCATACACATTGTCTGGGGGTGGGGTAGGGAGTGCCAGGCACAAGCTGGAACAGTCACAAGCTGTCGGAAAAACATCAAAGAGCAAATCCGATACAGAACAGATGGTGCCACTTATCAGTGGTTTAGATATGGGTAGGTCTTTATGTGTACACAATGAATGGTTGATTTTGTGCACAGACATATGGCAGCAATTACTTTCCCCCCCCTCCCCCCCCCCAAAGAAAGCTACACAGGTCTGAGAACTGACACCCCTTCTAAGACATGTGGAATGGTCCACTTTAGGATATCATAGACTCCCAGGCGTCTGTGGCTTTTTTTTCTTGTAAAAACAATGTAATTACTAACTTGTGTCAGTAGCGCATGGAACACTCCCTCTTCGGAGGGTTTTGTAGTGTAAATAAAATAAAATAAATTATTGTAACACAGTTCTCCAAACTGAACTTTGGGGATGTTGCAATACTTATGGCCAGTGAGTGTATAAACCAAACTCTCTAGTTCAAGAAGCTAGCTAGTAATCTCATAAAACTAAACATTTCATGTTTTGGAGAAATCAACGAAAAACTCTTTTTTTTTGTAGTTTGTATGTTTTACAAAAGATACCGCCTGGCAATAAATATGAATTTTTTGTAAATTCAACATTGCAATTCATGAAAGCACTTCAGACGAAATAATTTATCAAGATGATAAACTTTACACCAAGTAAGTTGTTAGATGATAATTCGTAAATTTAATAATTTGGTAATCACCAAAGTGGTATAATCACTTTAAAGACGGGGGTTAGTAAGAGATATAAGAGAGTTTGGTAATCACCAAAGTGGTATAATCACTTTAAAGACGGGGGTTAGTAAGAGACATAAGAGAGTTTGGTAATCACCAAAGTGGTATAATCACTTTAAAGACGGGGGTTAGTAAGAGACATAAGAGAGTTTGGTAATCACCAAAGTGGTATAATCACTTTAAAGACGGGGGTTAGTAAGAGATATAAGAGAGTTTGGTAATCACCAAAGTGGTATAATCACTTTAAAGACGGGGGTTATTAAGAGATATAAGAGAGTTTGGTAATCACCAAAGTGGTATAATCACTTTAAAGACGGGGGTTAGTAAGAGATATAAGAGAGTTTGGTAATCACCAAAGTGGTATAATCACTTTAAAGACGGGGGTTAGTAAGAGACATAAGAGAGTTTGGTAATCACCAAAGTGGTATAATCACTTTAAAGACGGGGGTTAGTAAGAGATATAAGAGAGTTTGGTAATCAACAAAGTGGTATAATCACTTTAAAGACGGGTGTTAGTAAGAGATATAAGAGAGTTTGGTAATCACCAAAGTGGTATAATCACTTTAAAGACGAAGTTAGTAAGAGACATAAGAGAGTTTGGTAATCACCAAAGTGGTATAATCACTTTAAAGACGGGGGTTAGTAAGAGATATAAGAGAGTTTGGTAATCACCAAAGTGGTATAATCACTTTAAAGACGGGGGTTAGTAAGAGATATAAGAGAGTTTGGTAATCACCAAAGTGGTATAATCACTTTAAAGACGGGGGTTAGTAAGAGATATAAGAGAGTTTGGTAATCACCAAAGTGGTATAATCACTTTAAAGACGGGGGTTTAGTAAGAGACATAAGAGAGTTTGGTAATCACCAAAGTGGTATAATCACTTTAAAGACGGGGTTAGTAAGAGACATAAGAGAGTTTGGTAATCACCAAAGTGGTATAATCACTTTAAAGACGGGGTTAGTAAGAGATATAAGAGAGTTTGGTAATCACCAAAGTGGTATAATCACTTTAAAGACGGGGTTAGTAAGAGATATAAGAGAGTTTGGTAATCACCAAAGTGGTATAATCACTTTAAAGACGGGGGTTAGTAAGAGACATAAGAGAGTTTGGTAATCACCAAAGTGGTATAATCACTTTAAAGACGGGGGTTAGTAAGAGATATAAGAGAGTTTGGTAATCACCAAAGTGGTATAATCACTTTAAAGACGGGGGTTAGTAAGAGACATAAGAGAGTTTGGTAATCACCAAAGTGGTATAATCACTTTAAAGACGGGGGTTAGTAAGAGATATAAGAGAGTTTGGTAATCACCAAAGTGGTATAATCACTTTAAAGACGGGGTTAGTAAGAGACATAAGAGAGTTTGGTAATCACCAAAGTGGTATAATCACTTTAAAGACGGGGTTAGTAAGAGATATAAGAGAGTTTGGTAATCACCAAAGTGGTATAATCACTTTAAAGACAGGGGTTAGTAAGAGATATAAGAGAGTTTGGTAATCACCAAAGTGGTATAATCACTTTAAAGACAGGGGTTAGTAAGAGACATAGAGAGTTTGGTAATCACCAAAGTGGTATAATCACTTTAAAGACGGGGTTAGTAAGAGACATAAGAGAGTTTGGTAATCACCAAAGTGGTATAATCACTTTAAAGACGGGGTTAGTAAGAGACATAAGAGAGTTTGGTAATCACCAAAGTGGTATAATCACTTTAAAGACGGGGGTTAGTAAGAGACATAAGAGAGTTTGGTAATCACCAAAGTGGTATAATCACTTTAAAGACGGCAGTTAGTAACAGACATAAGAGAGTTAGTTAAACACAAAAGTCGTATAATCACTTTAAAGACGGGGGTTAGTAAGAGACATAAGAGAGTTTGGTAATCACCAAAGTGGTATAATCACTTTAAAGACGGGGGTTAGTAAGAGACATAAGAGAGTTTGGTAATCACCAAAGTGGTATAATCACTTTAAAGACGGGGGTTAGTAAGAGATATAAGAGAGTTTGGTAATCACCAAAGTGGTATAATCACTTTAAAGACGGGGGTTAGTAAGAGATATAAGAGAGTTTGGTAATCACCAAAGTGGTATAATCACTTTAAAGACGGGGGTTAGTAGAGATATAAGAGAGTTTGGTAATCACCAAAGTGGTATAATCACTTTAAAGACGGGGTTAGTAAGAGATATAAGAGAGTTTGTAATCACCAAAGTGGTATAATCACTTTAAAGACGGGGTTAGTAAGATATTTAAGAGATTTTGGTAATCACCAAAGTGGTATAAGCACTTTAAAGACGGGGTTAGTAAGAGATATAAGAGAGTTTGGTAATCACCAAAGTGGTATAATCACTTTAAAGACGGGGTTAGTAAGAGATATAAGAGAGTTTGGTAATCACCAAAGTGGTATAATCACTTTAAAGACGGGGTTAGTAAGAGATATAAGAGAGTTTGGTAATCACCAAAGTGGTATAATCACTTTAAAGACGGGGTTAGTAAGAGATATAAGAGAGTTTGGTAATCACCAAAGTGGTATAATCACTTTAAAGACGGGGTTAGTAAGAGATATAAGAGAGTTTGGTAATCACCAAAGTGGTATAATCACTTTAAAGACGGGGGTTAGTAAGAGATATAAGAGAGTTTGGTAATCACCAAAGTGGTATAATCACTTTAAAGACGGGGTTAGTAAGAGATATAAGAGAGTTTGGTAATCACCAAAGTGGTATAATCACTTTAAAGACGGGGTTAGTAAGAAGATATAAGAGAGTTTGGTAATCACCAAAGTGGTATAATCACTTTAAAGACGGGGTTAGTAAGAGATATAAGAGAGTTTGGTAATCACCAAAGTGGTATAATCACTTTAAAGACGGGGTTAGTAAGAGACATAAGAGAGTTTGGTAATCACCAAAGTGGTATAATCACTTTAAAGACGGGGTTAGTAAGAGACATAAGAGAGTTTGGTAATCACCAAAGTGGTATAATCACTTTAAAGACGGGGGTTAGTAAGAGACATAAGAGAGTTTGGTAATCACCAAAGTGGTATAATCACTTTAAAGACGGGGTTAGTAAGAGATATAAGAGAGTTTGGTAATCACCAAAGTGGTATAATCACTTTAAAGACGGGGTTAGTAAGAGATATAAGAGAGTTTGGTAATCACCAAAGTGGTATAATCACTTTAAAGACGGGGGTTAGTAAGAGATATAAGAGAGTTTGGTAATCACCAAAGTGGTATAATCACTTTAAAGACGGGGGTTAGTAAGAGATATAAGAGAGTTTGGTAATCACCAAAGTGGTATAATCACTTTAAAGACGGGGGTTAGTAAGAGATATAAGAGAGTTTGGTAATCACCAAAGTGGTATAATCACTTTAAAGACGGGGGTTAGTAAGAGACATACCGGTAAGAGAGTTTGGTAATCACCAAAGTGGTATAATCACTTTAAAGACGGGGGTTAGTAAGAGACATACCGGTAAGAGAGTTTGGTAATCACCAAAGTGGTATAATCACTTTAAAGACGGGGGTTAGTAAGAGACATAAGAGAGTTTGGTAATCACCAAAGTGGTATAATCACTTTAAAGACGGGGGTTAGTAAGAGATATAAGAGAGTTTGGTAATCACCAAAGTGGTATAATCACTTTAAAGACGGGGGTTAGTAAGAGATATAAGAGAGTTTGGTAATCACCAAAGTGGTATAATCACTTTAAAGACGGGTTAGTAAGAGATATAAGAGTTTGGTAATCACCAAAGTGGTATAATCACTTTAAAGACGGGGGTTAGTAAGAGATATAAGAGAGTTTGGTAATCACCAAAGTGGTATAATCACTTTAAAGACGGGGGTTAGTAAGAGATATAAGAGAGTTTGGTAATCACCAAAGTGGTATAATCACTTTAAAGACGGGGGTTAGTAAGAGATATAAGAGAGTTTGGTAATCACCAAAGTGGTATAATCACTTTAAAGACGGGGGTTAGTAAGAGATATAAGAGAGTTTGGTAATCACCAAAGTGGTATAATCACTTTAAAGACGGGGGTTAGTAAGAGACATAAGAGAGTTTGGTAATCACCAAAGTGGTATAATCACTTTAAAGACGGGGGTTAGTAAGAGATATAAGAGAGTTTGGTAATCACCAAAGTGGTATAATCACTTTAAAGACGGGGGTTAGTAAGAGACATAAGAGAGTTTGGTAATCACCAAAGTGGTATAATCACTTTAAAGACGGGGGTTAGTAAGAGATATAAGAGAGTTTGGTAATCACCAAAGTGGTATAATCACTTTAAAGACGGGGTTAGTAAGAGATATAAGAGAGTTTGGTAATCACCAAAGTGGTATAATCACTTTAAAGACAGGGGTTAGTAAGAGATATAAGAGAGTTTGGTAATCACCAAAGTGGTATAATCACTTTAAAGACGGGTGTTAGTAAGAGATATAAGAGAGTTTGGTAATCACCAAAGTGGTATAATCACTTTAAAGACGGGGGTTAGTAAGAGATATAAGAGAGTTTGGTAATCACCAAAGTGGTATAATCACTTTAAAGACGGGGGTTAGTAAGAGATATAAGAGAGTTTGGTAATCACCAAAGTGGTATAATCACTTTAAAGACGGGGGTTAGTAAGAGACATAAGAGAGTTTGGTAATCACCAAAGTGGTATAATCACTTTAAAGACGGGGGTTAGTAAGAGATATAAGAGAGTTTGGTAATCACCAAAGTGGTATAATCACTTTAAAGACGGGGGTTAGTAAGAGATATAAGAGAGTTTGGTAATCACCAAAGTGGTATAATCACTTTAAAGACGGGGGTTAGTAAGAGATATAAGAGAGTTCGAGCCAATAGTTCCTTCTTCCATAAGAGTTAGATCCTGTCCTTAGTATAAATACGTGTGAGCGTGCACGTAGAGAGTAATTTATTATGGTACTCAGTGAAGCATGTTTTACGGCGCCAACATAATATTATTATGTTTTCGGTTTGGTATCCATGGCATTAGTCTATAGGCCTATATCATGCGTACATAATACATGGCTTCCATTGTACTATGGGCCTCATGTCTGTTGTTTATTTGCTCAACAAGGCCTAAATTGCAGGTCACGGTTATGTTGTTTGCTGCTCAGTGCGGCACTGGGGTATCCAGGGGTTATGTTGGAATGTGGGGGGGGTTTGGGACTGAGTGTACACCCTCTTTACAGTTTAGCAAACGGGTGAAGTCACGTACGTTCTGCTCCCATTGGCCCTGCAATATTTAGTTTAGAATCGTGCACCAGCGTGCTGGTACCCGCGCAGGCAAGTACAGTTCCCGCGGTACTGCAACATTCCTTGACAACAGAGGTCGCCCAAGTGTAAACAATCAACTTTGACACTATCTAGCGCGCCGAGTTTAAATAACTTTTCCTTCAAATTGACGTTACAAACACTCCAACTCATGAATAAACGACACACAAGCACATTGAGTGACAAAACTACCAAGAAGATCTGTAATGGACCAGAAATTGGTTGCTAAGGTAATTATTTTTTTTTAAAGTAAGGGTTAAAAAACACTTAATTTAAATCCATAATTTCTCAGTTTCAAAAGTTTTTGTGAAGAATTGGAAAATAGTTTTCACGAGATGAATGGTTTGAATTTACCAACACGCTTACACTTTCTTACTACATTTTTTCCTTTTCCTTTTTGGGGCATTTTAGAAACTATAAAATGGAGCATCATCTTACTGTTCTGGAAGCACTTTGTCGAATCTGTGGAAACAGACAAATGAGCTCTGCCTATAAAGCGAAGCGAAAATCTAAAACAGTTGTAGTGATATGGTGATATAACATAAATTAATCAGAAAATTAATTATTGTTATTAAAATGATTCCCTTACTTTACACGCGAGCTGCATGCATACGCGTGCTGCATGCGTGCGTAAGCGTATGCGTGAGTTGATCTTTCTAAGAAAATAATATTTTGTTCTAGAATGAAAATAATAAGTAAAGAGGTTAAATATATTTGCTGATGGAATAAGAAGTCAGGCGGAGATTGATTGGGATAAAGAGAGGAACTGATGAGTTTGCATCAGTGACTAATAAAAGAAGTGATCGTCAACTGGTAATCCTGTCTCATTGTTGTGTGTTTATTCAATCTTTGGCTCAATCGATAAACCCCGTACTTAGCACGAAGTCAATTACAATCACTTGTACGAGAGAACTCTACACCAAACTCAAGCCGCGTTTGTATGCAAGGATCATGGACACTTTCTCACTAGATTTGACATGTGATAACCCACAGTAGCACCCTTCTCATATCTGCTTAAGCTGTCTGTCAAAAATCAGCAAAAACCACTGGCCTGAACATGGAAATCCTTGTGAAATTTGCCGGGAGTTTTCACAGCAAAGCATAGGTGGTAGGTCATGCAAGAGAAAGCGAGGAAGGCCAGCAGCAACTGACCTTACGAGACATTTGGATCAACCAACAGAGATTGAACAAATCTTACAAAGGCCCCTGACAGCTCCCATCACAAAGGATATAGAGAGAATTGCCACCCATGTACTAAAGACAAACTACATCATTCGGGAGGGGTAACAACAGAATTTTCAATATATGCAAACGTCTAGTCACTACCAAAAGAAAAATGATAGTAACGCAATGTTTGCACATCCGTGAACTTCATACCCTCATGAATCATTTCTATTTTTTTATTTTTCCCTAAAAACTTTAACATCGTTTTTATAGCCCAAATAGAAGTGCCTTAATATCCAATGACAAAAATGTCCCCGAGTTGACTATTTTATCCACGAACAAATTCGCAGGGATTTTCTGTTTGGATTTTGTGGAAATTAGGCTCAACATGACGTGAAGCGTCCTTGTTAACATAATAAGGGTCAATACACTGATACAATCATGAATAATGCGGCTAAAACAGTGATGACAAAAACCCCGCGAAAACCTCGTTTGTTTACATCGCCTACTTAGTATGCTAATAAGCCTTGAAGTCGCGCATGCGCACAAGCTAAACTTTGCCACAGAACGTACGTGAAGTGTAAAGACCAGAAGCAAGTGGGTACATCCTTGATAACTTAAAACTGATAATAGGTTTACACAACGAAACTGAGAGTATAGACCCAAGTTAATGATCATATTCATGTAGACACTATAGGGGCCTAGATGCGGATTCAGTCGCGTATCCAGAGTTCGACCAAGGGTCTTGAAAAAGAGAGGGGAGGGGGAACATGGGAAAAAAGGGGGACCACTGTCAAAAGGGGACACACAAAAAACGTATGGTATGATGTACATGCATGGCAAAAAAAAGGGGGAACGTATGTCCCTATTTTTTGCCGCCTGGATTTGGGTCCCAATGTTTCTAGCTTTTGCTTGTGTCTGGTAATTTTGACATTTGTGCCTGTTTATTTGTAAAATCTTTTGTCCTATTTGAATTACAGTTAATTGTCATTTGTCGGTTACTTTCTACATTAAAGGGGCAGTGTCGTTGCGATCAGAGCAGACTTCAACACAGCACTGAGTCGGTGTCCTAGTTTAACCCTATCAAGTCTGGCCCTTTTTTCGTTCTCAGACGGGGGGCGGGGGGGGGGGGGCTCATTGTGCCCCCTCCGTATTTTCTGTATTCAACAGCCGATTTTCATGAAACTTCGTAGGCATGTTCGGTTTGACGCAATCTATCGAATGAATCTACACTCCTCAAAATAAAATAAGGGTCAAAAGTATTTTTGTGAAAAATGTTGAACAAGTCAGGACATAGAAACATTTTTAGTAAGGGTAATGGGCTAAAGGTTGCTCCGCAACATTTTAAGCACTTTTCACATGGTTTGCATGTCTATTGGCTTAGAAACTGACAGATCATGTGACAAGACACAAAAATGCTGATAACAGGTTCATGATGTCGCAATCAAGTTTGGCACATCTGCTTTATTTCTTTTGTGGGGTGTTACTGAGATGTTGTCAACAGGATTCAACACTGGGTACACAGTACAGTCCATGAGGAGGCGTTGTACGGAATGTGTGCGAGTCAGGGGTCATGCAACCTCATACTGACATTAACTTTAAGTCTCAAAACATACAGAAATAATGTTGATTTGCCAAAGTTTATGACAGGGAGAGAATATCACTGGTGGGAAAGCCTTCAAAATAGGGAGGGGGCTCAAGGGTCCCCTCATCCCTACAGCTTCCATGCTGGTTAACCCACTGTTTAACTTACTCTATCAAGTGCAGAATCCTATTGATTATGTGTGGGAATCTCATTAAGTCTTGAAGAAAAATAAAGCAGATGTGCCAAACTTGATTGCGACATCATGAACCTGTTATCAGCATTTTTGTGTCTTGTCACATGATCTGTCAGTTTCTAAGCCAATAGACATGCAAACCATGTGAAAAGTGCTTAAAATGTTGCAGAACAACCTTTAGCCCATTACCCTTACTAAAAATGTTTCTATGTCCTGACTTGGTCAACATTTTTCACAAAAATACTTTTGACCCTTATTTTATTTTGAGGAGTGTATGAAAACTTTCATAGGCCACCGTTAGGTGGCGCTATACCCATTTTTCGGTCATTTTCCCTCATTATAGTATTTTTCCCATAATGACTTCCTTATTTTTTGTCCGTTGGCCATGAAATTTGGCACAAATGTTGCCTTCAGTACAGGCAACAATGTGACAACATTTAAAATACCACTAGGGGCGCTATAAGCAATATTTGGCGTCAATTTGTTCCGAAACATGATGTTTAAATATTCAAGTTGACCCAAAATTGGGATCTCTTTCATTAATTCAGTTAATAAAGAACAATATGTAAATGCCTAACATGCACAGACGGAAATCGAAAACAAAATGCGTTCACCTCAGTTGGAACAATGAGAATCAAAACTACAATACACTTGTTGGTAATAGAATCGTGCTAAACTAGAAAACACTAAGACAGGCAATTAATGGTAAAGTGTGGGTAAAATAATCAAATGGTGGAATTGAAATGTAAAGCTTAGCCTGATGATCACCAAATCTTCCCTAACAATATGCTAATTTTTAATAAGAGTTAAATAATTTTACAGTTCAAATTTAGGAAAGACAACTCATTCCTGAATTCCACATTAGAATTAATGCAACACAATACTCTGAATGCATGTTTACTATTTTCTCCTGAGCGACAGGGCGTAATAAGCAGTGTAATAAGCAGACGGTAATAAACAGTGTAACAGGTCACAGGTTGATTGTTAAATGTGTCAGTATCTTGATTCACATAGGAGAAAACATTCGCTTACTAGAAGCAAATAACTATATTAATAATATCCAAACAAATCTATCCAAACAAAGGTTAATATCCCTCCGAACATAACGATAAAACCACACTGAATTATCTGTACCTGCCCCTCACTGTGTTCATATTTTTTCAAAATTGCTTATTCACTACAAACAACAATCAAAAACAATATCTAATAAAAGAAAGAAAGAAATAATCATTACATAAATATCAGCACTCTGTCAAAAATGTGTTGTTGGGCAAACATTGATGCTATATCTTCTTTGGGTTTTTTCTGTAGATAGTCCAGTACAATGTTTGTGACGAAAACCATTGCAACCCAAACTACGGTATATAACTCGATGGGCAGATCGCGGTCTGAAGTAAGGCGAATACTGGCATAAAAATAGTTCTACGAAGGCCTAGCAGTTATTATGCTGAATGGCGCCACCACGCGGCAAACGGAGCCCTGATAGCCAAGTTAGTTCGTCTCGTGGAAATCGCCAAAGTGGGAACCTCGAGATCATGGGCGGATCCAGAACATTTTTAGGGGGGGCTGAGAATCAAAAATAAATTATTTTTCAGTACTACAAAAATTACAATGAAATAATCAAAGGGAGAGAAAAACAAAGCTCTCTCTCTCTCTCTTTTTTTCTCTCCATTTTTTTTTTTTTTTAATTTTTGTTTTAACGACTTTCGGGGGGGGGGGGCTACAGCCCCCTTAGCCCCCCCCCCCCCGGATCCGCCAATGGAGATGCTGTGCCTATTAACATTTATCACGGTATAGCCATTTTGCTTTTCTCCCATACATATCCACGTAACCAAACCGAGGCTGGAAGGGGAAAATAGCCGGGTCTCTTTTTTGAAAAGATAATCAACACTGTATCGTTATCACACATACAGGGAACACGACAAGATGGCCGCAGCGTGTGATAAAGATCTATGGGTGCTCCCACTGATCTCTAGTGGGTGCTCCCACTGATCTCTAGTGGGTGCTCCCACTGATCTCTAGTGGGTGCACCCACTGATCTCTAGTGGGTGCACCCCACTAAATAAACTCCCATAGTAAACAGTGCTAAATACAAAATATTCAAAAATCATTTTAAAAAAATACTTAAAAGTCCTACAATTTTTAAAACCAAATGAAAAATTATTTATCGATATATAACTTTTTATTTTCTTCTCAAATTGTAGATAGTCCAGGTTCCAATCGAGTTATTCTCATCCCAATGGAAACCACCCTCTACAGTAGTGAAATCTCCCACACTGAAAAGCAGCCATTTTGGAAAAAGTCCTTACGCTTGAAATCAAATTAGGTCCACTTTTTCAGGGCCTGGTGTATCCAAAATACTCAAAGTTGGAAGTCGAGGACCCCACGGATCAATTTTTACACAATCCTTCAATTGAATGGGCCTCAAATCTTTGTTTTTCAGAAAAAAAATTTGGAGGAAATACACATTACGATAAACAGCTCGTCGGTGCATGAATTTCTCACTGTTTAGTGGAGTGCACCCCTATAGTCCCTGTACGTAGATGGTTCTTGTTGTGCCACACACTGTGCGCTGTACATTGATTTGGCCAGGAGAGGTGGGGTGGGGCGGGAGAAGGGGAGGGGATACGGACACTCATATATCCAAAACACTTCCTGCATGGGGAGCGTAGCTTCACTACCTTTTAGGCCTCAGTGGAGTTTGAATTATTGACAAGGTTGTATGACAAGTTAAACAAGGGACACAAAGACACACTAATAAGTGGGAAAATTCAGTCATGTGGATCGCTTTCCCGCCGGCGGTGGTTCTTTCTAAATATTGGGCATGTACGGTTTGCCTACCCCCTCCTTCGACGCCCCTCCCCCTGTCCACAATTATAGGTTTGTCAACTGTTTATTTTGTCAACTCTTTGAGTCTATCTTTACAAACTAATTATTATACCAAGCAATATTTTATCACCATGACACTATTATGACAACTCAAAGTAATAATGTTATGTCCCAACTATGGTACTGGCCCAATTGCAGTTGGGCTCATCCCATGTACAGTGTTGCAGTTGGGCCTACAACACTACAACAATATACTACACAGTTGAGCCTGTCCCAACTACAGTTGACAATAATAACTTATCTCATGGTGATTGTATCGTCTCCATTTTGGGCTTTTCAATGTATTGAGGGTGGTTTAAATTCTCTTTCACAACCTTGTGAGAATTAAACATGCGATAAGACATTTTGGAAAAGAAAAAAACTATATTTAGACATTTTAAAAGATGACTCTCAGACAGGATTTTGTTCCTGAAATGCGACCTTGTTCAAGCAATGTTTCATAGAATTTAAATATTCTAAAACTTTGTTTTGGCATACCCAATAGTAAAATGGTATAACCCAGAGAGAGTCAATACTATTATTATGTACACATGATCAGCTGTAATGAAAGAGAGGGCGTTTATACATGATGTATGAGTGTAGCTTTTCCTTCCTCCATGGTCTGACTTAGCAACGAGCAACAAGTTAAGTGTGCCTTGCAGTTGCACGCGTACACGTGCAATAGAGAGGAATATACCAGCGGGCTAAGATGTCAAATTGTGCGCGATTCTAAACAGATTTTTTAGGTCAATTTCCCCATGTTTCAACCCAGCATTTTGAACTAAAATTTTACACAGAATGTAAAATAGAATTTGGATTAACCGTGTCGTTGCTATTAAGGTGCAAGGGCGGGCATCTTCCATTTTATTCTGTGACTATAAGCCTTAGCGGTGGACCAAAGTTTTTTTTCAGTACACTTCTTGAACTTCGAAGAAACATTAGAGACATTGCTGAAGAGTTCTATTTCATGGGGAAAGCAAAGTTGTCTCATCAGTAGATTGATTGATACTGAAAACCCATCTTTCCATTTATCGCCCGACTCTCCGCACAGTGACAGCAAAACTCGTCAAGTTGTCTCGGCTCACGGTGTTCGACATTGAGCGAAGCACGAAGCATCTACCGATAATGTCTTTCGATATGCTGAACGTTGTCCCTGGTCCAGTATGCGGACATCGTAGCAACAACCCCCATCCAAAAGGGGTAAGTGAAATCATTCCATATAAAAAACACTATATAATTATATCTCTCCAAATTATTTCATTTAAAGGGAGAGTGTACTATTGGTAAATACCTAATTACTTAATTCTAATCTAAAAACGTTTTGATGTGATGAATTGAGAAATTATTCCATTTCACAATGCTGTACTTTTTTTAAATCGTGAAATGTATTTTCTCGTTAAATGAAACCAAAATCTCTCTGGATTCTTATAAAAGTAATGCATTTCTGGATATTTTACCAATTGTGTAGCACAGAGAGTTCTGTATCAGGGGAGGAGGTTGCTATTCGTACGCATTGTACGCCTTTGAAAATAGAAATTTTATACGTGAATATTGGAATCAGTGCAGAGACTGACGAAGTAAATGTTTATTTGAGGAGAGGCAGGGAGTCTTAAAAAGTTATACTTTCTTTACTTCCTTCAATTTGTTAAAACAATTTTGGAAGTTTCTAAGTTTAGCCCCTTTACTGTTAGAGCAGACCTATACTAGTGTAGGCGTTGTTATGGACAAGAACATTGCCCCAAGGACGAACTATACAAACTACAAAGTCGTTTTGTATTTCTTTGTGCTGCAGAGGCTCAACTGTCCTGCTCAAAATCCTTTCCATAAAATTCATGAATTCCGATTAGAGGACTATGAAGTGAGATTAATCAGGCCACTATCACATGGCAAAGCTTTTAAGTCAAGATTCCATTCATTCATGTGTGTATTCAAGATGGGTCAACTTTGCGGCTAGCGTAGAGTACGCTTAGGATTAACTCCCCATTGTCCAGTGCCTGGAGATACCGGTACCATTAATTTTTCTTGCGTCAAAATAAACGAACAGGACAGTTTTATTTTATTAAGCCCTTGTTGGCAAAATGGTGCCTGTCAGTAAATTCACAAATTTGTTGGTATTTCTGATTGACATAATTTGTTGGTTCATTGGAAAATCCTGGCTACGTCACTGCATTACAGGCAGTTCATATACAAATAGGAACTCAAGAATCCACGTAAATATTTGTCAAAGCGTTTTACAAGAACAACCATACAACAATATGACCTCACTGGAAACGTCACTAGGTCGCCGCCTAGCTTGCCCCTTCCCCCTTTCCATCTAATCTTAGGCTTGCCATTATAATCTCCTAATATGGGGCACTCAAAAAGTGACAATCGCCATTAATATAATACAATTATTCACGTAAGTAAAACACGGTTTTCATATGTCCACAATCCCTACCCTTGGGATTCAAATATTGGATCAACAAGGTCAGATCATGGTCAGAACAGGGGTGTAGGTATAGGGACAACAGTTGATAAGAGCATAGTTAGTCTTCCTCCATGATCAGTCCACTCACTAGTGTGCTTACTTGCTGTGCAGAATTCGCTACTTCAGTTGTTGAGATGTCCCCTGAGGACAATAATATCATGGAAAAAAGCCTGACAAAATGGCGCCATTTTTTAGTAATTTTCTAAATAAAATAACAAACAGGCCTAAATAAAGTCATCTTGATTGATGTGCGGGATGTGAATTTCCAACATGAAGATTTCCGATTTCCGATGAAGTTTCGTGTGGCGGCGTTTCCTTGGCAACCATCCGCAGTATTCCTCAGTCGGGTTTCCTGTAAATCATATTTGATTTACGCAAAACATGTGTTTGGATCGGGAGTAACAGATGCAAGGGAAATTCATTAAGTATTGTTGCGATTATATTTGAAAGCCACTAAACACAATTGTAATCTCGAAAAACATAAATTAGCGGAGTTTTACATAAGGCAAAAAAAGGTCTCCGGTTTCTGGTCATCGGTCGGCTTCAAAACGGTGCGTTTTTTTGGTTTTTTTTTGTTTTTTTTTGTCCACAGGGAAATACGCGATACATTGTATACGCGGGACCAAATTTCCCATACACCAAGTATGGTGGCTAAGAGAGGCCTCACAAATCGGGTAAACGTTCAGACCCCTTTGTGAAAAAGTCGTTTAAAGCACAGTACGGCAGAATTCCAATCCATCCAGCAATTTTGGCTGCAATTGGACATCGTTTCATAGCACAAAAAAAGAAAATTTAAAATGCCGACGCGCGGGTCTGAAGCGACGCGTGGGGAGACCAAACGATACTTGTTTGGGAATAAAACAGGATTTGAGTGGAATTTGAAGTTGCGACCTCCCAGTTGACGTTCCAGCGCTCTACAAACTGAGCCATTTAGAGCTACGTTTCACTATTTTGTCTCACTATTAAACAGTAAAATTAAAGCAATTATTTCCTAAAATGAATTTCTGTTATCTAAAGACAGAAATTTCATGTTGGAATGAATATTAACAATTTTCTCGTTAACGACACACTGAACTTTCACAGGTTGTTGTATGCCACATTTTGCCATAACAAAATAGACTTTCGGTTACCGAACAAAATTAGCAATGACAGATTGGGATTCGTGTGTAATAATACATGTGCAGGCGATCAGGGGCGTAGCGAAGCCATTTTCAGAATTTACCGACACAAAACTAATATGAACAGACAAATTTACTTTGTTTTTCCCCCAAAATGGACAATCTCTAAAAATAGAAAGAATAATAACCAAAAAATGATAACAAACAACTCGGCAAATCTTGAGTGCTTTTAGAAATTTTCAATCGGCAAAACTGAATGACACGTTCATTGACATTGTCACTTCATTCTCTTTGGGTCACTAAATAGGGACGCTGTATAGTCACACTACTGTAAAATCACAGGTTAAACCAAGCTCGTCCCCATAACCTAGATTTTTTCCACCACTAGATGCATGGGGTCTCGATCTTGGGGCGATGTTGACTGTTCGATACACGATGGGTGCACCCCACTTAATAGTGAGAAATCCACGCGCCGAGCTGTTTATCATAATTTTTATATCCTCAAATTATTCTGAAAACAAATTATTCTGAGGCCCATTCATTTGAAGGATTGTGTAAAAATGGTCCAATATCATGACCTGGAGGTCCTTGACTTCCAACTTTGAGTATTTTGGACACACTATAGGCCGTAATTTGATTTCAAGCGTAAAGCCTTTTTCCAAAATGGATGCTTTTCAGTGTGGGCGATTTCACTAGTGTAGTGGGTGGTTTCCATTGGGATGAGAATAACTCGACGGGCCTGTGGACTATCCACATTAAATTGAGAATAAAATAAAAGTTTAGACATCAATCAATATTTTGTCTTTTAGGAATTTGTTTTTAAGGATTTGTAAGTATTTTTTTAAATGATTTTTTAATATTTTGTATTTAACATTGGTTACCATGGGAGCTTATTTAGTGGGGTGCACCCCGATTGATATCTATGTCAAAGTTCGTGATATGATAAGACCACATGTCCAATAACACAGAGTACCAGATATCTGCATTGTGTGTTTATATCGAGTGTAAAATATGTGGTCTAGCCTAAACAATCAAAAGGTGTGGTAGGTGTTTGCCTAATTAATAAACAAATCCCACCAGTTACACTTTTTAGATGTACAATGGACGCGTTGTCATGGAGACATGGAGTCATGGTGACAAAATCGTTTTCATTTCTTAGCGATGTTTGTATCTTTGAGCAATTAATGCCACTCTACACAAGGCCGATAGTTAATCTCGAAAAAACATAAATGGTCATCACAGTTTTACGTAAAAATACTTGGTGTAAATTAAAAACCCTCCTATAGCTGAACTTTAGTGGCAAGTAGCTATAGAGGTCAAAACCAGTCAACTGCCTGTTCTGAGTGGTGTTGACCCAAATTTGCACACAGGGGCATTTTGACTGGTATTTACTGTCATTTTGACCACCTTGAACGATACCAGACAATGCTTTTACCAGTCAAAAACGGTTGACTCATTTTGACCTGTAAATGTACTTACCCACACGTAAGGTTTGACAGTGTTTGACTTTAAGTGCACTACATATACCTTGGCAAGTATATCAACATTTTGACTGATTTTGACCCTTGTAGTAGTAGGAGGGTTAAGTTTATATTTCTCTCTCAGGTGCCTTTGTTTTAGTCCAATTATAGCAGTGTTATAGATCGACGAGACCACCACGTCGTAGACCAAGACTGAGACAGAGACCTGCTGTTCTGAATTTTGTGTCCAAGACCTCTCAAGACCTTATGTTTATAACATAAAAACATTGCCAAGTTCCGACAAGTGGTAAAACTACGCAATAAATATAATCGGATTCAATAGGAGCAGAACCTCAAATTTGCCTTGCCTTTCTATACCACGATAGATGTTACCATTGTTAGGTTCATAAATTTGAAGCTTTGCCTGGTGGAAGAATAATCTAGGAAGGTTTACGGTTTAGCACCATGGGAATAATTTAATGCGTGAACAAAGATATTGACCAAAATAATAGACAGACAGCCAACAGTTAGGGTTAGGGCTTAATTCGTAATTCATAATTACATCATCTACAGTTAAATATAAGCATCAATAATCCTTCTTTAATCTGAGCTGGCTTTATTCTGATCTACTCCTTCCCCCCACCCTCTTCAGCATGAGAGGCACCCATCATCTCCCAAGGTCTCAGATTGCTACTGAATATTTACAGTAGCCTATATCTTTAAATCCCACACAAAGGGCCGTACACAGAAAACATGACGAACTCGGAACGGTTATAAGCAAAGTAAATGCAGATTGATTCTCCTGTTACATGAAAGACACTCTATACACACAAAGAAACCACGAAAACAACAACAGTGGGGTCTCTGGAGTCACCCATGTGAATCGACGATCAATACGCCCGCGTATCCCACTGATCTGTATTATAATAGAGATCAGTGGCGTTCCCCCCGTCGTCAACGGCTTGGTTACCCTCCGCCATGCTTGACGACCGTGGGGACGCCTGACTGCAGCGTGGGTTGGTATCCTGACCCCACTTATCATCAGTCAATGGAGACTATAATGTTGATCAAACACACACAGCTGAAGCCGGCTGGGGAAGTATATGGCTTGTGAAGTTGTGAACTTTCTTTAAGGGTTTCCAGTTCATGTCTTGGTGTTCTCCCTCCAGGTTTTCGTCTGAGAAGTGAGCCACCCAAAGATGGTTAAATGAGTCCACGGACGACATCTAAACAACTCTTGCGGCCGGTACATAGTCCAATTTCTGAACCAAGTTAGTCCGCTCACCAAACAGTTGCTTGTATGCAACACAAACTAAGTTCCGAACTTACAAACCGTCGCCAAGGAGTCGATATTCGAGTCTGAAAACTCCAAGTGACACACTTCCTATCATCTTCAACAAGTAGCAGGCAGGGCCACGGACTCATTCTGGTCACTATGCCCTTCCTACCTTCAGGAAAGAAGTTTGAAGGAGACACCCACTACAGGGATGAGTTCAGCAAGCGGAAAGCAAAGATATTCCAGCATGCTGGTTTGAGACCATCTTCAGCGTTCCGGAGGAACAATCCGCATCCACATTCGGTAGGGCGTGCACGTTATTTGAGATTGCCTATATGCCCAATATTAAATTAATTTTTATTGCAGGAATGAACCAACTGACTTTTGTTGATCAATATCATTTCCGGTGTTAAATACAAAGTTTTAAACAGAAATTGTTTGCAGACATTTTAAAAGTACGGAGCCCCTAAGGGGACAGGTAAAAAAAAAATCGGGAAGGTAAAAAAAAAGGGGGGAAATGTATTTCGTTCCCTCGAATTAATATTTCGTTCCCTCGAAATAACATTTCGTTTCCTCGAATTCATTTCGTCCCCTCGAAATCATTTCGTTCCCTCGAAATAATATTTCGTTACCTCGAAATAATTGAGCTGTACAGAATCCTTGATATGCCATTTAATTTATTGGGATATGACAATTATTTCCGAGGTCGCCGTAGCACTGGGAGCCACTATTATAAAATAATATTATTTTATTTATTTGTTTCCATCTGTCCCTTAAGTGGCTCCCAGTGCTACGGCGACCTCGGAAATAATTGTCATATCCCTATAAATTAAATGGCATATCAAGGATTCCGTACAGCTCAATTATTTCGAGGTAACGAAATATTATTTCGAGGGAACGAAATATTATTTCGAGGGAACGAAATGATTTCGAGGGAACGAAATAATTTATTTCGTTCCCTCGAAATAATTTATTTCATTCCCACGAAATGTTATTTCGAGGGAACGAAATGTTATTTCGAGGGAACGAAATGTTATTTCGAGGGAACGAAATGATTTCGAGGGAACGAAATAATATTTCGAGTGAACGAAATAATATTTCGAGGGAACGAAATAATTTATTTCGTTCCCTCGAAATAATTTATTTTATTCCCACGAAATGTTATTTCGAGGGAACGAAATGTTATTTCGAGGGAACGAAATGTTATTTCGAGGGAACGAAATGTTATTTCGAGGGAACGAAATGTTAATTCGAGGGAACGAAATGTTATTTCGAGGGAACGAAATGATTTCGAGGGAACGAAATAATATTTCGAGTGAACGAAATGAATTCGAGGGAACGAAATGTTATTTCGAGGGAACGAAATATATTTCCCCCTTTTTTTTTACCTTCCCGATTTTTTTTTACCTGTCCCCTTAGGGGCTCCGTATAAAAGCGTAATGACAAGAATGTAAAACGTCGAACATTGACATAACGTATAATTTATACCTGGATAAACCAACCTAATACAATTTGGTAAATGACAACTCTTTATAATGTTAAATTTAATTCATATAAAGTGTTGACTTGAATAAACACATCATGCAGATAACATAACTTAATATTAATTCAACACTTTTGAAAAGTTAAATCCAACTGTATATTAAATATTTGTCACTGACCAAACTTCTAAAAAGTTGACTCAACACTTTAATTTGTTAGAGTGAAGCTGGGATTTTCACTTGTTTTCCATCAGGGATTAATTTTCAGAGATTGTTAGGGAATTAAAGAAGTTTCACAACAAAAAGCTGAAGCGCATGTAGTGCTGACTGCAAGATATCATGATTAATTATATTTTAATAACACCCGCAACGTGTAGAATCACACTTTGCTATTCAGACTGAATATTAATTGACACAATTTTGTACTATTACCCGCTACCAAATTCCACTTGCATAACAAACGTCTGGAGATAATCGGTGGTTCCGGACTTTGATCTCAGTCATGTTTCCATTTGATTCCTCTCTCCAATGATTCGTGGCTTCGTAATCGTTGCCACGTTTCAAATCAATTAAATATCTGTTTATTTAGTTCAACACGACGTTAATACTGTGAATGAAAGATAACCTGGTTTCGTTCACTGCAGGATAAAACGGCTGTTAGTTTTAATCTTAGTCACTAAACTCTCGCGTGAAGATATGCTGGGAAGTTTTCCTGGTCGATCCAGGTGGTCAAAGTTAACCTAAAGTTACATTTCTATCAGAGACTATTGCTTTTGATAATTACGGGTGTTAATTTTGTCTCCAAATCAAACATTTCTGTTCACTCGCCACCACTTCGTCCGTATTACGCCTTCTAGGAAAAGCTTTGTTACGCCGAAAGCGGTTCTCATTGAAGTCTTCCATTCATGTTATCATTCGATTTGTTCTTGTCTTGTTTTGTGACTTTTTTTAACTGCATTTGGTTGTAATTAACTTTGTCCTTAGTTTTGCTGTATAACAAGTCAACACATATCATTAAGGGTACATGAAAAGGCGCGTAGTCACGGATTGTTTTTTAAAGACAAATTTGCACCACACAGTAAAATATTTGATCACATTTGACCCGCGCCTAGGTTTAAAACACCAGCATCATCAGTAAGCGTCTCGTCGTGACTTTGAGTTATCATGACATTGCTGGGATCCATCACAAACACACAATCCAAGAGGCGCCATTTTCAACATTCCACAAACACCAGACACTCAAAGATAACACACTTAAACAGCATCTTCCTAATCATCTCAGAAGAAGGCCCTCTATGAAGACGGCCCCCTATGAAGACGGCCCCCTATGAAGACGGCCCCCTATGATAACATAACCTATGGTGATATGCTTATTTTATATATATACACCAAAACACTTCCCAACCATTGGGACTAATTTATATTACACAGACGAACCTTTTAGCCAAACATTTATCCTTCAAGCCAATAGTAACGTCAACCATCACATTGTGTCCATAATGAAATACTAACAATGTGATCGCAAGTAGAATTTAGTAAATATTGACAAGCTTAGCTAAGGTCCTCAAAAGAACAAAGAGACGCTAGGGCCAACTCTCTGGGTAGGGGTAACAATTCATTTTCATTTCACACCCCATTTTGTAAAAAAAAAATGTATATGTCTATAGTTTCTTTCAAATCACTGTACACTATTTCGAAATTTTACATAAAACTAACTTGTGTCTAAAGTTGACGATGATTTCGAACATGCCTTGAAATATTTCCGTCTCGGTTGCTTTCGTTTTGGTAAAATTAGTGAAATAATTTCCATAATTAATTTCTGTCATCCAAAGTCAGATATTCCACGTCGGAATGAACAAACGAACAATCTGAATGCATCTTCACTATTTACACGTTGGTAGGCTGAAATATTCACAGGTTATACCATGGTTATACAAATGATTTTTATTTTTATGAATGTATGAATGCAATACTAACATTTTATAAAGGTGTGTATACTGACCTTAAAACAAACATTTTAAATAATAATTTAGTTGCAATTAAATTAAATTGTTTTTTTTATTAGTAGCAAAACGAACAGGCACATTAATAAAATAATTTATCATAACAGGTGAAATGTGAGTTTCAGAATACATTGTATTATCTATCAATTTGGAAGAGACTACCTCTTTCCATAATTCCATATTCCAATTTAAACATAAAACATCCGTTAGAGCTGCTGATGAAAGCAGCATTATATAATTACAAGCTTTTACTCTTATAAAATGACGTTGCTATAGTAACATGGTTCTCCATCATGTTTCTGAGGAAGATGAGTCAAGCGTGGCCTGAAGTGTTAACAGGATGACTTCATTACAGGAGCAATTGCGGCTCAAAGACGCGAGGGGATTGAGATCATTTGACAGTATGTTTAAATGTCAAGAAAGTCTGACATTCACGGAATACATGCGTTGTTATAGCAACCACCGTGAAATGTATTGTCCTCTTTGTAAACAAGAGGAAAGGGAAACGATGTCGTCAAATAATAATGTCTGTACCGTGTTTAACAAAATTGAAACAGTTTTTTTATTTTTGGGGGGTTGAAGTGTATCTTCTGATTGTTCCGAGCTCATGATATAAATCCAAGTCGAGTCTTGCTTCAGTAAAACAGTAGTTTTTTCACGACAAAAATGCAATTATTTTGAGAGAAAACAAAATAACTCATAACATAGTGCATGGCATAATTTAACCACTGTTGAAAGAGACAACAGCTATTTAAAACTTGAATCAATATGGTAAGTTCTTTTCTTAAAACAAAAAAGTGGGAACTTTCTAAAGCGATACTGGCAAATCCTCAACAAACAAGTATACACATGACCTAATACAGTAAACGTTCAATCTTTTACTTCACACTTGTTTTACCCTTGATAACTCCTTACACATAAAATTTCACACCATCTTCTGTCGGCAATGGCGACCTCCTTCGTCCTTCGACGCTTTTAGCATGTGTGATGTTACCAATAAATCGTTCAGCGCATCCGTTATACTTCGTTTCATAGATGTCTTTCCATGGTCACACTCGCTCAATTCAACACCTCATCTAAGACAAACGATTTTCGATCAATTTCATCAGCTGCCCCGGTGCCCTTAGGCGGTGACAGGATGCTCCAATCCTCTCACACAACGGGGTCATCGTCAGAATCGATGTCCTCCGTTGCTCTTAAAAGCGGTTCGAGGAGATTAAGATCGAGAAAAAACAACCCGTCTGTTGATGTGTATTTTTGGCGAGACATTGACCGTCGTTTTTGCTTAGCAACACAACTGTTATGGCGGCTGGACAACTGGCGTCCGGATTTAAAACTTGGAAATCATTCATTTCGAGATGTTAATGGAATTAAAATAATAACTTTTTATATATTAGTGTTAAAGCCCGTATACACTATTTGTAATCTCGAAAAACATAAGCACTATTTTACATAAAACTATGTTTGGTGTAAAGTTAATGACGGTATCAAGCATCCCTTGCAATATTTCTGTCTTAGGCGATATCTTGCAGTATTTTTGTCTTAGGCGATATTGTTTTATTGAAATGAGCGAAATCATTTCAAAAAGAAAATGTTTTCTTCGTCAAGACAGAAGTTTCCCCATTTAATAATAATAAGTGGACTTATATAGCGCACGTATCCACCAACTGAGTAGTGCTCAAGGCGCATTATATTATTATCCCTGCTCATAAGACTCATAAAGTCATTCCTGAAACCATCTCAGCTCAATTGCTGCCATTACAGCGCATATAGGGCTAATCAACCAACTCTGCCCTCACAGGTACCCATTTAACCCCTGGGTGGAGAGAAGCAATTATGGTTAAGTGTCTTGCTCAAGGACACAAGTGTCACGGCTGGGATTCGAACCCACATTCTGCTGTTAACACCAGAACTTGAGTCCGGTAAGCTAGACCGCTCGGCCACGACACTCCATGTGTCGTGTTAAGACTAAAATGTTACCATCGAACATAAATATGTTGGATTGAATATGTATAACAGTCTGTATACAAATGCACTTTTCTCAACATGATTACCAGGGGCGTACCATGTGGCGAAATTTGGCACACAGCAAAATAGGGCGGTGTTAAGACTAAAATGTTACCATCGGACATAAACTATGTTAAATTTATGATGTGAAACACGCTTTGTCGACTTTGACCACTTGTATTCTTGAAATCAAAACATGGATGAGCAACATGAATACACTAAAACTGAATTCTTTGTTGCCGTCACTCCAAGATTATCTCATACGTTGCAGGACATCTCTCTTAAGATCGGTAATATTGTCATCAAGCCATCCACCTCCGTCAGAAATCTCGGTGTGGAATTTAACCAAAATATGAACATGTCAACCCATGTGACTTCGATTTGTCGTTCACTAAACTTCCATATCCGCAATTTATCTCAAATTAGAATGTTTATTGACCAGACTACTTGCCATCACGCCGTTCGTGCACTTGTTACATCGCGATTAGATTATGCTAACTCTCTTCTTCATGGTATAAATGTTTCTGATATCAAACGTCTTCAGCGTCTCCAAAATCGTGCAGCCAAACTTGTTTTCCAGGCTAAAAAGTATGATCTTGCGTCGCCATTTCTCCAACAACTCCATTGGTTGCCTGTCCACTCGCGTATTGTGTTTAAGATTTTAACTGTTGTATACAAATGTTTCACCAAACAGGCACCAACGTATCTTTCAGACCTCATCATTCCCTACAAATCTAGGAAATCCGGACTTCGCTCAGGCAATGATGATAGACTAGTTACGGTGCCTAAAACCAACACTCAATCTGGTGACAAGGGTTTTTATGCTGCTGGTCCTATGCTATGGAATAACTTGCCTCACTACATCCGTCACACTACATCATTAACAAAGTTCAAGAAAGATCTTAAGACTTTTCTATTTTAATTGTTTTTGTTTTGGGTTTTTGTAGTTGTATAGTTTGTTAAGCGCTCTGATACCAGTTTCTTCTGTGTTTGAGCGCTATATAAATGTTCACATTATTATTATTATTATTATTATTATTATGCAAGACGATAACAGAGTGATCCACTCCTCCATTCACTCATGCAATTCCTGGTAAATAGCTTTGGCTGATTCATGGTTTTATCATAGATGTTTTATAAACCAGATTTAATTTGCAAAGAAATAATTAACAATTTATTGTTGTACTCAGCTGTCCCTTTTTAAAACGAAGAATATAGATTAGGCCTTACAAAGACAGCAATGAATGGGACGGAAGTAACACGGAAATATGCGGCTCCTCCCTCACAACAATTAACTTCATTTGCGGACAGGTGCCTATCAAATAATCAAGCTGTCCATTGAATGAAGTTTACAATCACTGGGACCGACGGAAATTTGTTTCAATTTTCAGCTGGAGCTTTGGTCTAAATAAAAGTGCAGAAAACAGTTGTTCCCTAACAAGTATAGCCAAATGGTTTATGCAAATCTTGCAATCACTTTAACACGGTCATGTCTCAAATGAATCCTCCAGTACCTTCTTGCCTGCACGCAACCGAATGATTTTTTTTTCAAAATCACCCCAGTCTCCCACTGTAGATTTTGGACCATTGGTCCCATGATGCCTCATTACCCTTCAAGGGAAGGTACACCGTTGGTAATTACCTGATTACAAAACGCATTAATAATTATCGGAAAGCTGACATGATATGAAGTTAGTAAAGATAGAAATCATCCTGAACAATTTGTCTGCCTGAAGTGCTATCGTTTCATGCAGAGAATGTATACAAACAAACATTAATGAACATTCAGGTTGACTAACGGAAACTGTTCCAAATCCGAGTGTTTTCTATATAACATTAGAATGGTTTTTGTTAGGCCTATCTCATGACTCAGACTTCGCATTGAGCTGAAACTTTCATAGGCTAGCTGTTTTATGTATACTTTGATTTATACAAGAAAGTAAGCATATTCACAGAAGCTGTTTTACCTCCATTACCAATGCTGTACTTTTTTTTTCATTGAGCCCTCCTCGTTCCACCACTAAATCTGCACGGATGGTTAACAATATTTTCTTTATACTGGTCAAACCATTTCTATTAATCTTGAAACTGTTTGTGACTCCTTCTTCTTTGCTTCAGGATTTCTTGATGCCCAAGAATCTAGTTGAGCAGGACAAGGAACAAATTCTAAGAAACAAGGTACAACACGCGGTGCATCAATACATGGAAAAAATGATCCGTAGCGGCAGGGATCCGTTGAAGCAACGCCCCATGACTCCCATGAATGAGAGATATATAGACGGTAAGCAACACAACCTCCACACAAAACAAACAAACAAACAACAACAAACAGCACACACAAACAAACAATAAATCAGAATAGGCTATATTGATAAAACGGTTCTGGGATAAATAATTATGTACACTATAGGGGCGTGTTTTCGCGACCCTAACCAGAAACTTGTTTCTGACGTCATATTCTTGATCAGAAACAAGACGGCGTAGCTACGCGAAAACGCGAACGTAACCAGAATTTTTTTTTCATTTTGCGACGTGTTCAATCATCAACGTTTCTCAAAATATACGGTGTAATTCAATTTTTTGCTAAACTTACTCGTGAGTGCTAGTAATAAACTTGAAAGACAAACTTGAAATACAATTATTTCATCATGTTTTAACAAATAATTTAAAAACTTTCGTTACTTTTTACAATCCGCCATCTTGAAACAAAGCGTAACCGATCACAAACTTCGGTTCTCGTTTGGTCAGAACAATGACGTCATCGCAGCACAACCGAACTCGCGAAAACGCTTAACTAATGACCCAAGCCCAAACATGTTTCTGGTTACAGTCGCGAAAACGCGCCCCAGAACTGGGATGTAAAAAACTACACCAATGGCGTTCATATTGGCAACTCGCCAAATATAAACATAATGAAGTGGACACTATTTACTGGTATAAATTAATACTGCCGTTTTTACAGCGTATAAACCTTTATTATGATGCAGCCATCTTAATTTTCTTCCAAGCAAATACACGTAACCAAACCGAGGCTGGAAGGGGCAAGTAGTCTGGCCCCTTTTCATGTATTGTGAATCAGCTTTATGGTTGTATTTGCGTATACAGGGAATTTGACTGCGGCATTATAAAGGTGTATAGTTAGTACACTCAAAGTATTGACACTCAAAGTATTGACACTCAAAGTATTGCAACTCAAAGTATTGCAACATTGAAATTCACACCAAAGTTCAGTTTGGAGAACTGTGTTACAATAATTTATTTTATTTTATTTACACTACTTAAGACTTCTTGAAAGTGCCTGTGTTTTGAAGTCAATGTTCTTTTTTACTAGGATCCTAGTCTCATAGTCTCACAGTTCCCGCCTGCGCGCCTCAACGAACTAATCCTCCAGCATCCATTCATGGGATGATCCTCCAGCAGCCTACTTAAGCAGCAGCATTTTCCAGAGTCCGGCATTCTCCTGAGGACGATCAGAGCATACTGATCGAAACGTCGAGTTGTACCCCCAGTTCTTTTCAGAACTAATTACTACTCAATTGAGATTCCACATGGTGTCACCGCAATTAGTCTTACTTATCATCCTCACCATCCATGCAAAGCTACAAGTTTTACCTGTTCTTTTTTACTGTTCTTGCTATGTAATACACGATCGATGAAATCGGATTAAATGATCATCTCACCTGTTACTGTAAAGTGCTATTTTGAGCATGTTGCAATACTTTTGGCCAGTGAGTGTATTTGCAGCTTTGCAAGGTGGGAAACAGCACAAGTAAGGTTTGCAGTTAACAGTTGCATTCTCTATATTGTATAGTTGAAATCCATTATACAACTGTACCGGTATGACTAAGATAAGTATACAGAACCGAAGTTCAATAGGCTTATATTCTTAAGAGTAGTTTTTTTGGGGAACCGGTTTATTTTTTGTGTAAACAATCATTTCTCGAAGTTAGATGAGATTGAAACACATTTAAACACTTACATCTATGAAATTACGATACTTATTACGTTAGAATTTTAACTCAGTATATGGCCTAACCCGCCTAAGGGCATAGTTATTTATAAACGAATAGAACAGAAACTATAAGTTTACCTGACAAGATTCAAACCGTAGCAGGGTCAACTTTGGAGCTGACCTTTGACCAGCGGCGTAGCCACGGGGGGGGACTTTCCCCCCGCCCCCCACAAATGTCCAGTGCCCCCCACGAAAAATCCTCATAGTGCCCCCAGAAAACAGAAAAGAAAAAGAAAAGGGGAAAAACCATACCCCCTGGGGCCCCCACTGAAAAGCAATTCCCCCTGTGCCCCCCCCCCCCCACTGAAAAGGTCCTGGCTACGCCGCTGCATTTGCCCAAGGTCAATCTTTCTTTTGCTCCCATCTCAGCTCCCAAGGTTGACCTTGTAGACGGTTTTGTGAAACCGTCCATGTTGACGCTGGACAAAGTAAGAAAAGACGACAGGAAACAGATGAAACGGGAACGTAAGTTTGCTCCAAATGAGAAGTCTCACATTCTGTTTGTTGTATCTGATGTCATGTCGCTTCTACTAGTACTATATTAATCGTCATCGTTTGTCATCTGCAGTGAGGAAATTAACATATTGGGGATTGATTTTTCTCCTTTACCGTTGAAGATTGTGGTCATTTCTTCTTAATGGTAATTTCTTCTATTGGTAAAATGTCTGTAAATGCATCCATACTTTATAAGAATCAAGAGAGATGTACAGAAACCAACCAATGTCTGTAAATGCATCCATACTTTGTAAGAATCAAGAGAGATGTACAGAAACCAACCAATGTCTGCAAATGCATCCATACTTTATAAGAATCAAGAGAGATGTACAGAAACCAACCAATGTCTGTAAATGCATCCATACTTTATAAGAATCAAGAGAGATGTACAGAAACCAACCAATGTCTGTAAATGCATCCATACTTTATAAGAATCAAGAGATATGTACAGAAACCAACCAATGTCTGTAAATGCATCCATACTTTATAAGAATCAAGAGATATGTATAGAAACCAACCAATGTCTGTAAATGCATTCATACTTTATAAGAATCAAGAGAGATGTACAGAAACCAACCAATGTCTGTACAAAAGTAAATGCACCCATACTTTATAAGAATCAAGAGAGATGTACAGAAACCAACCAATGTCTGTAAATGCATCCATACTTTATAAGAATCAAGAGATATGTACAGAAACCAACCAATGTCTGTAAATGCATCCATACTTTATAAGAATCAAGAGAGATGTACAGAAACCAACCAATGTCTGTAAATGCACCCATACTTTATAAGAATCAAGAGAGATGTACAGAAACCAACCAATGTCTGTAAATGCATCCATACTTTATAAGAATCAAGAGATATGTATAGAAACCAACCAATGTCTGTAAATGCATCCATACTTTATAAAAATCAAGAGAGATGTACAGAAACCAACCAATGTCTGTAAATGCACCCATACTTTATAAGAATCAAGAGAGATGTACAGAAACCAACCTGTGTAAGTTTCAGCTTATTTCGTTGTGTCATTAACGAGAAAAAAGTGAAAATGCATTCAGATTTTGTTAATAATAATAATAATGTATAGATTTATATAGCGCACGTATCCACCAACTAAGTGGCGCTCAAGGCGCATTATATTATTATCCCTGCTCATAAGGCTCATAAATCATTCCTGAAACCATCTCAGCTCCCTGGGGAGTATACAGCTCAATTGCTGCCATTTCTAGCGCATAGAGAGCAAACCATCTCTGCCTTCACAGGTACCCATTTAACCCCTGGGTGGAGAGAAGCAATTATGGTTAAGTGTCTTGCTCAAGGACACAGGTGTGTCACGGCTGGGGCTCGAACCCACACTCTGCTGCTGGCAACACCAGAACTTGAGTTCAGTGCGCTAGACCGCTCGGCCACGACAATCCACTTTACGTGCATTATACAACACACGGGACCTACGGCTTTACGTCCCATCCGAAGGACGAAGCAATTATGGTTAAGTACCTTGCTCAAGGATACAAGTGTCACGACCGGGGCTCGAACCCACACCCTGCTGCTGGCAACACCAGAACTTGAGTTCGGTGCGCTAGACCGCTCGGCATACTAATGGCATACTAATGGCATACTAATGACTTCGAGTTGTAACCAACCGGCTACTCAAAAGAGAATTTCTACACGGTGTCACCGCAAACATTCTTTACTAATACATTTTACGTTTTATAAACTGCAACATTTCTCAGGATGGTTGATGCCATCACAAACTTACACATCAAGTAAGTTTTTAGATTATACCGGGGTAGTTCATTAATTGTGTAGTTATATCAATTGTGTGCATGCACGCCCTTTAATAATACACTTTAAAATAGACCATTTGTCAAGTTTGAAGAGGCCTCATTGTGACGTCTTGTGACCATCTTCATACGATCTGTCCTGTCTTTAAAGTTCTTAAATTTTTCCCCAAAACAAATTTGGAAGGAATTCAACAATATGTAATCAGCCTTTTTTGTATTTACCTCTCTACAGGTGGGAACAGCTACAAGGAAGCCGCCAAGACGTACGGCGAGGTACCACAGGAAGATGAGCAGGAGATAATTGTCAGGGTACCAGCCAAAGTTCAAAACTCATCCAAGTCCATTCGTTTTAGGGTGGTACGCAAACCCTATGCACCCTCGGAGCAATGGGTTTCTAACACAGGTGAATAAACTGGTCAAGTGAGGGATGGACCTATATATATATCAAATTCATTTTGTCGTAAATGGGTTATTTTGTACGAGAACAATAAAGGGTGAAACTTAATTCTATTAGAACTTTTATCAAAATGTCAATCTGTAAATCTTATAATTTGTGTTCTTTATGCACCACAGGTAATGTTCCTGGTCTTACTGGCATAAAGAGAGTACACACGCCACCCACTCCCCCCGCACACGCCTCTCGCAAGCAAGCTCTTCATCATCGGAGTAAGTCGGCACCACTCCTTGACAAGGTGAGATAACTATGGACTCTTATTTGCTTACATTTTGATATTGTTTTGTTTTGTGTTATTTTTGTTTCCTGCTGCCAGCAGAATTCGATGGTTATTTTGTGCTGTGAATTGAATGGGAATGTTTTGTTTTTTTATTTAATAATTATGTATTTTGTTTTTTATATTTTACTTTGTGATAATCAGCATAGATTTATCGTCGACGACTTATCAGCTTATGGCTATTTTCAGGCAAGTCTCTTCAAAGGTTTCGCATCCCATCACAATGACCGCATCAAATTCTCAGTATCACCCAAGACACAAATTTGTACTCGTCACCAAAATGTCACAGCTTACAGTTGCTTATCACAAAAATTCACAGTTTCTTAAAGATGTGTCTGCCTTCCACGAACGACGTTTTCTTCAGACACTTCTCACCTAGTTTTGCTTGCTGATATTATCGTGTACGCATCACTCATCCTTATAGCTTTGCAATCTTATACAAAATCTCCACGCACACCGACAATCACTTCTTGCCCGGACATTATCGGGATTTTGCAGGGCGGAGGCTTCTTCCCATGTAGGGCGTTCGGCAACTTCAAATTATATAATATTTGTAGCTTTGCAAGGTGAAAAAGGATAAGTAAACGACTGTTTGCAGTGACACCATGTTCATACGGTATTCGTGGGTTCGAGTCCGGCATCAGCCAGTTTTTCTTTGCTCGCTTCCCGTTTATGTAATATTTCATGTCAGTTTCTTCCTATATATATTTATTCTGTGTACAACCACGTAAAAGGCTTGTGTCCTGTTGTGTGATCCCCGCTACTGCAGTTACCCAGGTTGTTTGCATCTGACCGGGGCTTGATCCCTGGCTACTCGGCAGATATGGTTTGGCCATTTGGCTGATGCAATTATCCATTGCTCTATGGGGCCAAGTCAGAGGCCAAACCATATCTGTATATTATATATATGACTTTTCGAAATTGCATTTGAAGAAACCACTTCAGCGTCAAAAATCACACTGTATAACATACTATTTATCATGATGTAATGTTTTCGTAACATGCCTATATTGGTCTGTACAATAATTATTTATGCATTTTTTATGTACACCCGTGCACATTAAATCAACCTGCTGTGTTGTTTGTGTACGTTCGATTTATTAATATAAATTATATGCACATTGTGGGATCACAAAGTAGCTTTCAAAGAACTGCAGCTCAAACACAACACAGAACACTGCAATCTATACAAGTCGGGCTGAGCATAATTGGACCCCCCCCCCCCCCCCGCCTTTAAAATGGCGAGGGGATGCGTGGTCTGGAACCTATACTTCACCGGAAAGTAATAGATGTCATGCATGTCTTCTTTCGTCCCAAATTTGCCATAGTGACCAATCCGACTTTTTTTCAATTTTAAGTTTTCCCGCCCATTAGTACATTCAGGAAGAGACCTACCGGTACCATTGTATCTAATCCACATGCATGTATTCCTTATAGTTTTGGAGATAGAGCATGCATTCAAATGATGAATGCTCTAACTGGCTATTTTTGTACTTTGGCAAAGTGACCAATACTGCATTGGTCACTATGCCAACTTAATTTGGGATTGGTCACTATGGCAAATTAGGGACGCTTTGTCTACATTACAAACACAGGCTGGGGTTCTTAAAACTCAACACTTTTGTAGCTTTCTGTGCATGTCTCTGTTTAAAAAACAACAACATTATATTAACATATGTCTGATGTGTTTCTGGTGATTTTGCTAATGAATAACAGACGGATGGCGAAGAGGAGAAGGACGAGGACTGGGAAGATGTTGACGATGGAAATGAGACAGAGGAGCGGAGAGGGAGAAAGCTCCAGGTAGGTCTACGTTTGAGCGTGATGATGCCGTGTGCATGCAGTCAACAACCAACAACCACGGATAACTACAATTTATGGGTTGATCACACACGTGGTCTACACGTGGTTTACCATAGGGCTACAGAGTCTAAAATCTCCCAAGGTTCAGTCTGACCCGAGAGTAGGTCTGGCACCCTTAGACCCTTTTCTGGGTAAATTCATATCTATGCGTTTTAAGGTGTATAAGGTTGTGTATATGGTTACAGGTATAGGCTCTGCAGTGTCAAACTAATTGTAACAGACCATTTAATTACAAAAGACAAACCATGCTAAAGCATGGTTTGTCTTTTGTAATTATGGTTTGTCTTTTGTAGTAATTATGGTTTGTATTTTGTAATTAACTGGTTTGTTATAATTAGTTTGACACTGCACTGTAACTATTTCCTAGACCAAAACACGTATTTATCAGTGCTTTTTAACGCTACAGCTGTACTGCCACATAGGTGCAGAATATTATTATATAACCTTCTGGTGATGAAACCAAGGATTCCTCATAAGTAAGCCCGAAGAAACCTGTGAAAAGAAAAAGACGATGCATGAAGTAATATTCAGTTTTTAGATTTGGGAGGAAAACACAAGGTATATAGGAAAAACCCACGTCAGGTAGGGAATGAAAACCCGTGTCCAAGTTAAATTCACACAAGCAGTCTCGAAAAATCAGGTTGTTTTCAAAAAAAATCATTCACAAAACGACTTAGCCTACCAGTGCTGTTGGCAAAATTTGTCAGTAAAATTTGTTTATGGGGAAACGGAATGGACAGGAAAAAGGTCTCTTCTACCCATTCATCCATATTTTATTTTCATTAATCCTAGCGTCCTAAGACGGTAGGTCCCGTACTAGCCCAGAAGATGATGGTTCATCCACGGATGAAATCTTGGATCCAAGGAGCAACTGATTATGGTAAGACCTTGTACCCAGTGCTTTCTTAATAGCTTTATGTAGTCTGTTAGTGAGGTTCAACACTTGTTCGACACCTGTCCAACACCTTATTACCATGCTAGAGCGTGTTACTACTATAGTACATATACTGCAATAACTGTGGTGTTAAAAACTACACCAGTGGTATAGTTCGTCAAACATAAACACCATGAAAGAAAACAATTTACACCACTGGTATTAAACACATGAGTTTCTGCTGGGTACACACTAAAACTGTTTGACATCCTTGGGCTCACACCATTTCAAAACTCCGTGACTGACTGGTTATTTCACTACGGTTTGATGGTTGTGACCCCTTATCACTGTGCTTGTTTAATACTGGTAAGGAATTTAATGTCTTGGTTTCGATATTAAATAAACAAATGGAAGTGTTCCTGGTGCTGATGATGCACGCTTTAGGGAATGTTGTGCACGGAGGACTGCACGAAAATTGTCCTGACAATTTTGGGAAGCCCAAACTTTGTCAGTACAAAGGTGTACAAGTCAATGGAATAACCATCCTCGGTGAGCAACATTCCATAAAGCGTGTATTGTAGTTTGACAATAGCGTGGTGAGGGGTTCAAATGGGGGAATGTTTCCCCTTTCTTCATGCATGAAAATACTCTATACGTTTTCAAGTAAGCTCGTATGATTTTCAACGTGTGCTCCCCACCCCCTCCCCCATAGTCACTCAGGCCTCGCCCTTTAATTATGACAGATTTATGGACGTAATAAGAAAATGAATTGTAAATGCTTAATCAAATCCCTCCGTTGTTTTTATCAATAGAAAAAGAAGTAGCTTTCCACATGCTGAAGACGCTCAATGGCGGGAACCAGCCACCACTACCTGATGACATGCGGACAACGAACCGTCCAAGCCAAAAGCAGAAAAGTATTAAAGCGAGCAGGATACCAATGGCAACTCATTTGTACGTACCGCCCTCACCGGCTCCCAAGAAGCCCATTCCCGAACGGGACGGCAAAATGGACACCACGACTAAAGAATGGATACGCCAGGTGGAGCGGAAGATAGAAGAGTAGGACAGTTCATACATACACTTTTTACAAGAAATATCTCATAATTTAAAAAAAAACTTAAGGGAGGATACGTGCATTTTGGTTAAGAAATTTTAATCTTCCATAACACAAACCTTAAATGGAATTACCTGATTAAAAAATTTCAAACTTATTTTAAAGAAAACTAACTTGATGTGAATTTGCAAAGGTGCCAATCATCCTTTAAACAAATTTAATAAATGGACATCAAAATTAGCTTTGGTCCATGTTTTCTTTGAAAAGTTGTGAATGCTTTTCATATTTTGCTCTTTGAGCAATTAGACTCCAGTTAGGTCTATTTGACACTACATTGAGCTGAAATTTCCATAGGTTTTTATTATGTACGGTATATCTTGATTCAAAGAAAGTATGCAAACCCATTGAAGCAGTTCTGCCAACTTTGCCAATGTTGTATTTCATTCAAATGACTGATTATGAACTTATATTTTCGCCTTTAAAAACACAAAACTTAATATATACGATTTTTGTTGTCTCTATCTAATATCCCTTCATATTTCTTTCTATAAAGGCGATCCGAGCAGCCAGTAGCAAGAAACTACACCCAGAAAATCGAACTCCGCCCAACCGTCCGTCGCCAACAGAGGCCCAAATCGCTGGACGACTACACGCACGAGAATAGCTTCTTCAGGTGGTCCCAGCCGTCTTATCGACGCAGCTTCGTCATCGCTCCTGATTGGGTATCGGAAGGCCTGACCGGACGCAGAGCGCAGAAGGAGAACCTATCTACCAATCAGCTTCGTTACGGGTCATGCTGATTTACATATGTCTGCAAATATTTGCATATAATTATCAAATAAACCACAAAGGGAAACTGACTATAGATACGTAAATACTTGTACATTATGTTTGAGCATGGAGGAAGAAAACAACCTCCATGGTTTGAGTGAACAAAGAAACATACAGGGGATTTAAACCTGCAGCAATCGGGTTAAAAATCCAGCACTCTACCAACTGAGGAAATGAGACTTATTCACGTGAGCAGCGGACTGATTATAGTTATTTATCATTTTAATTGGGTGAATAAAAAAATTGTCTCAGCTAGTATTGTGCGAATTTGACAATCAATATTTTAGGTAAAACTTGTAGCTTTGCATGGTGAGGATGATAAGTAAGACTAATTGCGGTGACACCATGTGGAATCTCAATTGAGTAGTAATTAGTTCTGAAAAGAACTGGAGGTTACAACTCGACGTTTCGATCAGTATGCTCTGATCGTCTCCTGAGGACGATCAGAGCATACTGAACGAAACGTCGAGTTGTAACCTCCAGTTCTTTTCAGAACTAATTACTACTCAATTGAGATTTCACATGGTGTCACCGCAATTAGTCTTACTTAATCAATATTTTGAATTAATATGCTAATTTCTTCTCATGAGCAAACCATCTATATATGCTCTTCTGTGTGCTTTTTTCGACAGTGTGCTCAGTTTGAATAATTATCAGGTCTCACAATAACTGTGTGTTGTATTAACTTATTCTTCTCACTATTTTGTATTTTTACATTGCGGTAAACTAGAGGCTTACTCAAATCTCTAATTATCCTTAGAACTTTCATTCATGTATTTATAAAATTATTACTTCTCAGAAAGTTTTAGACTGAAATTCACTCTAACCTATGGAAACTAGTGACAAATTGCTCAATATTTGTCCCTAGTTTCAATCGGTTGGATTGAATAATTTCAATCTTAAACCTTTAGAGAGTATGCAGCCATTCGTGAGGTAAAATCTGTACATATTTCCACTAATGAGTGTTATTTCGAGTACACGTCTTGTACGTGGGTAATTTGCTCTATATGTTTGGCAAATTTAAACGCTTTAGAGACAGAAATTGGACAGGTGACTTTATAAGTAGAAAAGGCCAAATGTTAAGACCTAGTAAGGGTCAACTTAGACTCCTTTGCATTCGTATCTTACATTCGAGACTTCTTCAAATATCATGTTCCTATCCTTTCAAACGTGATTCTCCAGAATTTTTTTAAAGATGCAAGTTTTTGATTAATTCATAAATTTCACATAGAAACCATCAGAGGCATTTTTTTGTACAGTAAAACGTTCCCAAATTAATTTATTTAGGTACTTAATTACTATTACACCATGCATTTTGTGTAACAATATGTGATTTTTAAGTATTTCTTTGTCTTTCAACACGGAAAATAGTACCGGTAATTTTCAGAATGAAAAGAAAATTGCCGGTGATAGCAAACAAACAGTTCACGGACGATTATCTTGGACTTTAAGGTATAACATTTGTAATTTAAAAATAACCAAATCGTAGTATTTTTATAATGTAAACTTACTTGATAAAAGCTAATGATAGTATCAATTTTCCCAGAATTTTCCCAGAAAAAATTATTTTATCTGAGGTGCTGTAATTTGTCAGAAAAGTGCATTAACATTTATTGCCCATAACATTTAGTTTAGACTTGGTACCGATGAGTCCTAATAATTTGGCATTGTTCACTTTTGGGTTAATACCGCCCTCTATTGACCAGTGTTGTGAAAACTCCAAAATTTTAAAATGAATGTTTCCGTGGACTGATTTAGCTGAACCCTTCACAGGTTGAAGGTTGGTTGTTCAATGTATATCTTGATTGAAAGAAAGTAAAGATACTTTTAGAAGTTTTGCCAACATTACCAATACTATACACCTTACCTTAAACCAAATAACGCTAGGGTAAGATGGTCAGAAGATAATGATGTCATTAGAATACATCACACAAATGTGTAGTGCACTTTACTCAAAATGTGCGATGAGTGATCAGTGTGAATGAATTTGGGGTAGTTAGATAATGAATGAGACGGGTTGTATGTATTGGTAGTAGGGTAAGATTTGGTTGAGTAGAAATATAAGAACGCCAGTTACAGAACTGGAAACATGACATATATAATCTAATATACCAGGGTAATTTGTTTCATTTTTCAAGTCGATGCTGATTGATTTATGAACGTTATTTATTGGTGCAAGTAATACAGTAACTGTGATATTGCAATATGTTTGACATTAAGTCAGACAAATGGTGTTTGCTCTGTTTTTGGTCCGAAAATACCGTCAAACTGATCCACTGGTAATTTTTGGTTTTCTTCGAGTATTGGGGGGGGGGGGAACAATTCCCGTAATCGGATAAAATCCAACGATAGTTTACGAATAATTTGAATCGTTGAATTTTCACGTATACATATTGAATATTTAACCATACGGCTGTTCAATGACTTGGCTGAACAGTACATCAAACAGGTTAGATTGTTATTAAAGGGTAAATTGGTCTATCTATTTGCAATGTCCATTGCACATAAGATATCGTTTAATTTGTACATTTTGTTGTATAAAATTTTGACTTTGAAGATTTTTTTTTAATTTTACGAATAACTAACTTGTATTTATATTACAGCATGCAATACTTGTTTCCTATTATCTACGCTTATCAAACACTATATCTTTTGACTCAGAAATCTTTTGCAATGATATTGAATGATTAAAATAATTGAATTTTCCTGTTGTCGATTTCTAATCTTAAAAGTATTAATATAACTGTAGATTAATGTGCACATATTTTTTCAAAATTGTAAAATTAATAAATCATTTCTTCTGGAACTCGTGGAATGTTTAATTTGTCATGTTTCCGGCTGTATTATTAGTTACTAAATCTCCTAAACGTACCCACTGAGTGTGTCACTCTTATTTTAAAATGCATTGCCTGTGTGAACACCGCACACCCTCCCCTCCTCCCAAAAGGTATAAATAAATAAATAAATAAATAAATAAATAAATAAATAAATAAATAACATCCAGCTGACTCATTGAGCAAGTCTATGCACAGTACTTTTAAATTAAAGGTGTAGTCATAATCAAAGTCAGTCAAACAATAATCATGTTATTCACAGCATCTTCAAACTTTATTAATATTTTGTTGTATCAAACAATTATAATTTATTTCCTCATATACAATTAAGTATAAATGTCAATGTATACCAATCACATTACTCTACACCTATGGATATCAATATCACGATAATATCGAGGGCTTAACACCAGAACTGGGTATGTCCCCACTTTTGCCTAAAATGTCTTATGGGGAGTTTCTGATTTTTTCAGAAAGATTCAAACTTTTAAACTCATTTTTTTTTAAATGCCGATTTTGGACATAACCAGTTCTGGTTTTAAGCCCTCGATATACCCATATCAAACTTTAAAAAAAAAAACATTGAAAAAATTGATTGCAGAACAATGGATCACCGTAAAACAACCTCCTTTGAAATTGTAATTCAATTGAGTCGAACTTGGCTAATATCCTTGTTCGAAAAATCATATACCATAGCTCGATATGCGGCAAAGTGCCAACCCACCCCCCCCCCCCCCCAAATGTCCTATACACTAACACACTGTTGTTCTATTGTTAACAAACCTCTCTCTCTCCCCAAGAAATCCTCTAAAGAATTCCTAAGATTCCTGGAACACAATGAAGACATAATGGGAGGGGGGGTGCACTCTGCCGCCTATCGAGCATCATATGAAAAATCACCTGTACACCGAGCACATGGTTTCATTGTATATTGTTTGTATTCATGTTTTTTCTTTGTTTTCCGCACCTTGAGCGCCCAGCAGGGTGGATATGTGCGCGATACAAATATTTATTATTATTATTATTATCCTGTACCTGTTTGGTTCAAAGCCAGAAAGCCATTCTAGCAAACAACTCAGATAATTACTTTGTGTCACTGCATCCAGTTATTAATTATTAAACATAATGTGTACATTACAATCAGGCTTATATTAAACAGCGGTGTAGCCAGGACTTTTTTATTAGGGGGGGGGGGCACTGCTTTTCAGTGGGGGAAGGGTATGGGTTTTTCCTTTCTTTTCTTTTCTTTTTTGGGGCACTATGAGGATTTTTCGTGTGGGGGGGGGGGGCACTGGAAATTTGTAGGTGGCATGTGCCCCCAGGCCCCCGTGGCTACGCCGTAACCATATTCATGTAATATATATTTTTCTTAGGTGACATCCTGTACCAGTTTGGTTCAACTGCAAAAGTCAGAAAGCCATTCTTCTCACCAACATGACTTGATAGTTACAACACCTAGGAAAAACCTTTTTCACGGGAATTGTCAATGGTAACTGACATTGCATGGCAATTAACTTTCAACCAGGGCATGGAATCAGGGCATGGAATCAGGGCATGGCGTCCTAGTTTAAGAATGAACAAAGTGACTAAAAAGTACTGTCTCATTTATGCAGCAGAAACAGGAATATGACCTTATCACGTGTGGTATTGGTTTCAGTCACTGATCTAAAACTAGCACTGCAATTCCATGCCCCTTTAATATGAAGGTGCATCACAACAATATTTGATTAATAATTATAAGAATAATGTTTAATATGAGTACATATAAAATTAGGTTACTTCAAAGAGTACTTAACCTTAACACATTTTGTTTTTGTTTTACAACAGCTCATGGTAAAAACGGCTAAAATATTAAATGAGACGTATTTCCACATACTAAAATCACTCTCCATATATACAAATACATTGAAATCTCTTTGTTTAGCAATATTCATGAAAACAGCAAACAGGTTCAAATCAATATTTATTAATAAATATGTACAACAATTTCAAATCATGAATTAACGTTTTTTAAAGGAAGGTACAACATTGCTAATTACCCTCTTACAAAATTACCAGACTATTATTTTAACCCTAACCACCCCAAATCCTGCAAAGTCCTCCAAGGGGCACTTTTTGGGAAAATTCAGCACTGTTGGAAACTGGTACTTTCACCTCTTCAAATGGGGCAAAATTACTACCTGGCAAGAAGTACAGGCCATAAGTGCTGAATATGAAATATCAACGAAAATGCATGGTGCATTTTGAAGATAAGGGCATGTTTCCAAAAGTGCACTGATGGATTTTGGAGGATTCAGGAAAGTTCCTAGCCAGAATACCCATAGGGGGTTAGGGTTAAAGGAGGTTCCTAGCCAGAATACCCACAGGGGGTTAGGGTTAAAGAAGGTTCCTAGCCAGAATACCCATAGGGGGTTAGGGTTAAAGAAGGTTCCTAACCAGAATACCCACGGGGGTTAGGGTTAACGCTTCCTTGATGTGAAAGTTGGTCAGGGTACCAATCATCCTGAAAACAATTAATCCATCTAAGAGAAAACATGAACAAATAAATGCACAATTACTGAAGTCAGAGGACGACTACTCCTAGAGGACACTCTTTTTATCGATATTTTCTGTAAAAATTGAGATTGCTTTTTTTCAAACTTTTCTCATGACTTAGACTCTGCATTGAGCTGAAACTTACATAGGTTGATTGTTTATGTTCTGATCCAAAGTAATGTAAGCATACCAGTGGCGTAGCCACGGGGGGGCACGTGCCCCCCTCCCCCCATAAATTTCCAGTGCCCCCCCACGAAAAATCCTCATAGTGCCCCAAAAAACAAAAGAAAAAGAAAAGGGAAAAACCCATACCCCTGGGCACCCCCACTGAAAAGCAATGCCCCCATGTGCCCCCCCCACTGAAAAAGTTCTGGCGACGCCGCTGAAGCATACCCATGGATGCAATTTTGGCAACATGATCAATGTTGTATCTTCCCTTCAACTAGGTTACTTAAGCTATAAATCAAACAAAACCAAATTAGAACTCACTTTACAATCTTTACACACTATGTATACTTTATACTACACAAATACATCTGCGTAAACAACTGCATGCAGTTCTATACCAGTCACAAATAAAAGCTGCATATTCCGTAAGAATCTTACATTTTCTGTAATTTCTGTTTCATTCAGTATATTATTGTTCTCCTTAATGTAAACCAAAAAAAAAAAAAACTTTCAAATAAGTTATTTGACAAAATAATTGAGTGAATCGTTGATATGATCAATTCATTGCTGGCAGTTTAAAGGGAGAGTATCATCATGATCAACAGGGCATGGAATTGGAATGCTAGTTTTAGATTAACTCAGTGACTGAAAATAATGCCCCGCATGATAATGTCATATTACCGTTGTTGCTGCATAAATGAGCCAGTAATTTCCAGTCAGTGTTCATCTTAAACTAGGACATCGAAAGTCTGCTCTGATCGTGGTGATACTGCCCCTTTAACCAATGCTTTGCTGAAATATTTTGTGAAATTTTAAAGTGATGGACTCCCCTATTACATGGAAAATAGAAATGTACCGTTGTAAAACAAAATTGTCACTGAAATAGCAGAACTCACAGAATATACTTCAGAAACACGAGGGAAGGAAAACTGCATGAGGCAAACAATTCAAATCTTAGTACATGGTGCACTTCACCCAGGACAGATTTGATCCTACAAATGTAACTGGAATTGCACTATCATATGACAAATACACAGCTCATGCCACACATTCAAAGTCGTATTAAGAAAAATTAGACACACATCCCAAATGAAAGACACATTCACAAACCCACCAATGGTTGCTCCATGGTTGCATGAAGGTCAACTATACTGAACAGCAAAAGAAACGCAAGTCCGAGGACAGCAAAAGAAACGCAAGTCCGAGGACAGCAAAAGAAACGCAAGTCCGAGGTCTTGTCAAGTTTTCAAACAGAAGACAAACCATTTTGATTCTAATCACTCATTTAATGAAAAATGCTTTCAATTTGTGAGCTGAAAGTGACTGTTGAATGTGAAAATCTTGCAATGCAATTTCAACAGTCACTTTCAGCTCACAAATTGAAAGCATTTTTCATTAAATGAGTGATTAGAATCAAAATGGTTTGTCTTCTGTTTGAAAACTTGACAAGACCTCGGACTTGCGTTTCTTTTGCCGTCCTCGGACTTGCGTTTCTTTTGCTGTTCAGTATATTTGGACAAGTAAAATATGGATGTACAAATGTGAGGTCATTTTGTTTACTCAGTCTCCTAAGTTTCACTTAAAGGGCCAGTATCGTCATGATCAGAGCAGACTTTCAACAGGGCATGGAATCGATGTGCTAGTTTTAGATGAACCCAGTGACTGAAAATTACTGGCTCATTTATGCAGCAGCAACGGCAATATGACCTTATCATGTGGGAATCATTTTCAGTCACTGCGTTAATCTAAAACATGCACTCCGATTCCATGCCCTGTTGATCGTGACGATACTGCCCCTTTAATTATTTGTTTATTCTATTTATAATAATTATTATTATTATTTGTTTTATTATTATTATTGTGTGTGTGTGTGGTTAAAATCAACATGGATCAGTACTTTATGTGCATGTGATCTTCAGTAGAAAATAAAATCTCGGAAGTCGTGTATTCCATTAAAGTCACTTGTGGATGCTTTTCATAGCAAGGTTTTCTCTACTAAGACCACAAAAACAAAACATAAACAAGAATAAATAAACACCACCCTTCTCTGACCTATATCCCATTTCAAATGTTGTTGCTCAATTACTATAAACACCTTCGGAGTTTGGAAACTGGGAACAAATACATAAACAACCCATTTGTCAACCTTCAAAATGACATTCAGGAAACCATAGAGGCATTTTTGCTGGGAACCATCCCAAATCCTCCAAACTCCATCAACATGCAGTAAAAAGGTACCCCAATTGTTGGGATGTTGATGGAATTGGTACAGTGGCAAATGCAAAGCATCCATGGCTTGGCTATACACAGTCCTGAATCCAACAAAAGCAGCCGGTGGAGTTTGATGGATTTGATACACATGGCTACATGCTCTATTCGCTGGGCTATAATGTGGAGTACTGAATCCATTGAAATCAAGCAAAACCAGGTGGTGGATTTTGGAGGATTTGGGGGTAGTTAGGGTTAATGGTGACCACGCAAGGCTAATAACCATAGGCAAATGAGTACCATTACGCACTATGGTTAAATAGGCCTCCAATCCCTAATTGGACATGGTGGAATTGCTCTAGAATGCTCTATGCCCTTGGTTTCAGAAAATCCATTCTATTATAATCTGTGCACACCCTGCTGTCTGCCAGCCTGAGTGGGTTATTTAGGTTTGTACTATGGACAGACTATCCTTCATGTTTGACCATACCATACAGGTGGGCTGTCTGTAAAAGGAAAAAAAAAACATTACGAGGTAGAACCCCACCCCCCTAGGTCCCTGAAAAAACAACACTATCTACAGTTTCCGATTGATTCTAGCCTCTCGTAGCGCATTCTCTCTCTGCTTTAGCTGATCGTGTACTGAATCTTTCAGATGTGGCTTGGTGAACCAGTCAGCGGCGAAATCTCGGATGTTCTCTGGTCTCTGCGTCAGAACGTCTCTACACGGCAATTGGATGAAAGGGATAATATCATTTGGGCATGACATTCGAGGGTTACTTAGGGCCATTATGTCCCTATAGAAGCATTGGGCAGTCAGTAATCGGGACATGATCAATAGGGGTTCTTACAGGTTAGAAGACACAGTAACCACAAACAGCAATAACGGGTCACACTGCCAAAAATAGACGATCCCCACAAATGGTATAAAATTTATATGTACGGCGACAAAAAAGGGCATACATTCCCTTTGGATCCAACAGTAAGTGATTAAAATTCTTACCCGAGGAATCCGGCAAGTAGCACATCTACCTCAGGGTGTTCTCGAAGAAATTTCTCATTTCCCAATCTAGTTTGAATCTGAGAAATGGAAGGGGGGAGGGGGAATAAATGAAAACAAAATAAGTACATTGGTGTAAGGGCAAAAATCAAATCAATTGTTTATAACTCCGCAAAAGAATTTCATCAATCCAGCCTTTGTAGGCCTAGTTGATATGGTAAGATGTTTGCACTTAGTATTGTAAGCATTTCATCAATCCAGCCTTTGTAGGCCTAGTTGATATTAGGCCTGTGCGAATAATTCGATTATTCGAATATTCGCGAATAGTTGTTGCTAATCGTACTTGTGGTTTTTTAATTATGCGATTAATCGCGCAGGCGCGAATACCTGCAACTATTCGCGAATAATGATCAATTGCCTTTGAACCATTCATAACTTGCGGCCGTGAATATTCACAACTACTATTCACAAGTAATCCTATTAAGCTGGCAATTACACCGTTTTGTCTAGTCATACGGTAAGCTTTGTACTTGTAGTGTTTGCAAATAGTAATGCCTTTGAGGAAGCCGACATGGCAGGCTGGATGGTTGTGACTGCAGCGACTGTTACCTGCTGAATGACTATAACGGTGCACTCATTTGTCCTAAGTAACTGTCTTGTCATTGTTCTGTTCATAGCCTTGCTGATGTCTAAAGCGCTTAAGAATAAATGTAATACAGTGTAATACATTTGTATGAAGAATAAATCACTTCATCACTGCCAGCAACTGGACAAGGCATTCTGGAGCAGTGGCGTAACTAGGGAACAATTTTCGGGGGAACTACGGTTTGCACCACTTTTTCTAGGGGGAATATCAATACTTGAATCCTGCAGTCTCAAACAGTAACCTATTTTTTCTAAATTCTGCACCCACGGGGGGTACTTGTAAAGTGCTGAATGAACATACTTCATATTTTTGTAGCATAAACTTGTGCTAATGGTAATTAAATTTGAACACTACAAAATCATGTAACGTTTTTGAAGAAAAGCTGGGGATGACGAATTGATGATTAAACAACTGCGATTAATTTACACTAACTTGAATATTTCATGTTGTTTATTTATTACACATCGATTTGTTTGAAAATGTCAATTTATTTTCATAAATATTAACTACGAAAAGCATGGTTCTATTGGTCACTGCCTTTCGCATTGCGGGTGTAATTGCCTTTGCACTTGCAGGTAATGTAAGGAGGTCTACTGATGAGTAATGATAAATCCCACCGATCCACTTATTGCATGACATTATTGTTTGCCACGCCCCATTTGGTTCCCAAGAAAAGTTTGTCCAATAATGATAACGTAATTTGCGGTGAGCATAAGTCAATCACAAAACGCATAGGCCGTCGTACAAAATCAGTTCAGGGTACACGCACCACGTGTGTGCCTGAATCAAAGGTTTTTAAGCATAGTGCGGGGCACACTGCGGAAGCTTTGGATGTACGTAAACAACGAATACGTCTAAAAAGTGGCCCCTGCATGAGCATAAACACGTACTGATTGCATGGTTATTTTTTATTTTGTGTAGAGGACTAGGTTAATCGATTTGAAATAACAGGGGGGACCGTTAACTTATTGGTATTTCTCTTAACGGCGACTTAAATATAAACAAGATCTCTTCAATGCGTTCATTTTATGTGGTTTAGGTGGACTTCCCTCTGTTGATATGGGATGAACGTAACTGCGCGTGACTTAGCATGTGCTCAATGTGCACTGTTAATGCTAATTGTGCTGGAAGTTTCCCACGCTGCCAGAGTAATAACTCGACGGCGATTGGATTTTCACTTATGAAAATGTATTATTTCGAGTACAATTTTGCAAGAAATAAAGAAAAAACAACAACAGGCATTAAAGAGCTTAATGTATGTGTTTGTTTATTGTCTGAATGTTACAAATAGGCCAGAAATTACTATCAAAGCAATTGTTTTTAATGTTTTAGTACTTTTATAAACCGCGGGAAAAAATTGGCCGATTATTCGCGAGAGTTGCCGCGTGATTAATCGAATAGTAAATTTTACTATTCGCCCAGGCCTAGTTGATATGGTAAGATGTTTGCACTAGTATTGTAAGCATTTCATCAATCCAGCCTTTGTAGGCCTAGTTGATATGGTAAGATGTTTGCACTAGTATTGTAAGCAGGAGGTAGTGGGTTCGAATCCCGCCTAAGTTACCTGTGAATTTTATTCCACAGACACTGGGAAAGCACTGAGTAGGAAACTGCAACTTTGTAGCTTTTCAATGTGAAAAATGATGTAAAGACTGTTTGCGGTGACTGTGGGTGACACCGATTGTAAATGCATCACTCCATAGTACAACACAATGAATTACTGTTTTGGTATTCCAACCGTCCATGCCCCAACCCAACAGAGACTCAGCCAGAGTCAGAGTAGGCAGATTCACGCAAACCGCCGATGGTGGCGCTATTTTTCATATCCTTTTTTTCTGTCGAAGTTGTGACCCGCCGAACTTTCATGGTAAAATTCTAATGTAAAAGGTAGTCTACGGATGTAGTCACTTCTAGTGTCGATAAATGGATACTACACATCGTGGTTATCTTAATTGATCAGTCCATGCCAACTGTAACCTTGGCACAATAAACAGTGCAACTTGCGCAAAATAGACTTTGTTAGTACTACAAGGATACATTGCAGGCAAATTCGGTCACAACTTTTCAAATGAAACTGGATCTTAAAAATTACCAAATATTTAAATCAACAAAAATTCGTAACTTTGCATAGGGTTAACCTATCATGACCATTGACCCCTCATTTTCTTTCAAATTTTTTGTTCTATCCAGTGATATGACATTTAAAAGCATTTTGAAGCAACTTCAAATTTTCATGAAACTGCCTAGTCAGAGACGGAGTGGAGGGTAAAACTAACAGAGGCTAAATTCACACAAATTATTCGGTCAAAATTAACAACCTGCACGGTCAAACCTTCTTATTTCGTTGGATAACTTGGATGGCAATTACAAGCTTTCATAAATGTTACAATTCTCGGGCCGCCGCGGGCGGTGACGGTGATACAAATGTGTCCGGAAACAGGGCAATATACTAAACCGATGACACTAATCCGTCTGCACGGTTTATTTGAAAAAAAATATCCAGCGAAAATAACACATCTGTTTCTGCGATATACTTACTTTAAATTGATTGAGTTTTTCTTGCTGTTCGGCGCTCAGAGCACCTAGATCATAGCTCTCCATCCCACGGGGCGGATTATGATTTGGGACGGCCATATTTCAGGTTGACATGGAAATCTTCCGTTGAGTTTTATATATAGCGCCCTCTCCAGGCAAGGTCTGCAATCCTAGGGTTGACCAAGTAGATGTGGTCTGAGTGCCTCGGGGATGCATGCCCAGCAGCGATATTTTGTGTACAGTCCAGAACTTCGACTGTACACCCACCCCTTTGCATATGTATCATAAAAAGCATTTTTGACTTGAAAAAAGGATCGTCCCGTGAATCGTCCCACCTCCCAACTGGAAAAGTTATATATGCCTTTTCCACGGAAAAGGCGGACGGAAGTGTGTTAAACCAAAGTTCTTTTCTTTTTCTTGGTTATTTAAAAACTTATATATTGTCACTTTTCTGGGGATCGTAAGCCTAAATGGCAAGCCCCTCTTCCCCGCGAGACTACACCAATAATTATTGTCTTCCAGATCCAAAAGCCTGTTTTTAGGCCTCATTTTTCTGTACATCTTCTCGTGGGCACCGATCCGATGGCATAGCAAGGATTCTAGCCAGTCAATCGACATCGGGCAAGCTCGGTGGTCGAGAGGTGTTAAGACGTCTGCACTAGTAAGCATGAGGTCGTGGGTTCGAATCCCGCCTGAGTCGCCTGTGACTTTTTTTTTCCACAGACACTTGGAAAGCACTGAGTATACAGTGCTATACACACGTCGATGTACTGTAAGAAATATTGGGCAAACACGGTTGATATGTTGCCCAACACTGGTCAACATATCAACAGGTTACACAGTTGGTTTACCATTGCCCAATGTTGGAAAAGTTTTTGCCAAAATATGTGAACAGTTGTGGTAAATACTGACCTATTCTGGGAGAAATAACCTTATCCAACCCTATGTTGCCCAATGTTTTTACGGTGTAGGGCAAAATTAAATCAATTGTTTATCACCGGACGCAAGAATTTCATCAAACGATAAACTTCAAAAGTCATAACAACAATATTTAAAGTTTTGTCCGTCGCCGTCGGAGGGGAGGTTCTAGGGAGGAGAGGGTCAGGGACGGGTCAGAGTTGGTTATGGGTCCTCATCCCTGTACCCCACCATTTCACCCAATAGTACAAAAAATCGCAGTCACTGTTTAAAATTGTTGACATTAACACAATGCTTAAGGTCTCATAATTGTTACGTGATTCCCAGAATACAATGAGAAACAAAGAATCAATGTCAGATCTCTTTTCAAACGTATTTATTTTCACATCATATAAAAAAAACTATAGATAAACATTTTTATATTAATTAATAAGTTAATTTCTGTAACCCAGTCAGCCAAAAGACAGTGCTAAAATGCGAAGTCTCTCACAATGTACAGTGTTGTATAGTGTTGTAAATCTGTTATCAAATGATTACACGTATTCAATGAATCCATCTCTCAATAGATTATTTTAGATTTATTTTAATTTAGATTTGTTTTGAAAATTTGAAATTTGAAAAAAATGTATTTTGACCAACAAGGCTAAATGAGTGGGGAGCAATGGCCCCCCCTCCCCCATTTGCTATGATGGATGATGGATTTGTTCGCAGAAACAAAACATTAGGTTATAAGATATACCATTTACTTATTGACTTTCTTTGAAAACAATGAACGAACACAAAATACTCTCAGCCATAATATAGGGCCATCTACCATTTGTTGGTGTGTTTTGGAATTTTTGGTAATGGAAGTCTTTTGACATCTAAAGGCTAGTTTAGTTGAATCTTTAAGATCTTTTTAGTTTTCAATTTCAAACGTGCTGTACTTTTATTACCCTGTTGGGGGCGGGGCATGGGGCCGTGAAAGTTCTTCCCTGAGCGGGCCCAAGTTCAAGACCATCAAGCCAGCGGTCCATTCTTGGTCAACAAGAAAGCCTCGTCAGAATGTCTCCCCCCCTCTCCCTTCTTTTTCCCCTTCTCTCCTCACACAAGTGCCGCATAATAATTACCGAAGGGCGGGGAAGGCGGGATGGAACAGTGTTAAACCAAAATTCTCCCCTCCCCCCTCTATCTCCCCATCTCTCCTCACGCAAGTGCCGCATAATATATTTTATGGGAATCAAAAAAATGGATCTTCGAACATTTTAGCTCAGTGAGGCAGTTGTGAAAATTTATTTTATGACCCCAATGAAAAGCAAACGGACACCCTTGTTGGGTGTTTTGCTTTGGGCAATATGTATTTCTTTATCTGCTTACAAGGGAAATTTATTCTTCGGATAGGCCTATATCTTATTTCGATGGATGAATTACACAAATGCCATCATTAGGCCAAAAAAATGTATGGTTTCTGGTCATAGGTCGGCTTAAAAATCGGTGCGGTGACGACTTTTTATTTTTTATTTTTTTGCCATATACATGGTATACGCGGTTATTGGAAACAGACCAATTTCCCATACACAAAGTATGGTGGCTAAAGCCCCTGTCACACATTCACGATATTTGCCCCGAATTCCCACGAGTTGGAAAATCAGGGATATTCGTAGTATATCCGTGGTGAGACCCAACTGGCAACGTGGTCATTTTTGAGTAATCTTGAGTGTTCTTGGAACATCTTGATAGCCTCCCGATAGTTTTGGACATGTTCAAAACCATCGTGACTCACCCACGATTTTTTGAATTCTTGAGGCATTCTTACACCAGTCGTGAGGGGATCGTGAATAGCCGTACGGGCACCGTAGACAAGGTCGGGATACTCGGGGATATTCTTGGGGTAATCGTGCCACCTGGCAAGTACGGTTGTTTCAAGAACCACCAAGAACTACTTCGACAGCATACGAGTTACGTATGACTCCCCCACGGTTTGCAGTCTTGCGGACTTCGGGGTAAACCGTAACGCTGTCGTGAGAAGTCGTGCTGTAGTCGTGGTAATTCGTGACGCATTCGGGATAAACCGTTACGCTGTCGAGAGAAGTCGTACTACACTCGTGTTAATTCGTTGGGCATTCGGGATAAATCGGCTTGGACAACGTAGTGCATTCTTAGCATTGACTTACAACAGTCATGAGTACTCGTGAGGGGATCGCAAGTGAAGCCGATTCATGCTGATTTTTGCTAATAATCGGGAGCAACCGTGGCAGTATAGGATCGGCGCTATTCGTGGGAATTCGGGGCAAAAATCGTGAACGTGTGACTGGGGCTTAAGAGAGGCCACACAAATCGGGCAAACGTTCATACCCCTATGTGAAAAAGTCGTTTAAAACACAGAGCGTCAGAATTCCAATAGATCCAGCAATTTTGGCTGCAATTGGACATCGTTTCATAGCAAATAAAAAGAAAACTAAAAATGCAGACGCGCGGGTCTGAGGCGACGCGCACGGCGACCAGAAACCGGAGACTTTGGCCTTTGTACAATAGACACAATTTCATGAAAGAAATAACACACTCCCTTTTAAATTGTGGAAGTTTTAAATTCTGATCGGCTCCACCGATCAAAAGAAACGAAAAATTCACTTTGCAAAGAACTGTTTTCGTGCCCTTTCCCCTTATATTTCTGCAGCACTTTTTGTAAACTATTTATTAAATAATATATATTTTAATTTCCCGAGCCTTCTTCGGAATACGAGCTACTGGTAAACGTCAGTTCGTGCTCGACTTTGGTGATGACGTCACCTGCTGAGTTAGAGCCGTTGGGGGCGCCGCTGTCGACGTTGTTGTTACTGGAAGTGATGACGTTCTTATCCTGCAGTGAGAGTTGTTTCTGAAGTTTGATAATGTCCCTTTTCATTTCCGCTAGAATGAGGAGGACGAGCTCACTGGATGCAGGGTCGCCCTGTATATTTTAAGGGATGGTGGCGAGTGAGGAGTAATGGAAATATACAAGAAATGTAATATTCATAAAGGGAAATATTCATGACAAAGAAATGCATTCAGGTAGATAAATATAGGCTTACGGACAATTACACAGGCAGAGACACACAGACAAACTACATGCAGACAGGATAGCAATGCAAAATCACCTACATAATTGTTGAATTATTATGGTGTAAAGACGGTGATGGTATAATTTCGCCAGTTCGAATTTTATAGGAAAAAGTACTCATTCTCTATTGGAATATATAAGTTTGAAAGCGATACAGTACATTCTCGTGAAAGCAGTTTAGCATCTGTCGGTAAATTCACAAACTTGTTGGTATTTCTGACTGACATACCGGTAATCTGTTAATTCATTTGAGTAAAACATTTAACCCCAACAAGTATTTGCACCACTCTGAAAATCCTTGCTACGCTACTGATCTTCCCTTCAGCTGAAATTCGCTTGTGGCCTCTAGGAATTGAATCGTGAGGGAATTACTACATTTCATATAAATTGAAAAGACATTGGTCGATGCCATTCTACTGCAAAAGTGAAAAAATTGTTTTACTGTGAAATGACGAGCCTAAACACGAGACAGTATAAAGAGACTAAGAAGACAGAAATGTTACTAAATAGACAAGCGAACGGAAAACCAAGACACCATTTGAAGGTTTTTTATGTATTTTTGAGATCGACACCAAAATAAAGACACATAGGCCTACAGAAGACATGCTGACGGACAAAGAAACTGACGGATACGGATGACGATGACGTCATTACCTTCTCCCCCTTCGCACCCGGAAGTCCTGTCTCTCCCTAAAATAATAATGATAAAAATTAATAATAACTCAATAGTAACACATTCATAGTAAGAGTGGGGTGGGAGATGACAACCTTCACGTGGTCCACCCTGTTTCAACTAATGTCATCAAACCGATGTATGCAGCTACTAGCACTCTAAGCTGCTCATCATCATACGAAAGAAGAAGATAGTAAGACTAAGAGTCATTCCAGTTTTTTCTTCTTTTCGAAGTGTACAGAACATCGGCTGACAGGAGACAGTCAGACATCTGCCTAGTTTTCATTAAAACCAGTACAGACTTTTTGGTTAAAATGTCTGTAAGTGTATCCATGATTTGTAAGAATTATCATGAGATATGTATAGAAACCAACCAACTGTGTCGGCTTATTTCATTGTGTCGTTAACCCAGAACATTGTGGAAATGCATTCAGATTGTCTGTTTTCATTCACTTAACCATAATAACACTTAACCATAATTGCTTCTCTCCACCTTGGCGTTAAATGGGTACCTGTGAGGGCAGAGTTGGTTGATTAGCCCTATATGCGCTGTAATGACAGCAATTGAGCTGTATACTCCCCAGGGAGCTGAGATGGTTTCAGGAATGATTTATGAGCCTTATGAGCCTTATGAGCAGGGGTAATAATATGCGCCTTGAGCACCACTCAGTTGGTGGATACGTGCGCTATATAAGTCCACACATTATTATTATTATTATTATTATTATTATTATTATTATTATTATTATTATTATTATTATTATTATTATTATTATTATTATTATTATTATTATTATTATTATTATTATTATTATTATTATTATTATTATTATTATTATTATTATTATTATTATTATTATTATTATTTCATTTTGGAAATTATTTCAGAAAGTTTTTTTTTTTCAAAGAATGTTTGATGCTATCATCAACTTTATATCTTTTTAAGTTTTATGTAAAACTTTCATCATTTAGGTTTTTTAAGATTCCCAATAGTGTTTAGTGGTTCAGCCATATTCAAGTTATTTACACTCTAAAACATTTCTTTGTAAAATTGACAGAAAGTGCTGTCAACAGAGTTGCCGGCGCTTTGCCTGTTATTTTATTTAACCGTTAATTTTGTAAAATATAATTACAGACCTGTTATTATTTTGCTATAGAAAGCCAAACACATGCACATTTACGACTGTATTTTTACAAATTCTATGGTTAAATTATGAAAGTATGGGATTGGGTAAAATGAAGAAAAAAAATATGTGAAAATAAATACAATAATATTCACAGATACAGGTTTATTTACATCAAATACATGCAAAAGGAAAAAACAGACCAAAAATATGTGTAAAAATACATAAATTTTTTACAGTGTAGCCTACTAATTTTTTTGCCACATTCACAGTTTGATGATACCATTCTTAAAATTAGATGATTGAAATGAATGTACACTGTTAACACAGAGTTGTTTTGTCAATTGTCATAACGGAGACTTCTTTATTATACAGCAGATTCTTCGTTATACAGCAGAATTTTCCCTTGTGCATCAACAGCAGACCTGCTGTAACTTTGCAGAGAATAGGAACGTAACCATTTAGAAACGGCACATTTCTGTATAGGCTATTCACAGAAAAATCTTAAAACGGCAATTTGTGCTGTAAATCTTTGATTCTTTTCAACAGAAAACTACTGCGAACTCAAAATTGTTTTACAGTGTCTGTTTCCAAATAGGCCTACCGATGTTGTACCGTCACTTTAAACAGTAAGAAATAAGAGGTATAAAAACAAAATTATATAAAACAAATTCCTGTATGCGCTTTTTTAGAGAAGGAATGAATTTTAAGCAGTAAATCCGGTATCGGTATCTTAGTCACGACTATACACAGCATGAGACTGAGGGAATGAGGCCAAAATGTTTGTGGGACAATCACATCCTGCTGCATCCCCTACTCCATCCCCTGGTCCCCAAACACAACATTGTGAGCCTAGGTACAGTTTGCATAAACATTCTCAGGGCTATAGGGTGGATGTCAAAATGTCATATCCGATTACTGTTTCAGATGACTGAATAGTATTACATTACAAGAAGACAATCGTTTAGAACAACAACTTACCCTCGGACCGGTCGCCCCTCTTGGACCCTAAAATGTTGTTGAAACAGAAAAGAAGGAAGATCTTTAAGAAAAGACGTCAACATCAATTGATCGTTGTGAAAAAAAACTTTGAGAGAACCGAGAAACGAGACAGTCAGACTCAGTTTCATATTCTGAACATTCCAACATGACAAAACCGTTTTAGACGTAGAGAGCGCACCTACGTATACACACGTGAAAATACACTGGGGATTTAATATGTTTGAAATCGAGACTTTATACTATGCCATCATTTGGTTTCGCCATTTACAGATTACTTTTGGGGAAACATTAAAGGAAAACTCAATTTAACGTTCTCAATTTTTGATGGAAAAATAATTTTAATCCGTACACTGATGTTAATTTCGATTTACTCACCGTGATCCATCCATGACTCATCTCATCCACAGTATGATTCGCATCGCCTGCCGTCGGTAGCCCAGGTGGTCCGGGAGGCCCCAGCTGTCCCATATCCCCCTTCATTCCCGTAAGCCCCCTGGAGCCCATCAACCCCATGGGGCCTGACTCACCCGTCTCGCCCTTCTCACCCTTCGGTCCCTCTACCGATCCAATGACACCCCTTCCTCCACTGTAGATACAGGACCCCTTATTACCTTTAGACCCCGGTAAACCCGTTTGACCGTGTAAACCCATGAACCCCCTGGGGCCCATCCGGCCTGGGGGACCCGTATCTCCCTTGAGACCGACAGCCCCGGGGCGACCCGCGGAACCAGAAGTTCCCCTAGACCCTCGCGCACCAGGCGCTCCAGTTAGACCAGGTGAGCCATGAGTACCGGGTAACCCCCTCGGTCCCTGGCCTCCTTTCATGCCAGGCCTACCGGGTAGACCTGGTAAACCTCTGGGGCCTGGCATCCCTGTGCCCGGCTCTCCCTTCTCCCCTTTAGCTCCTTGGCTCGGTTGTAGAGGCATCTGTTGGTTACTGTTGACATGTAAGAGTACTTGACTGGATAGTGTCGGTGGCTGAGGTAATCTACTTTCTAGAACAATAATCTACGTATTAAGAGAGAAACAAAATTAAAGTTTAAAACTGAGTTCTGCTTTTATATAATCAATTACAATCCGATCAAAGCGCGGCTTGAACAATTCTGTCACACAAAAAACAGCACACACGTTCCATAAGCCTTGCAACAAGTGAGGGAATTGATGCAGCATACATTCTATCAGTGATGACATCAGAAACCAATTAAAGATGAATGACAAGGGTTGACAGCTGAAATAAATGACATGTTTACAATAATACCGCTATCATTTTGGAGGGCAATACATTGTTTTAGGAGGATCCTGAAAACATGTAGAGGATTTTATTTTCATATTTATTTATTTTCCATTTTTATTTATATATTTTGCATTTCGGAAAGGCCTACATATTCTTTATATATGAAACGAGCGAAATACATTGACTTGTCCACCTCCGTCACCTTTCAGATATACATCGAAGAAATTGCAGCCCATTTATTATATAAGATGTACAGGTCTCCTTGACTGGTGACTGACTTTACCTTGGACTGTACTTTCAATATAGAATCTTTGAAGTATTGAAGCTGGTTACAATTTGTGAAACATCGTCCGCCCTCTGTCGGCACCTCGAATTCAACGTCCCTCTTGTGATCTGGATATTAAGATAAACCGTGCCAAGGTCAGGTGGAAATTTCTAATTAGAATAACTTAACGGGAAGCTACAACATTGGTAGTATGCCTGATCACAAAATAACTGAATTATTATCCAAAAGCTAACTTGATGTGAAGTTGGTAAAGATATCAATCATCCCTGAGGAATTATTTTGCCCGAAGTGATCTCTTTTCAACAAGGAACACAACAAAGTGACAGCAACCGTTTGCTCCAAGTGTTTTCTGTACAAATTGTGAATGCCTTTTCACACATTTCCTCATAACTTAGACTCCGCAATGAGCTTGAACTGGTTATTTAATGCATATCTTGATTCAAAGAGAGTAAGCATTCTCATAGAAACAGTTTTGCTAACATTACCAATGCTGTACCTTCCCTTCAATGCATATCTCGATTCAAAGAGAGTAAGCATATTCATAGAAGCAGTTTTGCCAACATTACCAATGCTGTACCTTCCCTTCAATGTATATCTTGATTCAAAGAGAGTAAGCGTAGGCCTACTCATAGAAACAGTTTTGCCAACATTACCAATGTTGTAGCTTCCCTTTAATGTATATCTCGATTCAAAGAGAGTAAGCATATTCATAGAAGCAGTTTTGCCAACACAAACGTTGTACCTTCCCTTTATTGTATATCTTGATTCAAAGAGAGTGCCTTTCCTTTAATGTATATCTTGATTCAAAGAGAGTAAGCATACTCATAGAAGCAGTTTGGCCAACATTACCAATGCTGTACCTTCCCTTCAATGTATATCTTGATTCAAAGAGAGTAAGCGTACTCATATAGAAGCAGTTTTGCCAACATTGCCAATGCTGTACCTTCCCTTTAATGTATATCATGATACAAAGAGAGTAAGCATACTCATAGAAGCAGTTTTGCCAACATTACCAATATTGTAGCTTCAAGAATAGATGAGGAGTAGATTGTAAATTATAATAATGAAGAGAAATGTACGATAATTCATGTTGCTATTTCCTAGTATTCCGTCCTGAAGAAGAGACTGTTTCTCTAACTAATATTATTTCCCAAAAACCGTACAATGGCAACACAATAAAACAAAAGATAACAATGTATGTAGGTCTATTAAACAAATATAAACGGTAAATTTTGAAAACATGAGAAAAGTCGAAAGAAAACATTTTTGTCAGATTTGTTCTTTTTCTTTCTTGTTACTTTTTATTGTATCTTTTGGGGTGGGGTGGGGGATATGTTTTTAGGGTTTTTTGTAAAATTCTCACCTGAACCATTTTCACTCTCCAGTGACATGCACGACCTCCCATCATCATCCAATCGGTAACCATGACGACAAGAGCAATGAAAACTTCCAGCGGTATTATTACACAATTGATGACACCCGCCATTACTTTTGTCACACTCATTGATATCTGTGAAAAGAATATCCATAAAAGAAAGTTTAAATCGAGAAGGATTTGAAGCTTTCTATGATGGGAGAACAGTAAAAGGAAGTTTGCGGTAGAATATCTGTAATATTTATTCAGGAGAAGAAGATCAAAGGATACCGATCGAAATGTTAAGTTGTCAAACGACCGGTTCTTCTCAGAAACAAAACACTACAACTCGTTAGAGATATTGCATGGTGTATTCCCAAACTTCTTTTCACAATAATGATGATGAGGAGGAAGAGAATGGGATGATGGCAGATCAGAAGGAGAATGTAGAGAAGTAAGAAGTAATATGAAGAAGTTAATGACAACACTGACGAAAAGTATAATATTTTTTATTTGCTGAAAATAATGTTTTGAGTAGATTGATAGATTGGGTGTTGAGTTATGTTACTCCAAATTATATTTTTCAATTTGGAGAAGATTTGTTGTCGCTGTTTTTCACCCTCTAAAAAAAGAACAGCGATTGCTGTACATGTCATCCACATACATATTTGCCCTGAACAAGACTAAAAGTCACTCAAGGTACAGGGCTACAATAGAAGAAAAATACAAAATGTAAATAGACTCAGAGGAGCTGAATGTGGGAATTGAGATTCCTCTTGAAACAGGATAGATCGTAGGATGAAGGGAAACATGCACCAGGCAAGGAATTCCAAAGAGATACAGCATGTGGCAAAAAAACTATTAGTATAGTTTTGTTGTTGTACATCTAGGTATAGCTATAAGGTGTATGGGTGAGAACGTATGGGTGAGAGTTTCACGCTCAAACACCGTAACAGGAGGAACTTCAAAGGAACATTTACCATAATACGATATAACAGAATCCGAGTAAATTAGAGAGCCGAGCATACACCCTATTCATTGATAAGTCATTCAATAAAGTCATTACGAGGTCAAATGTGTCTCTGACGTTCTCTAAAGACTGTTCTAACCGTACATCTGACTAATTTAATTTAAACGCGTAATCTGTTTTGATTTGTAAGAATTTACCTTATCATTGAATTCCACATTTCTTTTAAAGAAATATGTATTTCTGAGATATTTTATCGTTGTATTCTGTGTTTCCATGAAAAAAAAAACTTGTTTCCGAGATAAATTATCGCAGTAACGTGAAGGCAATTTAAGCTTCCGTAGAATACCCACATTGTAAAACTATGAAACATTATGTCCGGAGTTTTTCTTTTCAGTTCAGCAAACCTTTAAAGGGACACATCGTCACGATCAGAGCAGACTTTCAACAGGGCATTGAATCGGTGTCCTAGTTTAAGATGAACACAGTGACTGAAAATTACTGGCTCATTTATGCAGCAGCAACGGTAACAGCAGCAACCTCATCATGTTGGGTATTATTTTCAGTCACTGAGTTATTCTAAAACTAGCACTCCGATTCCATGCCCTGTTGGCCGTGACGATTCGTGACGGCCGTGACGATTGTTGGTCGTGACGGCCGTGACGATTGTTGGTCGTGACGGCCGTGACGATTGTTGGTCGTGACGGCCGTGACGATTGTTGGTCGTGGCGGTCGTGACGATTGTTGGTCGTGACGGCCGTGACGATTGTTGGTCGTGACGGTCGTGACGATTGTTGGTCGTGACGATTGTTGGTCGTGGCGGTCGTGACGATTGTTGGTCGTGACGGTCGTGACGATTGTCCCTGTAAGTCCGTTTTACCGGAAACGTAAAGGGACATCGTAAACAAAATTACTCAGAATTAGTCAGAATTATGACGTAATATCTAATTCTTAAATATGACTTAATATCTCGTAACTATGACTTAGAATAAGTTATAATTATGACTTAAGGCGAGTAATTGTGTTACGATGTCCCCGTAACGCTTCCGTAGGTTTTGAATAAAGAAGGAAAACCCCTGATGATTGTTCTGTGGGAAAGTCCACACGATCAAGTAGGAACTGAAAACTCAATCCACGTGTCGACTGGGGTCAGAGTGGGCTTCAACAGAGCCCAAAGGCGATCAAAATACCGCTGCACCGACCCCAATCTTCTGATTCGATTCTCACCTTCACAATATGGGTGTTCTCTGATGCGGTATTTGTCCTTATTCAACTCGTATCCAGGGTAACACGTGCAGTGAGCTTGCCCAAAGTCATCGGAGCACCGCTGCTCACATGGCGCATTTGCGCACACGTCGATTTCTGAAAGTGTCAAAACAGGATCAAAACAATTTTTGAAATGTCATTTTAGTTCCTCTTTGGTTTTCATTATTAATGACTCTACAGTTTGTCATTAACTTCTTGACCCGACATCCTTCCTTGTTATTTCCTGTAGGCCGATACAATGGTCCTTAATTTTGTTGAGTACAGAATATTCGAGAGACAATCTGTTATTTAAAAAAAAAAAATTCCTTCAAGGTCCTGGTAAATTTGTACAGGCGCAAATCAATAAAGACAATATTAATATGCTACAATAAACCCATATCATTCCTACATGGTCCTTAATTTGTACGTGCGCAAAACATGATTAAAGACAATACAAATATGCAATTATAAAAAAAAAGGTCAGAAGTTTTGACATTATTTATAATCAAATCAATCGACACTGATTCTGCGAACGGATGCAATTCGTAAGCGGAAGGTTCTTTAATGAGTTGTAAGTAGTATACACAGATTTGGCAAAAATATGGAGATCGCCAACATAGGGCTAGATGACTCGGTCATTGGCAGATCCATGGGTGGCAAATTGGGACATGTGCACCCCCTGTTATCACCGCGTGTGCATATAAATTTACCAAACGTTTTTTTCGTGTGCTCCCCCCTTTTTCCAGTATACCCCACCTGGATCCGCCCCTGACTCGGTTGGTAGAGCGCCTGCACATTAACCCAGAAGACGCATGTTCAAATCTAGCTCTAGTCCATTTGTCCTAGTTAAATAAATTTAGTTTTAAGAGCGTTGGTTCTGAAAAGAATCGGTGGTTTGATAACGTTTCGATTAGTATACTCTGATCGTATTCTTGAGAAAATGAACACAATTCGGTTGAGATCATTTGTAGTTTTAACGAGACAATATCGTCACGATCAGATCAGATCACGATCAAACAGAGGCATGGAATCGGTGTCCTAGTTTAAGATGAAGACAGTGACTGAAAATTGCTGGCTCATTTATGCAGCAGCAACGGTAATATGCAGCGGCGTAGCCACGGGGGGGGGGGGCACGTGCCCCCACAAATTTCCAGTGCCCCCCTCAGGTACCCCCCACGAAAAATTCTCATAGTGCCCCAAAAAACAGAAAAGAAAAAGAAAAGGGAAAAAACCCATACCCCTGGCCCCCCACTGAAAAGCAATTCCCCCTGTGCCCCCCCACTGAAAAAGTCCTGGCTACGCCGCTGGTAATATGACCTTATCATGTGGGGGTATTATTTTTAGTCATTGAGTTAATCTAAAACTAGCACTCCGATTCCATGCCCTGTTGATCGTGACGATATTGTCCCTTTAACCGCTTACCTACAAGTACACAGTGACCATCGGCATACTGGTAACCTGCACAACACGTCTTTCTGGAATTATTTGGAGGAAGAAATAATAAAATGAAAAATCTCATCCCAAATAGCGAATGACGACAGTTGAACACTACTGAGCTTATCAATAATTTATTATGTCTTAAAATATAGATTCGATTCCTTGCGAAAGTGTTCGTTTTTACAACAACATGAAGAGTTGGACAGCTCAGGTTCACAATTATTTGTACACACATGTCAGGTGTGGGGCCAAATTCATAAAAATGCTAAGCAGAAAAAAATGCTTACCAGAAAAATTTGCTTAGCGGATTTCTTTGGTTACCAGCCAAACTTTCAGACAAAACGTATGCATTTTGGCTGGTAGTCCGTTTTACATTGTTTAGCAAAAATATTTGCTTAGCACAATTTTATGCTTAGCATAATTGGCATGAAATTGGCACCAGGTCTGTTTAAATGGGGAGTACACCTTTGGTAATTTCCCAATTACAAGATTGCTGAACGTAGAGGGCCTATACTTGATGTGAAGTTGGTGGTGGTACCAAACATCCTGAGAAATGGTTGTTCCGTCGTCTGGAATTCTGTCATTTTCAGGAAAACGTGAAATGTGATACAAATACAAGGCCCGGTGATCCATTAGCCATGGTTGTGATTCCTTTCCATATTAGATTGCACACACAACCATTTGAATGCATTTCCACTCATTTCTCGTTAATGGCACAACGAAATAAGATTAAACTTTCCACATGTTGTTTTCTGTGTATAGGCCCACCTCTCTCTTGATTCTTATTAAAGGAACAATATCGTCACGAGAGCAGACTTTCGACAGGGCATGGAATCCGTGTCCTAGTTTCGCGCGCTGCCCTATATAAAAGGGCGCAAAAAGATCATATAACTGTGGTTGCTGCATAAATATCCTTATAATGCAGCTCATTATTAATGCAATAATCATGGTTTTACAATTTATCAAGCCATGTTATCTTGGTCACTGCGCGCGCTCGTGGGGTATTGTGTTCAGTCACTGAGTGCATTTAAAACTAGGACATCGATTCCATGCCCTTTCGAAAGTCTGAAGTGATACTGACGATATTGTACCTTTGAAGTATGGATGCACTTAAAGACATTTTACCAACGGTGTATACTCCCTTTAAATCCCCGATCGCGGATATTAAGTAAAGTATTGTGTTACTTAAACGGAAAGGGGTAAAGGAATCCAATTTAATTTGGAACGTTTGTAAATGTTGGCTGCGTTCCAGAAGCCAACCACAAGCTTCCACATTCAACTGACAGTGATGGATGTGTGTACGTAAAGTTTGCGAGACTGAGATATCAAATTTCTCAACATACGTCTACACTACCTTCAATTTTCATCTTTCTTTCCATGTTTTAGATAAAATCAAGGACGATATAGGATATTTCTCTTGATGTATATCATATTTACTGGGTCGAACCAAGGGTCACACGCACTTTTAACATTCAAAGGCCGTACTGTGCCAGTAAAATGAACAGGTCAACGTGTTCATTTTATAACCACTATACCAGCGGCGTAGCCACGGGGGGGCCTGGGGGGGCACGTGCCCCCCACAAATTTCCAGTGCCCCCCCCCCCCAGGTGCCCCCCCCACGAAAAATCCTTATAGTGCCCCAAAAACAGAAAAGATAAAGAAAAGGGGAAAAAAAACATAACCCCTGGGCCCCCCCACTGAAAAGCAATGCCCCCCTCTGTGCCCACCCCCCCCCCCTCTGAAAAAGTCCTGGCTACGCCGCTGCACTATACACTATCTGTCGAAAAATATAATTGATCACAGTTTTACACAAAACATACTTGATATAAAGTTGAGGATGGTATCGAAAGTCTCTTGAAATATAATTTGTTTTTGTATCATGTGCTATCATTTAGGTAATTCAAGAAAATAAATTCCAAAATAAATGTATTTCACCCGAAGGCAGAGATTCCACATTCTTGAATGCACTATTTTCTTATTAACGACACAATGCAGAAACTTGAAAAGTTTGGTTTCTATACAAATATCTTGAGTCTTCTCAGTTATCCTCTGAATGCAATAACAGACATTTTACCGACGAGTGTATACCGACTTTATGAATATATACAATTACTTTGAAAAAATCATCAAAATACAAGTTCTGAGTAAACTGGGTCAATTCGACCATGGTTTGAATCAGTGCTGAAGGCATATAATTATGTTGATCCAAAGCATTGTTTTGTCGTCACGGGGCAGACTTTCAACAGGGCATGGAATCGGTGTTCTAGTTTAAGATTAACACAGCGACTGAACAATTACTGGCTCATTTATGCAGCAGCAATGGTTATAATGATCTTATCATGTGGGCTATTATGGTAGTCAGTGAGTTAATCTAAAACTACCATTCCGAGTCCATGCCCTGTTGATCATGACGATACTGTCCCTTTAAACCATCGTCGTCAACTTTATTTCAACCCAGGTCATCATCTGGAGTGCTATGGTCGAGCGGTTTGGTGCATCGGATTTGTGTTCTGATGGCTGAGTCGTCAGAATGTGGGTTCGAATCCCAACCGCGACCATTGTGCTTGTGTCCTTGAGCAAGACACTTTACCATAATTGCTTTTTTTCCACCCAGGGGTAAATGGGTACCTGTGAGGGCAGAGTTGGTTGTTGGGTTTGATTAGCCCTATATGCGCTGTAATGGCAGCAATTGAGCTGTATACTCCCCAGGGAGCTGAGATGGTTTCAGGAATGATTTATGAGCCTGATGAGCCTGATGAGCAGGGGTAATCATGCAATGCGCCTTGAGCACCAGCTTGGTGGATACGTGCGCTATATAAGTCTACATTATTATTATTATTATTATCAGCCTGTATCGTCCCACTACTGGGCATAAGCCTCTCGCATATGTCGCCATCTTTCTTTGTCTTTTGACTGTCTTTTTCCAAGCCACTGTCGCTGTTTCCCCAACCAATTCGTCTCTCCATCTTGCCCGAGGTCTAGTTCATGTAAAACATTGATCAATATTGTTTTTTTTTTCAAAACGTGTATTGTGGATTTCAAATATATATTCACACTGACTATATACATCTTTAAGTAATCCTTCAACAAACTATTGTTTTGTTTACAACAAAAGAGTGATGTTATAAACAAACTATTGCTTTGTTTACAACGACAGATTGATGTTAGAAAGCCAAACCTACTTTGTGCATCTGCCTACACTTCCATCCCACTTGAGACATTCATAGGAAGATGTTATGACTTTAGACGGTGGACACTCCTGTCTGAGGACAAAAACAACGGAATATATTAATTATAAGGTATTTTGCACTAATGGTTAGTTGAGGTGTTAAAAAAAACACCACATGTGTCAAATTGATTAATTCATGGTGTTTACCCTGGGCGAATTGCCTAATATGAACACAACTGGGCCAAATTTCATAGAGCTGCTAAGCAGATAATTTCGCTAAGCATATATATTTCCTAAGCAACATAAAACAGACTACACTGCAAAAACTGTGGTGTTAAAAACTACACCATTGGTGTTTATATCAGGCAACTCGCACAGTAAACACCATGGAAGAATAAAGTTGACACCACTGGTGTTATTTTTAACACCTCAGTTTTTGCAGGGTACCAGCCAAAATGCATACACTTACCAGCCAAAATGCATACACATTAAGCCATTACATTTTTCGGGTGCCTGTAATGATCAGTTTTTACCTATGTTTACTTCTTCCCTTTTTTGTTTTTTAACCTATGGTTTTTGTGACGGCATTTTCTTTGGGTTTAGTTGATATGGTTGCGCTTTTGGTACTCATGTTATAGTTACTGTTTATTTATTTATTTACTTCGACATTTCTGTCACGAGTTGTGGAAAAGGTTTCATAACCCATATAAGAATTCACAATCGCTTAAAATATTAAAACCAGGTAAGAATTATAAGATTAAAAAATACATGTGTAGAATATAAAATGCTAAACAACACACAAAACTAAACAAGCACAAGCAAAATCAAGTCAAAATAGAAAACAATTTGGCAAAACTAGAAAAACGCAGTCAATAGGATATTACATGTAATTGCAAACATTACGAAAATCAAGTGGTGTAATAAAATATTAAAATTAAAAATTGTTCATTAAACATTAAAAATTAAACAGCAAGTGTAATATTAATGTAAATAAATTAAAAACCTATATGAACTAAGTTAAAAAATAATCCATAAGTGAAGACTTAAAGATACTTAAAGAGGCACTTTGAATAATATCGCCCGGGGTGGCGTTCCAATCATTAGCAGTACGAACAAAATATGAATTCATAAAATAGTCTGTTTTAGCAAAGGGAACCTGAACTTTAAAAGCATGGTCATTACGGGAAATTCTATTTGGAAGACTGAATTTACAAAGGCTACTGGCATCAATATAATTGTTCATTATTTTATAGGCCATAACAAGTCTCAGGTACTTTCGTCTATTTTCTAGGGACGTCCATCCTAACTGTTGTAATAAGACATTGTATCCAGATACCCAATCCCTACAAACCATTCTGGCACAACGTTTTTGAACGCGCTCAAGCATGGCACAGTGGGAACTCCTATAAGGGCCCCAGGCCACGCTACAAAAGTCATGTTTCGGCCGAATTAGTGATTCGTAAAGCCGTGTTTTTATTTGGCCAGAGCAGTTTGTGAAGGACCTTCTAATAAAACCTAACATTTTATTGCACTTATTGTACACTTCATTACACTGGTCATTCCAGTTTAATTGCTTGTTTATCATCACTCCCAGGTATTTTTCACGATCTGTCTCCTGCAGTTTCTGGCCCTGTAGAAAATATACGTAATCAATGGGATTGCGTTTTTTCGTCATCTTCATAATTTTGCACTTGGCGATGTTAAAGTCAAGCAACCACATTTTAGACCAATCGCCTAAAACTTTTAAATCATCCTGGAGAACATTACAGTCTTCTATAGACTTAATTAGCCGATAAACAATACAATCATCGGCATATAATCTAATAGTAGATTGCACATCCTTAGTTATATCGTTAATAAAACAATTAAAAAGAATAGGACCAAGGATTGTCCCCTGGGGGACACCTGATTTGACAACACTCCAGTTGGAAAATTCACCATTAAGAATGACTCTCTGCGTTCTAGCTTTGAGAAAATTCATGATCCATTTCAGGTTACGATCACCAAGGCACAAACTTTTTAGTTTCTCATAAAGGAGAATATGTGAAACGGTATCGAAGGCCTTGGAAAAATCAAGGAAAGCAATATGAACGCTAGAGCCAGATTCTAAGGCGCTACTCCAATCATGGATTGCGTCAAGTAGTTGGGTCTCACAGGAGCGTTTCTTTCTAAAACCATGTTGATTATCATTAAAGAGGTTATTGTTATTCAAATGTTTGGTGAGGTGATTGGAGACGATTTTTTCAAGTAGTTTGCTTGTGACTGATGTGTTATTCTTGTTTCTACTCCAATACTTAACTTGTTTGTTTTGGGGTTTTTTGGGTGTGTTAATTACCTTTTTTGCGGTGCTTTTGGTTTGGTTTTTAAGGTATTTTTTACATCGCGTTCTTAAAACCGTTTCTTCTGTTTATAACGTTCTTTTTAGCTGCGTCTGTTTCAATCGTTTCATATTTGTTTCGTTTTTGTGGCACTTTTACCTTTATAAAGTAACTCTTATAGGCCCTATATATATTTTATTTCTCAATATTTAATTTTTATCATTAATTTTAAGTCCTGTTAATTGCCTTTTAAGTGTTATTATAATGCCTTGGTTTTTATAGTTCTTATTGTGAGGCGCTTTGAGATTTTTACATAAAGCGCCATATAAATGTCTTTTATTATTATTATTATTATTATTACACTTTGTATGAAAGTTTGGCTGGTAATCAAAGAAATCCGCTAAGCAAATTTTTCTAGTAAGCAATTTTATCTGCTAAGCAGCTCTATGACATTTGGCCCCAGTTGTATTTGTTAACACCAAGGCAGCAGTGTAGCAGTGAAGTGTACTGTTAGATGTAATCATATGCATGTACAAAATGGGGTGTTAAATTAACACCAGTGCCGTCAATTTCATTCTTTCATGGTGTTTACATTTGGCGAGTTGCCCAATATAAACACCACTGGTGTAGATTTTAACACCACAGTTGTAGTGAACAGTGGACTGGTTAGATGTAATGGTTAGATGCATGCACAAACTGCGGTGTTAAAGGGGTAGTGTCGTCACGATCAGAGTAGACTTTCAACAGGGCATGGAATCGGTGTTCTAGTAAATGAACAAAGTAACTGAAAATTACTGGCTCATTTATGCAGCAGCAAACGGTAATGTGACCTTATCACGTGGGGTATTTCTTTTCAGTAACTGAGTTCATCTAAAATTTGCACTCCGATTCCATGCCCTGTTGATGGTGACGATATTGTCCCTTTAAAATAACACCAGTGAGTACTTGATTCTTTCTTGGTGCAGAAAGTGTGGGAGCAATTCTGGCCGACGACATGACTTTCTCCAGGGTCAGGCAAGATCGATTCTTAAAACAGCCATCATTCTCAGACAGGTGTGCACCCATGTATAGACGATCGATTTATGCATTGACTTTGTAACCGCGGGGACTGAGCAGGTTAGGGAATGGAAATTATTTTGTTGAAGCTAATGTTTTATATTTATAGCCGCATGTGTCCATGTTGGAACAAAAAAATGCTGCATTGCTCATATTGGCAGGACATACTATAATTGCTCTGGGAGCACAGACATTTTGTAGTGGCACTTTGGAAACACAAATTATGCAAGGACTACAGTTTTTTGTTATTTTGTTAAAGTAGAATTTTGAATTATGAGTAGGAGAACATGAAGATATATGCCCCATAACCAGCTATTCCTCCATTCATTCTTCTAAAATCATAGTAACATTACACCGCTCATCAGTGTACACTCATTCAACCGTTCAGTGCAAACATGTTCAGCGCGCGGTTCACTACGGCAAGGTGAACATAAGTTGGTTATTTCGGGCGTCACTTTGACATTCTGGGTGAAGACAGAAAGCTAGGCCTTGGGTAACATTTTTACTATCTCACCCCCGCAGACTGAACGACCAAGAATGAGTCACATCTATACCAATATATCACGTATTGGCGTTTAATGCCTAATTAAATGTTTCAGGGACCAATAACAACATGTTAATTTCATGGTCAGCTATGACAATAAAAAAACAACGGGTAATTGAACCATCTTATGTGGTTAGCCCCCTGAGGATGTGAACTGTCAAGCGCCTATAACGGCGGTCATTTCATTGGTGTAAAGTTTTCTAATCCAGGACAAGAATTTGGCCTCAGCCTTTATCTCTTTGACATTTCTCGTGTTTTGATTGAGGTCATTCGAGGTCATTTGAGGTCATGCCACTGATTGACATGACCTCATAATGGAAGCGGTGCCTGATGAGGGAGATTTGGGCACCGTTGGGAGTTACGCTTCCTGGATGGTGCCGAAATAGAAGATCCGAAAATAAATGATTTAATTTGATGTTTAATTTCAGACTGGATGATCTGTGCTACCCTTTGGCTATGATGACGGAACTGTTCATCTTCTTGTCGTATAAAGGTCAACCGTCCCATGGGACCAGAACAAAGTGTAACCCCAAATTGATTTGCTCTGTTTAAAGGGAAGGCATCGGTAATAAATAGCCAGATTATCAAATTAACGAATTATTATATAAAAACATTTTGCTGTTAAGTTGCTACACGTATCAATCATACTGATAAGTGATGTGGTCATAAAAGCATTTTTTTAAATGCAAAAGCACCTATTTTGATGAAACTTTCCCAGGTTAGTTTTATGATATAAATTTCCTGAAAACCAAGGGTTTGGAATTAACGTACGTATCCAAATATCAGTGTTTTACCTTCCCTTTAAAGGTATCAGGTTATTCAAAACAAAACAATTACTTGGCGCGAAGCTGATGATGGTGTCAATCTTCCCTTGAAAATGTCTTGTCTGTAAAGATGCACTCTCTTTGAAAAAAACTGAAATAATTTACAATTGGACTTTATAGGAAAGAGTTTTTTCTTTCTTAAATTCCACATTAGAATAAATGCACAAACGAAGAATGTATACTTTCACCGTTTTCTCGTAAACAATCTGGGCCCAATTTTATAGAGCTGTTAAGCAGAAAATCACTAAAATTACTAAGCAAAAAAAAAATAATAATAATAATAATAATAATAATAAATAAATAAAAAGCAGGGAACCAGTCACGAACCGTATACTTCACATTACATTTTGGCTGGTATTGCTTAGCCAAATTTTTCTGGGCTTAGTAAATTTTCCTGCAGGCTTAGCAGCTCTATGAAATTTACCCATGCTGAAACTTAATGGATATCTTGATTCGAAGAGAGTAAGCATACTCATAAAAGCAGTTTTGCCAAACATTACAAATGTTGTACCTTCCCTTCAATGTATATCTTGATTCGAAGAGAGTAAGCATACTCATAAAAGCAGTTTGGCCAACATTACCAATGTTGTACCTTCCCTTCAATGTATATCTTGATTCGAAGAGAGTAAGCATACTCATAAAAGCAGTTTGGCCAACATTACCAATGTTGTACCTTCCCTTCAATGTATATCTTGATTCGAAGAGAGTAAGCATACTCATAAAAGCAGTTTTGCCAAACATTACAAATGTTGTACTTTCTCTTTGGTGTATATCTTGATTCGAAGAGAGTAAGCATACTCATAAAAGCAGTTTTGCCAAACATTACAAATGTTGTACCTTCCCTTCAATGTATATCTTGATTCGAAGAGAGTAAGCATACTCATAAAAGCAGTTTGGCCAACATTACCAATGTTGTACCTTCCCTTCAATGTATATCTTGATTCGAAGAGAGTAAGCATACTCATAAAAGCAGTTTGGCCAACATTACCAATGTTGTACCTTCCCTTCAATGTATATCTTGATTCGAAGAGAGTAAGCATACTCATAAAAGCAGTTTTGCCAAACATTACAAATGTTGTACTTTCTCTTTGGTGTATATCTTGATTCGAAGAGAGTAAGCATAATCATAAAAGCAGTTTTGCCAAACATTACAAATGTTGTACTTTCTCTTTGGTGTATATCTTGATTCGAAGAGAGTAAGCATAATCATAAAAGCAGTTTTGCCAAACATTACAAATGTTGTACTTTCTCTTTGGTGTATATCTTGATTCGAAGAGAGTAAGCATACTCATAAAAGCAGTTTTGCCAAACATTACAAATGTTGTACTTTCTCTTTGGTGTATATATTGATTCGAAGAGAGTAAGCATACTCATAAAAGCAGTTTTGCCAAACATTACAAATGTTGTACTTTCTCTTTGGTGTATATATTGATTCGAAGAGAGTAAGCATACTCATAAAAGCAGTTTTGCCAAACATTACAAATGTTGTACTTTCTCTTTGGTGTATATCTTGATTCGAAGAGAGTAAGCATACTCATAAAAGCAGTTTTGCCAAACATTACAAATGTTGTACTTTCTCTTTGGTGTATATATTGATTCGAAGAGAGTAAGCATACTCATAAAAGCAGTTTTGCCAAACATTACAAATGTTGTACTTTCTCTTTGGTGTATATATTGATTCGAAGAGAGTAAGCATACTCATAAAAGCAGTTTTGCCAAACATTACAAATGTTGTACTTTCTCTTTGGTGTATATCTTGATTCGAAGAGAGTAAGCATACTCATAAAAGCAGTTTTGCCAAACATTACAAATGTTGTACTTTCTCTTTGGTGTATATATTGATTCGAAGAGAGTAAGCATACTCATAAAAGCAGTTTTGCCAAACATTACAAATGTTGTACTTTCTCTTTGGTGTATATATTGATTCGAAGAGAGTAAGCATACTCATAAAAGCAGTTTTGCCAAACATTACAAATGTTGTACTTTCTCTTTGGTGTATATCTTGATTCGAAGAGAGTAAGCATACTCATAAAAGCAGTTTTGCCAAACATTACAAATGTTGTACTTTCTCTTTGGTGTATATCTTGATTCGAAGAGAGTAAGCATACTCATAAAAGCAGTTTTGCCAAACATTACAAATGTTGTACTTTCTCTTTGGTGTATATCTTGATTCGAAGAGAGTAAGCATACTCATAAAAGCAGTTTTGCCAAACATTACAAATGTTGTACTTTCTCTTTGGTGTATATCTTGATTCGAAGAGAGTAAGCATACTCATAAAAGCAGTTTTGCCAAACATTACAAATGTTGTACTTTCTCTTTGGTGTATATCTTGATTCGAAGAGAGTAAGCATACTCATAAAAGCAGTTTTGCCAAACATTACAAATGTTGTACTTTCTCTTTGGTGTATATCTTGATTCGAAGAGAGTAAGCATACTCATAAAAGCAGTTTTGCCAAACATTACAAATGTTGTACTTTCTCTTTGGTGTATATCTTGATTCGAAGAGAGTAAGCATACTCATAAAAGCAGTTTTGCCAAACATTACAAATGTTGTACTTTCTCTTTGGTGTATATCTTGATTCGAAGAGAGTAAGCATACTCATAAAAGCAGTTTTGCCAAACATTACAAATGTTGTACTTTCTCTTTGGTGTATATCTTGATTCAAAGAGAAGCCTACTCGAAGAAGCTGTTTTACCCACATTTCCAATTTTCCATTTCAGTAAGCATCAATATGACATTGATTGAATAAAATATATCCTGTAATTGATTTAATTTTGTCCTACACCGACGGGCAGGATTCGAACCCACGACCTCCAGCTTACTAATGCAGACGTCTCAACCTCTTGACCACCGAACTTGCCCGATGACGATTGGCCGGCTAGAATCCTATATAGCAGCGGGTTCTGCGATATATATAGGTTAACTGATAACAAATCACTTCTACGACTTGCTCTTTTCTTCTTCCGTTCACCACTGTCCCCTTAGGGAGAAAGTGATTATCACTGATTGTGGCTAACAAGGATAGATAAGAAATGATAAATAGATAACGATGGAATGTAGAAAAGACCAAAATTATGTGCCACCCAGATGTCTTAAATCTCGAGGCATGGAGGATAGCTTTTACCAACAAATAAATGTGAGTTAATAGAAGGCCAACGTATACAATCAAGATTAGAGATATTGGCACCCCTTGACACAGAAACACACAAAGAAAGCCCCCCTTCCAATGTTGATCGCATTGATGATTTAAATTTTGCCGAAATCGATACTGCACCACCAAAAATGTTCAACTCCAAGGTAATTTTGTTTTTAACTGAACTATAAATGGGGGTGCGGGGGTGTGCCAACAGATTGTGCAGAGGATTAGAGCCAATGAGGAAAAAATAAATAATTTATTCCTTAAACATGTAACTGCATAATATTCACACTAGTCTCGTAGGATTCGGCCTATTATCATGGACGCTCTGTTTCAAATGAAATGATATCGACCGGTGTGTTTAGTCTTTGCTTAACGAACTCGGAAGGTTTTTTTTAAATTGTTTAATAGTCGATTGGTTCCCAGAATAGATTCGTCGTCTCTCTTGGGGAGCTCCCAACTCGATGGGGATGACTTTTGACTCCAGGGTATATGTAACCTGGTCTGTGGCTTTACACGACTTGGTGAGTATCATATATTATGCTATTCAATGTACACGGCAGCTGTTGGAGCCGCCAATTTTGGCAGGCGGTGTGATATTTCGAAGGTTAAACTACTTACACAAGATGCAGGCTCGGTGCTTATAGATACCGACTATTGTTTCGTAAACCGATCATTCCCCATGCACCGCGTGTCATCAAGAATATCAGTTCACTAATGGGTAATAAACAGATGTTTATTACTAATAAACACCTGACTTACTTTCTGGTCCTTGCTCTGTGCTTTAACTTCGCGATATCAGAAGACATATATATGAAGGACAGAGTACTTTCTATGGTGATACAGACCTTCATATAATAAGCTTATATTTGTAGCTTTGCATGGTGACAAGGATAAGCAAAGACTGCGGTGACACCATGTGAAATTCTCAATTGATTAGTAATTAGTTCTGAAAAGAACTGGTGGTTACATCTCAACGTTTCGATCAGTATGCTTGAAGACGATCAGAGCATACTGATCGAGTTGTAACCACTAGTTCTTTTCAGAACTAATTACTGTACTCAATTGAGAATTTCACATGTTGTCACCGCAAACAGTCTTTACTTGAACTTATAAACTATTTTCCCCCACTCTTCCCCTCCCGGACCGCCCGTGCGGGAAACATGGGGATTTGGTACTTTATTGTTGTCCAAGGGTTGGGAATTCGTCCCTAATTTGCCATAGTGACAAATCCCGAATTAAGTTGGCATAGTGACCAATGCGGTATTGGTCACTTTGCCAAATTACAAAAATAGCCAGTTAGAGCATTCGTCATTTGAATGCATGCTCTATCTCCAAAACTATAAGGAATACATGCATGTGGATTAGATACAATGGTAGGTCTCTTCCTGAATGTACTAACCCTAACTCCCTAGGCATTGTACCAAAACAATAAAAATCCTTCAAAATCCTCCAACTGGCTTTGTTGTCTAGGGAGTTAGGGTTAGCTAATGGGCGGGAAAACTTAAATTGAAAAAAGTCGGATTGGTCACTATGGCAAATTAGGGACGAATTTGGTCATGCTCACGCGTGGTGATTCAACATCCCAACACGAGATGGTGCAAGGAATTTGTCACTTCCACTGTGCCCCATAAACATTTCCAACTTACCAATCCCCACGTCAAGGGACGGGCGGCCCATGGGGGGAGGGTCGGGAAAAAAACAATTGACAAGTGCATAAAGGCCACATAAGACGAGATGGGTTAATCTACAAAGGGAATAAGGCACAATTACAAATGTTTCCATATATGCATTCATAGGCCAATGAACAAATAATGATGTTGAAGGTAAATTAAAAGTAAAAGTTTGAATGTAACTGTAATAAATCTTAAGTTCGTCCAATGTTAAGCTCTTCATTCGGTACCAACTATAGAATGCAGGGCCGCACCGAAGATTACGTCTTATAAATTTACGTAATCTGTCTTAAATATACACAACTGCGGTTCCTAGGTCAAATTCAGAAAGAGGGAAAAAGGGTGTTGAAAATTTGGCCCTGCATTCTATATAGGTATTCCCTTCATTCCCCCACTCCTATATAACGAGAACACTTACCCTTCTATTTCTAACGCACTTGTCCCTTGATGCCCTGTGAAGACGGTTATCAAACACAGCAACATATGCAATGGAATTATCGTCCGTCGTCCGTGGTAATACACTGTGAATTGTAACATTTTGAGTACCAGACAAGATTGTTCAATGGTAGAAACGTGAAACACAAGCTGTAGGTATGGAAAATTATTCCAGAGCCTGACAAAATAGTTTTGGACGGCTGTTGTATAGCGGTGATGATAAGCCGCACGTGCCAGTTGGATGACTCGGACGTGTCGAACCGTGTATGTCAAGAGAACATGGTACGCGGCCGTGCTGAGACGTAAAGACTACGGCCAGGGGGCACGGAACCTCCCAAAGCGTAGAAAGTGACACCGCTCTACAAGAAGTTTAACTAAATATAGAACACATTTTTATGACGATAAATATTTACACAACACTCCTAGCTGTATGTATATGTGCAGTCGTGCTATGACCCACTGGCAATGAATAAAAGTTGGTAGAGGATCTAGCTTTTTATGGACATATTTCCCAGCTGTCACATGGGTGTCTCGCCAGCTTGTGTCGCACGCCGTAGGGACCCTGAACTGAGGAGACGGTGGGGTTACTTCTAGGTCAATCATGGTCAAGCACACACCAGATAGGCTGCGTGTGTCATGTAAAGAACACATTGAGAACACAACCAATTTATTCGAGAACCCCGTCACCTACCAGGGGGTCAAAACAGGTGTCGCGCTCGCCAATAGGGGATCGTACGGCCGATGAGAAAAATGAGCCCATACTAACGTTCTTTATGTCACCACGGACCCTATACCGTGCAGCTAAATGGCAAATGGTGTTCGAATTAAAAAATAATAAATTTCAACAGGCATAGGCTAAGATCTTAAAGATGTATCGCAAGGGTGTTCATCGCTATTAATTTATACGGCGCTTTCCGCAATTTTCTTTTTCATAAATGAAAAAAACTTTCTGGAAATTGCTGGCGGTATAACATCTTTAAGGCAACAACGAAATAAAAAAAAGGTGAAACTTCCGTATGTTGGTTTCTGGAGTTTCTGGATTCTGGAGTCGTGATTCTGTTACATGGAGAGAAGGAATATGGTTCTTATAAAGTATGAAGGAATTTCCTTTATTTTATAACCAAAAGATCAAATTAGGCCTACTTTCCAACCGAGCGGTTATTTGTATAACCTCGTCTTATATAGTTTGTTTATCGTCTGCCTTTTCTGTACTTCCGGCAATTTCCGGAGTTTTTGTTTTGTTTTCATTGAAATTCTTATAACTTTTTGAAAGTAAATTCAGTTTTAGATAACACTTACGGCTTTACCAAATGAATGGTGCACACCTTAAAGGTGATGTATCGTTAAAATCAGAGCAGACTTTCAACAGGGCATGGAATCAGTGTCCTAGTTTAAGATGAACACAGTGACTGACAATTACTGGCTCATGTTTGCAGCAGTCACGGTAATATGACTTTATTATTTTCAGTCACTGAGTTAATCTAAAACTAGTACTCCGATTCCATGCCCTGTTGTCTGTCACGACATTGCCCCTTTAAAACCGCTGTATATACATTGTCGATATTCTCTAAAAACATAATGATCACAGATTGACATCAATCTTATTTGGTGTAAAGTGAATGATGGAATCAAACATCCCGTGAAATATTTTTGCCTCATGTGCTATCATTTTAGTCACAGTTGAAATACAATGTATTTCTGTCATCAGAATACAGCAAAACTCAACGTTGGAATGAATTGAAAAAATCTGAAAGCATTTTCACTGTTTTAACGACACAATGAAATAAGCAGTGAACCTTTCACAGGTTCCATATCTCTTAATTCTTATAAAGTATGGATATACATTATACCAAAAGTGCATAGGCTAATTGGCTCTTAGGATCGCATTTTAGTCCAAATAAGATAGACAATGGGGAGGGGGGCATAGACAGTGCCCAAATTGCACTCTACTAACTTCCATTATCTGAACTTTCTTGTTTACATTAACCTTGTCATCTCCAAGGCCCTGGTTCAGGGACTTAATTCAGACGTATGATTTAATTTCCATTGTTCTAACGATTAATAATTAATTCAAACAGGAAATGTGTGTAATAATAACATTTGTTCTCACTTCATAACAGTTCAACCGTTTGAGACTGTTGTTATGATCGGGCGAAGGTTAGGTATTGAAGGTTGTCGATTGTTGTTATTCCAACATTGTTATTCCAGCACGTGGGTGGTAAAGAAATACACCAGCAAGGGCGAATCCAGGGGGAAGGGGGGTGGGGGGAATGCCCCAATTTTTTCTAAAGCCCTTTGTCCCCCCACGTACACACAGCCACACATCCATGTTTTCCAAGACGACCGAGGACCTCTATTGTTCCCTTTGTTATAAGTCCTCGGTCGGTTAGCAGTGCACGGTACACATCCACCCATGTTGGGAAATTAAAAGGTTACTCACAACTGCATTATGAACCAGAAACCTTGGTTCTGAAAACGATCGAATTGCACCAGAGAGCGCTTCTGAGGCCCTTAAGCGGGCCCGGACCCCCCTCCCCCACCGTGAGTGGCTTCGCACTGAATGAACATTTGTTTTAAAGTACGCTCAAGTTGTCACTTTAACTTCACATTTAGTTTAAACTACCCATAATAAAGGATGTTTCATTCTATGATTTTTTTTTAAAGAGTTCTACATTCCATTTTTAAATATACTACTCAAAACAATTTAGGGAACACCGGATTTTTAACATCAAATAGGTTTGAAATGTTCCATGAACCGGGATTTTCATTTGCAACCCCCTCTCTCTTTCAGTAGTCATGTAGTTATGAAATGTGTAATCACTACATGCATCCTTTATCATCTGTTTCATTGTTTCTCATCAATTCTGTTTATCTGAAATAAATGATCTTGCTTTAAACTGAGATTATTCCGGTGTTCCCTAAATTGTTTTGAGTAGTATAGATGAAAATTAAGTCACTATACGGTTTAAAACAAACTTTGTGTAAATGTTCAGCTAAATTCGTCCATTAGTTTTAATTTACAAATTTGAGTCAGTGTAATCTATGAACCCATACTACCAGTGCGTGTCTGAAGGTACAGTAACAGAGCAAATATTTTTATGTTGTAAACTGAGGACCTCCTATTGTTCTCTTCTATTGTCCCGACAACCGAGGACCATATTGTTCTCCATTGTGATAACCAAAAACCTATTGTCCCTTTTGTTAAAAGTCAAAAACATGTACATTTAGATACCGATCGAGCTACGTATCTGTTGGTAGTTTCCGACTGCAACTTAACTGATTAATTATATAACAGGTTAAAACCATACAATCAATTAGGCAAACAAAAATCGTATCTTATGAGGATTTAAACCGGAATTCGAACCCCGATCTTCAGTCTACTGCTCTGATATTCAAAAACCAACAGGTTAAGACACCTTGAGTTAATTTGTATTCAAAGTCGATTTAATTCCTTTATTTTATTATTACAAACTGTAATTCAAACACAAGGCCAAAGACATTGCATCACTCTATGTGTCTATCAATGAATAGTGTGTCACTACCAGAAATATTGCCAGAAATTCCGTGAGATATCACAGCTTAATTATTGCATAATATGTAAGTCAACTGGGCTAATGAAAATATGGACAGTATTTAGTGGAACACTTACATTTGTCAGAAATATGCTAATTAGAAGAACACAACTATACACACGGGAAGAAAAAGATTTTTAAATTCAGGTTTTTTTTTGTCATCGTATTAAATATTTACTCCTTTCTCGATTTGTAATACAATTTGAGAAAGACTAAATATGAAAGTGAAAATGGTAAAAAAACGGTTTTAAGTAGGAACACAATATCCTTCAATTCATAGAATATTTGTGTATTTCCAAGGCTTAAGTTAAATCCTATGCACAAACTAAATTCAAATCTTACACAATTTTACTTCGACTTGTACTTTAAATTATTAAATTGTTCACGTTATTGTACAATATTAAATACATTTGAAACAAAAATATTAATATTCAGGTGGTAAATTATTCACATTTCATTATTTCAAAACAATGAAATAACATGCCTGTAGTTTCCATATAGTCCAATTTCAGCCCTAAAATTTGTCCATATTGGTTCAAATTATATAATTATTGACCCAATTATCCATATATGTATTAATTATACTTACCACAACAATTTTGGTATAAAGTTGACCTCACTTATGTTTTGTTTTGAAATGATAAACCCTTGCATAAGCCATAAACGTACCAAAAAAACAAAGTCAAACTTTCATCAAATGTTTTTGCTAATCCACGACAAACAAAAGTCCGTGTTTTCCATATAAGATCACTCCAAAAGCTGTCTTTTGCACGAGATATTGCAATACTTAGGGAGGATGACCAAAGTCATGGTACAGCCAAGCCTACGAGATATTCCAATACTTAGGGATGAGAGCCAAAGTCATGGTACAGCCAAGCCTTTGAGAATCATAACCCACACATTGTGAAAGCTTCATCACATCAGTGCTCATATTTTTAGAAAATGACAACAAACCGTTTAACAAAACATTCCCAGACGGCAACATTTTGAAATTTGACTTCATAATTCCTTTTTTTTCCTAAGATGAAAGCACTATAGATGGAATAATTTCTCAGAAGGATGTGCGAACTTTACACTTAACTTGTTAATTTGATAATCTGGGGCCAATTTCATAGAACCGCTAAGCAGAAAATTATGCTATTAACCCTCCTGCTACTACAAGGGTCAAAATCAGTCAAAATTTTGATATACTCGCCAAGGTATATCTAGTGCACTTAAAAGTCAAACACTGTCAAACCTTACGTGTAGTAAGTACATTTACAGGTCAAAATGAGTCAACCGTTTTTGACTGGTAAAAGCATTGTCTGGTAGTGTACAGGGTGGTCAAAATGACAGTAAAAACCAGTCAAAACTGCCCCTGTGTGCACATTTGGGTCAACAGTCAAAACAGGCAGTTGACTGGTTTTGACCTCTATAGCAACTTCCAACTAAGGTGCAGCTATAGTAGGAGGGTTAATTAAAGCAAATATTATTGCCAAGTATTATAAAACAGACTACCAGGTAAAATGCATACATTTTGTATGAAAGTTTGGCTGGTAACCAAGAAAATCTGCTAAGCAAATATTCCTGATGTAGCTCTATGAAATTGCCCCTGGTGATAACCAATATTGTACCTTCCCTTTACCCTAACCTTCCCAAATCCTCCAAAATCCTCTTTGCTAAAGTGAAGGATTTTGAAGGATTGAGGTTACATGCTACATGCTCATTGCTAAAGTGAAGGATTTTGGAGGATTGAGGTTATTAGGCATACTTGCCTTTCCATGATACATGTACATCCATGTTTGTTGTAGTGATTGCAAGGTCAGTGCTTGGGTCAGTGGACACTGTTTATTGCTCCATGCATGCAGGGAGGGTCCCTGGCCATGTACATGTATCACAGATTAGAAACATGTGTGCATACATGTCATGTGCTTGCTTTACTACTGAAGTATTTTGGAGGATTCAGGTTATGTGTTACAAGCAAATGGGCCTAGGGAGTTAGGATTTTGTAACTACAATGGCCAGGAAGACAACACACATAAGATATGTGTGATTACCATACACATTTCAGGGTGAAAGTATATTCAGGGATGATACTGTAAGAGAATGAAAAGGTAGAAAAAAAATGTTTGCCATTATCATTAGGCATATACTAGCCTATAGCGGTTTACCTCTATAGCCATGTAGAGCAAGGAAACCTGTTTTTTATCTTGGTATTTACAATAAAATGATACACAAGTTTCCATGGTCTGAAGTTAGTCGGAATCCGGTTTCATGGTAGGATTTTCAAAATCAAAAGGTAGGATTTCCTACAAAAGTAGGAAGAATATCATGCCTGTATATTCCTTGTTGATTTCACAAACTTTTGGAGTGGTTGTGGTGAGTACGGTAAATTTTAATCAAAATTAAGAACAATAAATTTCATTGATTTACTACACACTGTTCCCTCAATTCTTACAATCAGTATACAACAAAAACGCTTTCCAAAGAGTCAAGAAAAATTCTGAAATTCGTGAAAGAAAATCTGGGGAAAAAAAATCCCACAAAAAAAGTTTTTGATCATCTCAGAATTCTCATGCTTCGATTGTAAGGTGGGCATCATCTCTTCGTCAACAAGGGAAGGTACAACATTGGTGAGGTTGACAAAACTGATTCTATGAGTGTGATTACTTTCTTTGAATCAAGATAAACTGCCAACTCTGTGAAAGATTCAGCTCAATGCATAGCTAATGTAACAAGAAAAAAATGTGAAAAAACATTCACAATTGGAGCAAAACATTGCCATCTTACAACCTTTTTAACCCCTTGCATACTGTTGACGGCTATAGCTGCGGCCGGTGAATTAATTGATTTTCCAGCTGCATTTGCTAAGAATTCGCCTTGAATAGAAATCTTCAAGAAGGCTGATAGTTTGGTGGACCATATTGTTCTTGAAATGGAGTGTTATATAATAGATTGGGCTTTCGAGAGCATTCCGAACACAGCCTTTTCATGAGATTTCTGAACACCAGCCTTTCAATTATGCTATGTGGGGACTTCACGTACGATGAATAGGGTATGCCTGGCTTAGCTTGCCCGCTTATTGTTCGGTCTATACGCTTGGCTGAACAGCGGAGTTGTGCACGTTGCCATGACCGGGTTTGACCTGGCCCTCCACGGCCCCACAGACGTTCCATGGTTGGCCGCAACCACCTTCACTCTCGGTAAAAATAATACCGTACGCAAGGGGTTAAAAACATGCATATTTATTTGTGTTTTCTCTGAATTGAGAACACATCAGGCAAAATCATTTTCCAGGATGATCGATACCGACTTCATAAATCGTGTTTCTGATTAAATCAGTAAATTTGTAATCAAGGAATTACCAATGTCATCCCTTCCCCTTTAAATACAGTCAATATTAAAATAATTAAGCTGTCATCTTGGTCATATTCCCTGAAGGCATGAACTGAAATCATTATGATGTGAGTCTCCACATCAAAGGTACCAGACTATTTGGGTCAGAACTGTCTCATCCAGGGGCCAATTTCATCGAGCTGCTAAGCAGAGAATTTTGCTAAGCAAATATTTTCGCTAAGCAATTTAAAACAGACTACCAGCCAAAATGCATGCATTTTGTATGAAAGCTTAGCTGGTATGCAAAGAAATCTGCTTAGCAAATTTTTATGGTAAGCAATTTTCTCTGCTAAGCAGCTCTGTGAATATGCCCCCTGGGCCCAATACAATTGTATTCAAAATCATAGGTGGCCAATGCATTATGAGAAATTTAACAGGGTACATAATAATAATAATAATGTCGGGCATTTTTAAGCGCTTTTAAACAAGGTATCAAAGCGCTGTACATTATTACCCCTGCTCATCAGGCGCATAAATCATTCCAGAAACCATCTCAGCTCCCTGGGGAGTATACAGCTCAATTGCTGCCATTTCGGCGCATATGGGCTAATCAAACCCAACAACCAACTCTGCCTTCACAGGTACCCATTTACCCCTGGGTGGAGAGAAGCATTTATGGTAAAGTGTCTTACTCAAGGACACAAGTACCACGGTCGCGGTTGGGATTCGAACCCACATTCTGACGACTCAGCCATCAGAACACAAATCCGATGCACCAAACCGCTCGACCATGGCACTCCACATACACACTCTACATACACACTTTCATTACAATCAATCCCTTTCAATCCTGTTCAATACCAAAATACACAATTACACAGTACCAACATTCTACATCTTTACACTCCGACATGTTCTGAAATAAACGCCTCCAGAAAAATCGGGCTATTAACTCTGAAACTCCGTGATGACATTATCATGACATCATCCTCATGAGTCCTTGACCTTGGTGGGAGATGGTGATGCATACTTCTTGATGAGGGCGGTGAGGGTTGAAAAGTTCTGTCAGAGAGAAAACGACAAAATCACCGTCAGTAAAATCATCATCATATCTCTGCACAGTATGAAGTACTGTATGAAGATCAATCATGTACTTAGATTATTTGACTGAAACAAAGCTTAGGGTATCCGCTCAGCGCACATCGTAGCCCTCTAGTGGTCAATTTGCACCCAGTGTCTTGATGATAGCCACTTTGGCGTCGTGTGTACACTTTATGCGCATATGTTATGGTACTACACGCATGTGTTCTTCTGCCAGCCAATGATTGCTGGAGATATTCCGTGCATGATCTGCAAAGTACGCCAAACGCGACGCACTGTCGCTGCCCATTCGACCACAGTGCCCTCAACAGCTCATGCGTGGTGCGAATAGAATACTGAACTAGTTTTGAAGTTGAAGACAGTGTACACTTGTGGTAGAATGTCTGTAAATGCATCCATACTTTATAAGAATCAAGAAGATTTGTATACAAAATGACCTGTGAACATTTCAGCTTATTTCATCGAATTGTTAACGAGAAAATAGTGAAAAAGCAGTCAGATAGATCGTATCAGATTGATGGTTAAGCCAGGTCTATATTTGTGTGTATGACATTGTAATGTTGAAGAGCAAATCCTTGAATTTTGATCAGCAATCCTTGAATTTTGATCAGCAATCCTTGAATTTTGATCAGCAATCCTTGAATTTTGATCAGCAATCCTTGAATTTTGATTAGCAAACTGTGAATTTTGAGAAGCATTTTTCAGGGGTGTGATTTGATAAAATTAAAAATCCTGAAAAATGGGTAGCGGGCCTGGGTCAACCTTTGGTCTAGAGGACAAAGCCCCCTGAACCTCCTGTGGGTAGCGGGCCTGGGTCAACCTTTGGTCTAGAGGACAAAGCCCCCTGAACCTCCTGTGGGTAGCGGGCCTGGGTCAACCTTTGGTCTAGAGGACAAAGCCCCCTGAACCTCCTGTGGGTAGCGGGCCTGGGTCAACCTGTGGTCTAGAGGACAAAGCCCCTGAACCTCCTGTGGGTAGCGGGCCTGGGTCAACCTTTGGTCTAGAGGACAAAGCCCCTGAACCTCCTGTGGGTGGCGGGCCTGGGTCAACCTTTGGTCTAGAGGACAAAGCCCCTGAACCTCCTGTGGGTGGCGGGCCTGGGTCAACCTTTGGTCTAGAGGACAAAGCCCCCTGAACCTCCTGTGGGTAGCGGGCCTGGGTCAACCTTTGGTCTAGAGGACAAAGCCCCCTGAACCTCCTGTGGGTAGCGGGCCTGGGTCAACCTTTGGTCTAGAGGACAAAGCCCCCTGAACCTCCTGTGGGTAGCAGGCCTGGGTCTACCTTTGGTCTAGAGGACAAAGCCCCCTGAACCTCCTGTGGGTAGCAGGCCTGGGTCAACCTTTGGTCTAGAGGACAAAGCCCCCTGAACCTCCTGTGGGTAGCAGGCCTGGGTCAACCTTTGGTCTAGAGCACAAAGCCCCCTGAACCTCCTGTGGGTAGCAGGCCTGGGTCTACCTTTGGTCTAGAGCACAAAGCCCCCTGAACCTCCTGTGGGTAGCAGGCCTGGGTCTACCTTTGGTCTAGAGCACAAAGCCCCCTGAACCTCCTGGACGTTCTATTTTGGATGATTTACAGACTCTCCACATCCCCACAAACAAGAAACTAGAGGTTTGGACACAATACAGGCTACTTCTTTCTTTCCTTGGTGGCTACTTCTCTTCTTTCAAAGGGAGATTTGTCAAAAATCCTGAAATCAGGAAAAAAACCAGAGAAATCACAGGCCTTATTTCTCTATGCGATATAAACAAAATCGTTGACTGGATCGCTTACCTGCACTGCAAGATATACAATTCCTAGATAGCTTGCAATAATTGCTGCAAGAAAGAGATCAAACACTGCTGGCTTCACACTGCAAGAAAGAAGACACATTTGATATTTAGTTAACCCTCCTACTGACAGTCCATTTGGCCAGTGGGTTGATGGACCCCACCAAAACCGTGAATGAAAAAAAAAAAAAACGTGAATGAAAAAAATAATCGCGATACTATCGAAAATCGTGATATATGTTTGACGATATATCACGGATGAAAAAAAAATTTGATATTCGCCCAAGCCTAACTAAAACTCCACCATTATTTGATGGGTTGACACAGGTCACAAAGCTGGTCTTGTTATTAATGCTGATCCACTGAATAGACAGTAAACAGGATAATTTTTTTCTACAAATACAAAATTCAGGCTTACTTGTAGGCATACATGGTGAACTTCATACCATCATAGAAGACATACTCTGGCTCTCTGAACCAAAAAAAAACACAACAAAAATGTAAAAATGCACGTTTGAGCAAAGACTGAAAAACATTCAAAATTCTGGAAGGGTCTCAATGTCTCATAACAGAAAATCTGAACCCATCATCCTCACTGAGATGCTAGTGTGATGTGAACAACCTTCTTACCGGACCCGTAGGACTCATGACACAGACTCGGACTTGAGACTTAGGTCACCATGTACATTGACTTGGACTTGGAGGTTTGTCACTCGGACACACATCAGCCTGTTCAATGTGAACTCTTTTTAATCTCAATGTGAACAAATTTCCTTGTAAAAAATTTGGGGGAAAAAAATCTTACTTATAATAAAAAACAGTTACCATACACAAAATGGGAAAACACCAAAAAAGTTAGGTAAATTTATATGCATGGCGATAAAATAGGGTGGAACATGCCCCCTCCCAATCTGCCATTAAGTAGCTGCGTACCTCTTATCTGCTTTGATGGACACCATCTTCACCTCCTTCATGAGATGTTTAGACAATGTTTGCTCAAGTGTGGATAAGACCGGCTGGTCTTTAGACACCATGAGTTGTGCTGGACGGGGTTGGGATGATAAGAAGTCAACCCACGATGCTAGGAAGTCTTTGTTGATGCCCTGAATGCAGGGTATAAGGGAAAATTTCAATGTTTAATGAGAGAGGTACAACAACGGTACTGTTGGCAAAACTGCTTCTACGAGTACGCTAACTCTCTTTGAATCAAGATATACATTAAGGGAAGGTACAGCATTGGTAATGTTGGCAAAACTGCTTCTATGAGTATGCTTACTCTCTTTGAATCAAGATATACATTAAAGGGAAGGTACAACATTGGTAATGTTGGCCAAACTGCTTCTATGAGTATGCTTACTCTCTTTGAATCAAGATATACATTAAAGGGAAGGTACAACATTGGTAATTTGGCAAAACTGCTTCTATGAGTATGGTTACTCTCTTTGAATCAAGATATACTTTAAAGGGAAGGTACATCATTGGTAATATTGGCAAAACTGCCTCTGTGAGTACGCTTACTCTCTTTGAATCAAGATATGCATTGAAGGGAAGGTACAACATTGGTAATGTTGGCAAACCTGCCTCTGTGAGTATGCTTACTCTCTTTGAATCAAGAAATACATTAGTAAACCAACCTGCGAAACATTTACGCAATTTGTAATCTGAAAGTTAACTTGATATTAGACTGGTCCCCTGTTTTTATCCACAAGAATAAAGACAGGCTCCCAGTGCACTATTCAGGGGATTTCATTGGATATGTTGTGTTGAAGATCTGACGTCACGCTTCGGGGCTCGTGCTAGCTACCAACCAAGGTCAATGTTGAATCTCCAGGAAACAAACATGGCGGCCACACGGACAGGACCTGACGTAATTCATGCGCCTCAAAGCGTGATGTCAGATCCTCAGGCTAACTGGTAAACCAAGACACTGTGTGCACTGCCACCACTAGAGGGTGACGATTTGCGCGGGACCGATAGGGCGAGGGAAAATGTAAAAGCGACTTACCATTCCATCAACAAAGATCTCTGGCTGTTTATCCAGACTGTTCTGGCTGATCCCATAGATCTGTCTACCTAACGCTTCGGCAATTATTTTCACATTACGGGCAAGAACGTCCACATCTACCCTCGATCTGGGTAGTATTAGAAGACAAATAGTTTATAGGGTTGTTCGCCAATACATTATAATTGTAAATAAAGACTGACCTCTACATTCCATTTCCATGCTAACCAACAATACAAAGATGATACATGAGAAAGTTTCCAGTTCGAATTTAGGAGTGAGTACTGTTTCCTAATTCCACATTAGAATGAGTACAAAATATCTGAGTGCATTGTCACAATTTTCTCATGAGCAACACAACGTAATAAGCTGAAACTTTCACTGGATGTTTTCAATATACACCTTGATTCAAACAGAGTACCTATACTCCAAGAAGCTGTTTCTGCAACGTAACAAAAGCTGTAAGGGCATGAGTTCATGCGGGCATGAGTAAGGGCATGAGTTCATGCATGAAAATTCAGGCAATTTTCAGAAATTTGTATTTTCATTAAAACATTGATAATTTACTTTTTGAAAGGGATCTTCCAGAAATTGCCGTTAAAATAGTGAAAAACAAGTTTCAGCAGGCACACCTATCATCCAAGATGGAGGTCCGATACTCCTCCTTGTGTGATTTCATGTGGGAGAGAGTAGCGGCTGGTAGCCTGCGCATACTGAACCGCTCATGCTCCCACGCCAGTAGGTCGTCGGCGAGGTTGATCTTCTTGTGAATCATGCTGAAGTTGACCTGAGGATAGAGGCTGTTGGACACCGTCTCAAATTCCTGAAATCAGATTCACAGGTACACGGGTTGAGAGACTTATCACATGAGGTCATTTTGTTCTCCCAGCCGAGTGGAAATTCAAGGAATTATACCCCACTGGTACAGAGGCTAACTCCCTAGGCCCATTTGCTTAGGGACAAGGGCCAAAGTCATGGTACAGCCAAGCCTTTGAGAAGCCCGGCCAGGCCCAGGCTTTTCCCCTGCCTACTGGCCTATATAATGAGCTCTGCTTGCCTGGGCTAGGCCCTCCAGAAGCCCAGGTTATGTTGATTGGCAGGTACTGTATTGGTACAGGATTAGGACTCACAAAACACAATTAGGAGGCCAGGTAGCCTAGGCCTGGCCAGGCTTCCAAAGGCTTGGCTGTACCCATGACTTTGGCCCTCCTCCTTTACACATAACCTGAATCCTCCAATATCCTTCAGTAGTAAAGCAAGCACATGACATGTATGCACACATGTGTTTCTAATCTGTGATGTATGTGCATGGCTAGGGACCCTCCCTCAGTGTCCACTGAGCCAAGCACTGACCTTGCAAACACTCCAACAAACACTTTAGCAAAGAGGATTTGGGAGGATTTGGGAGGATTTGGGAAGGTTAGGGTTAATTTAATTGACAAACCAGCAACATATTATAATAGAGTAGGGATGCGATAACACCATGTAATAATCTCTCTTGAGTTGTGTGGTTCTGAGAAGAACCTGTTGGTAATTTGATATTTCGGTCAGTGTGCTCTGACCATCTTCAGGAGAAAGAGCACACTGACCGAAACGTTGAGCTACCCACAGGTTCTTTCCAGAACCACCCAAACTCAAGAGAGATGATTACATGGTGTTACCGCAACCCTACTCTATAATCATTTTCCGCCGACCAAACCTTGCTCAGCAACTTATTACGGAATTTGTCTTACCTTAAAAAGCTGATGTGATACGGATCCTTCTTTCGGTGGTTTGGAAACATGTAGAAATAAATTATCTGCAGCACCAATGCTGTCTAAACACAGTACGAAGGAGACATCACTCAAGAGTGTAGACTCTGTAGACAACGAATTCACACAGGATGAAATTGTTGGTCGTATTGATTGATTACTTTTTAACCCATTCATTACCATTGGTGACATGAATCCACTACACAGATTTCACCATAGCCTTAGCCACCAATACCTTCGGATGTTTTTGGATGCCCCATTTAATAATAATAATAATGTGTGGACTTATATAGCGCATGTATCCACCAACTGAGTGGTGCTCAAGGCGCATTATATTATTACCCCTGCTCATAAGGCTCATAAATCATTCCTGAAACCATCTCAGCTCCCTGGGGAGTATACAGCTCAATTGCTGCCATTACAGCGCATATAGGGCTAATCAACCAACTCTGCCCTCACAGGTACCCATTTAACCCCTGGGTGGAGAGAAGCAATTATGGTCAAGTGTCTTGCTCAAGGACATAAGTGTCACGGCCGGGATTCGAACCCACATTCTGCTGCTAACACCAGAACTTGAGTCCGGTAAGCTAGACCGCTCGGCCACGACACTCCAAATGGACACCTAAATGGACACCTAGTTTTCCATGTAATATGCATGCAAAAGTATGTTAACCCTAACCTTACCAAATTCTCCAAAATCCTCTTTGCTAAAGTGAAGGATTTTGAAGGATTGAGGTTATTAGGAAATTGCAGTGGTGAAGGATTTTGAAGGATTGAGGGCAGATGTGATTATTTGCTTGGTAGATTATGGAGGATTGAGGTTATCAGGCTATATTTGACATTGGATGAAAATGGAGGATTGAGGTTACATTGTACATGTTGGTCTGTCTAAAACATGATTCTGGAGGATTGAGGTTATTAGGCATACTTGCCTTCCTTCCTCCACGGTACATGTACATCCAGGTTTGTTGTAGTGATTGCAAGGTCAGTACTTGGGTCAGTGCACACTGTTTATTGCTCCATGCATACAGGGAGGGTCCCTGGCCCTGGGCCATGTACATGTATACATGTCATCTGCATACAATTGTATTGGTCAATGTGCTTGCTTTACTACTGAAGGATTTTGGAGGAATCAGGTTATGTGTAAGCAAATGGGCCTAGGGAGTTAGGAAGGATTCAGGTTATGTGTAAGCAAATGGGCCTAGGGAGTTAGGAAGGATTCAGGTTATGTGTAAGCAAATGGGCCTAGGGAGTTAGGGTTAAGTTAAATATTTGGATGCCTTATTCTTCAAAGAATAACAAATTTGAACACCCTATTTCCAAATCTGGTATATACTAAGCAGTTTAGCTGTTCCTTACCGCTGCAGACTGAAGTCGAGTCAGAGAACTCAATCAGAAGTACCATGACCTGTTTTCTAAAAGTTTTAATAGTTTTCCCATAGCCAAGATTACACAGTTGGGAAAAAATGCTTTCAGATCTAGCATGGCAGTACATGGTACAACCATTGGACCCGAGTTCAAAGGTACTAAATGATTCTAGCCAATAGCCATTATTTTTCACAAGTCCCGCTGCATGACGTCTGTTTTTTTATTTTTTTTTTATTGATTGATTTTCTTTATGTTGACATACCTGTACTTTCTAAGCTATCTTCAATCCATCGCTTGGTCCCTTGGTAACTGTATTTACCTCCACCAGATAACAGGAACAGAAAATTATATCTGACAACTGTTCAGGAAAAAGGCCACAGCAGATGGAGTTGATTTCAGTTGAACAGCTCCCAAAAAGGGAGAGTCAAGTCAGCATTTGTTTTTTTAAACATTTGTTTTCATGTATACTTCAGGAGAGTCAGGGCTTACAGAAGCTGCACAATGTAGTTGGTGAAACAGCCCCTGAAATTTGATGCCACTACTTTTAACCCATATCCGCCTAACCATGTAAACACACAAAAGACTATGTGCCTAAGCCCCCGCACAGAGATACATTGTTTTTGCACACAATCAGAAAGATTCCTTATTTAGAGAATATTACAATCACTGACACAGACACATTATATACTGATGGAAAGAGGAGAACATGCACTTTATTATGATGTCAGACTTGTCTAATTTCATATCTATAATCATGAAATACAGTCATCAGAAAAACGTAGTAAATTGGAATTGGACAAAAACACGGTACGGAAAATCACGTAGGTAGGCGTTTGTAGCGTTTTACATATCTACGGGTTATCACGTAGATCGGCAGATATGGGTTAAGGAAAGTCATTTCCAAGGGAAAGTTTTTCCAAGTACACTTTAGAGAAGTAAGGGTCACAAAAACGCACAAGACAGAACATTAATGAAATGGCCCGGAAATTCCATGCCAATTCCAAGTTCAATTCCATGTACTGTATGTATGACACCTTGTTTTGGCAACTAATCTAGAGACAGTCTACTTTAGTGCTATATTCTTAATTTTGTTACTAAATTTGGGGTTAACATCAAGAACATTTTGGCAATTTTTGAATGTTTTTGTTGGGTTTCAAACACGGAGGTGTGAAAAACGGGTAGCGGGCCTGGCTCTCCCTATGGTCTTGTGGACATTGCCCCCTGAACCTCCTGGATGTTTAATTGTGGAGGATTTACAGACTCTCCACATCCACACAAACAAGTAACTAGAGGTTTGGACACAATACAGGCTACTTCTTTCTTTCCTTGGCGGCTACTTCTCTTCTTTCATTTTTTTTCAAGAAACTTTTTAGGCAACAGGATATTTGAAAAAAAAATCGTAAACAATCACAGGCCTGCAAACATGACCAACTCTGGTATTAATTGAAAGTATTTTTGCATTAGCACAACAGATACTGCACTTTGAGTTATAAGGATACTTTGCATGAGTTCTTGAGTTTGTATACAGCTTAGATAACAGACGGCTGAGTTCTAGAAGTGCTGCTACACCACTGCCATTGGAGTCGGTCCCAAATGAGAGATACTGCAAACAGGAATCAAAATGTTTTCAATTTGTAAAAAAGAACAAAAAAGTGTTAAGGTGCTTTTTAGGTGTTATTTTTTTAATTTGGGAAGAGAGCATGGAGAATCACAAAAGATGACAAAACCGTTTGCAAATTTCGGGAATTGTAAATTCCTCTAGCACTGCTTTCAAAATTGGGCCCAATATCACCGCTTTCAAAACTGGACTTACGGTAAGCAGCATCATGTAACTGGTCCCAGATCTTATCATTAATCCTCACCACCCCAAATCCATCAAAATCCTCCAAGTGGCACTGTTTGGAAAAATACAGCACTGTTGGGAACGGGTACTTTCACCTCTTCATACGGGACAAAATTACTACCTGGCAAGAAGTACAGGCCATACACTTAATGCTGAATATGAAAGATCAACGAAAATGCATAGTGCATTTTGAAGATATCAGCATGTTTCAAAAAGTGCACCAATGGATTTTGGAGGATTCAGGAAGGTTCCTAGCAAGAATACCTAGGTGGTTAGGTTTAAAGCTCACTTGATCAGTTGAATAACTCCATGTCTCTGAGGGATATTTTTTTTAACACACAAATTAACCTTTCACAATAATTTAGAAAACAACATGTCCTTTTATACAGAAATTAACAGAAAATTTTGCTTTTTACTGACTGTTAGATCCCTTCTTTTAGAAGATTCTCCCAATCAGTAATAATATGCTGCTAGACAAAACAAAATGACAGGAAGACATGTGGAGCTTTTCGTTCAAGATTAAATATTCAACGTTGGGTGAAAGAAATGCTCAATCCTAAACCCAAACTAGCCCCAAATCCATCAAACTCCAGCGTCTTGGTTTTGTTGGTATTTTTGATGGATTCAATAGTGTATTACCCCCAGCCAAGAGCCAATGATACTTTGCATACGGCCAGGTGTACCAATTCAATCAAACTGTAGTGGCTGGTTTTGTGGGATATTTGATGGATTGGGTACTTTATAGCCCAGTCAATGACACATATACTTGGCATGAGTCTGGGTGTACCAATTCCATCAAACTCCCAAGTCTGGTTTTGTTTAATTTGGATGGATTCAGTACTGAATAACCCAGTCAATGATACTTTGCATACGGCCAGGTGTACCAATTCAATCAAACTGTAGTGGCTGGTTTTGTGGGATGTTTGATGGATTGGGTACTTTATAGCCCAGTCAATGATACATATACTTGGCATGAGTCTGGGTGTACCAATTCCATCAAACTCCCAAGTCTGGTTTTGTTTAATTTGGATGGATTCAGTACTGAATAGCCCAGTCAATGACATTTTGCAGAAGGCCCCCCCAAAAAAGTCTCTGGTTTCTGGTCTCCGTGCGCGTTGCCTCAGACCCACGCGTCAACATTTTTAAGTTTCTTTTTTTTGTGCTATGAAACGATGTCCAATTCCAGGCAAAATTGCTGGATCGATTGGAATTCTGGCATGCTGTGTTTTAAATGACTTTTTCACATAGGGGTATGAACGTTTGCCCAATTTTTGAGGCCTCTCTTAGCCACCATACTTAATTTGGCCCCTGTGTATACATGTAGTTCATATTTCCTTGTTGGCAAAAAAAAGAAATAAATAAAAAAATAAAAAAATTCTCAAAAAACCCGTCACTGCACCGATTTTGAAGCCGACCTATGACCAGAAACCGGAGACTATCAAATCTATCAATGTCAAACAGCTGGGTGGCTGTGTTACCGTATAGTAATCGAATTTGATGGATTGAGGTTCCTAGAAGAGAAAGCCTAAATGGTAAGGGTTAAGTTCACGAATCAGTCAGTCTAGACTTTGACTTACAGGTGCAATGCCGAAGGTGTCGTAATGAGCTATGATTGCAATGGTTGGCAACTGGTCCTCCACGCCTTTGCCTGTCAGCTTACCCTGAGGAACAGAACAAACGATCAAGATGATGAACCCTCAGGGGTGTGATTAGACAAAATTAAAAAATATTGCAAAATCGGTAGCAGGACTGGGTCTCCCTTTGGTCTAGAGGACAAAGCCTCCTGAACCTCCTGTGGGTAGCGGGACTGGGTCTCCCTTTGGTCTAGAGGACAAAGCCCCCTGAACCTCCTGGATGTTTAATTTAGGAGGATTTACTGACTCTCCATATTCCCACAAACAAGAAACTCGAGGTTTGGACACAATACAGGCTACTTCTTTCTTTCCTTGGTGGCTACTTCTCTTCTTTCAAGAAAATATTGAAGTAAAGGTAGATTTGTACAAAATCCTGAAATCAGGAAAAATCCTGAGAAATCATAGGCCTGACATTAAATACTGATAAAAGGGTAACAAATGCATCATTTATCCGCATCTACTAACAAAACATTTTCTATTGTGATATAATTAACAAAACAAAACAATTTGATTTCTAAATGCAAGTTCTGTGTTTTTAAAAGTGTTTGGGTTTTTCAAATTGGTTTAGAATCTTTTTTTCTCTATGTATCTTTTGTGTGTCAAATGCCAATGAATTTCCCACGATGTTAACCAGTTCGCATCGGAGGCCGTGTATACACGCAATTTTTTTTGCACCGCGGATCGGAGAGCGTCTAAACACGCCATAGGAAACTCAGGAATATTTGTATGCATGCTCGGTTGACGTGGCAACGAGCCGAGCATACAGTGACATGCTCGGTAGACGTGGCCACGCGCTGTTCCATTAACGTGTTTGTGTGGGAAAAAGAAACCTGCACAGGGGCCCAGAAAAACTTTTTTATTCCCGATGCGAACTGGTTAAAGTTGTATTCTAATGTATTGTACTGTATTCAAACATTTCATTTATTAACCCTCCTACTATAGCTGAACTAGTGGCAAGTAGCTATAGAGGTCAAAATCAGTCAACTGCCTGTTTTGACAGTTGACCCAAACATGCACACAGAGACAATTTTGACTGGTTTTTACTGTCATTTTGACCACCCTGAAACAATACCAGACAATGCTTTTACCCCTCAAAAACGGTCGACTCATTTTGACCTGTAAATGTACTTTTTACACGCAAGGTTTGACAAGTGCACAAGATATACTTGCCAAGGTATATCTTGACTGATTTTGACCCTTGCAGTCACAGAAAGGTTAAAAAAGAAGCTACAACTCTGGTTACCACCAGACTATCAAATTAACATATTAGTATCTCAAAACTTACTTGGTGTCAAGTAAGACATTCTCCTGAGGACGATCAGAGCATACTGATCGAAACATCGAGTTGTAACCTCCAGTTCTTTTCTAATTACTACTCAATAGAGAATTTCACATGGTGTCACCGCAATTAGTCTTACTTATCCTCTTCACCATGCAAAGCTACCAGTTTTACTTGGTGTTAAGAAATGATTTCATCAAAAGTGCTTTCATCTTAGAGAAAACAGGAATTGTCATGTCGAATTTACCAAAAAAGTTGCCGGATGGCAATTTTTTGTCATGCATAACAACAGAAAAAACAAATAACAGTTTTGTGTTGTGAAGCTCAGTGTAAATTTAGCTTAGCAACATTTTTAGTTTAACAAATTGTGAATTTTCGTGTGGCATTTTGCGATGCGATACAAGAGAAGTTGTTCACTTGTCCAGTTCACATTATTAGATCATGTCGTTCTGTCAGAACAAGGTCATATCTAAAAAAAAAAAAAAATGCAACAAGGTCGTATGTGCAATAGTGCATAAATTTGCATACATTAAAACAAATGAGTGCAACAACGTTGTATCTTCTCCCATCGGTTTTGCGTGTTCATCCTGGAACTCTGTAAAAAGATACGACCTCGCCTGCACTGAGCAAAATCCACGTCTGCAACAAGGTCGTAACTATGATACGACCTTGTTGCACTGATTTGCAACGATTTGTCCAGTTTTATTAGATCATGTTTAGATCGTGTATTACCTGCAGGCTAATAATGGGTGCATCCTTGATGGGCTTAGCCTGGGGTCCACTCACCACCATCTGGAAACCATTGGCATACACTGCATTGAGTAAAGCTATGGGAGACAAAGGCAAGAATCATTTCTTTAACATTTTGGGGAAACATACTCTTTAAAGTAAGACGTTTAAATACATAAGATGGTAGAATGCTTTACTTTTTCTTTAAATAGATCTTTTTTTTTCTTTAAATAATTCATTAAATAGATCTGCTTTTTAGTATGATAAACATGGTTTATGTTTGTTGTTTTGAGTTTTTAGATTTTTAAATTTTTAATTAATTTTTTTTTGGAAGGGGAAATCAGGATATTTTGCAGAGAAAGTAAAACATTCTCATTTTCAAATATTCAAGATCCCCTCCAACATATGGTTTGTAAATTGTGTAACCCTAACCCCCTTCAATAATGGGCTAGCCACGCTGCTCTATGCAAAAAAAACATCCATCAGTTGTCAAAAGTGTGAAGCCTGCTGAGTGCAACAAGATCCATCAGCAGGAACAAAGAACATTTTGTTCTCTGCTTGCTTCGACAAGATGAAACAGATTCTTAACAATTATCGCTTTCTGTTGCGTTCAGCATGGTGAGGGTAGAAGATGAAACACAAAATGGATGGTCCTTCACCTTCTGCGGCCGTTTCAGCTTGGTCTGAGCTTCCGGCTCGTTTGACTTCTTTATGGATGGCCAAGAGCTCCTCATCTTCGTAGGCAAAGTACACAGGCATAGTAGTCTCCTGTTCCATCATCTGTGGTTCCAACTCCAGCCAGTGCTGAGAAGGTAATATCAAAGAAACTTTTAGTTCATTGTGTGCATTAACCCTCCTACTGTTTGACCATTTGAAACCATTCAAAATTTCCACTTTCAAAAATGGCCATTTGTTTTGTACACACATGGTGATACCATTTGAAAAGTGTTGGTAGCAAGCTTTACTACCATTCAAATCCATTCAAATGGTTTTTGAATGGTGGATACACTACACCTTGGTGTGTTTCCATAGCCGAATGGTTTCAAATGGTGAATGTACTACACAGTGGCTTATAAATCATTCAAATGGTTTTGAATGGTGGATACACTACACCTTGGTGTGTTATTTCACAAAACAAATGGTTTCAAATGGTGCATCAACTTGTCTGAAAAAGGCACCAGAACTAGGAGGGTTAATTAAAATAAAATTTGTGAACTCCTGAAAAGGTGAGAAAAATGCAGCAATATATCCAAGCGATCCAAGAAAAGGATTGGTAATGACGTCACAAAAATGGCATCTGCGCACGGCTTCCATTACAATATCCCAATAAATGTTGGGCTTGGACAAATAAATATTTTTTTTGCAATTAAAGGGGCAGTATCATCACGATCAACAGGGCATGGAATTGGGAGTGCCAGTTTTTGATTAACTCAGTGACTGAAAATAATTCCCACATGATAAGGTCATATTACCGTTGCTGCTGCATGAATGAGCCAGTAATTTTCAGTCACTGTGTTCATCTCAAATTAGGACATCGATTCCATGCACTGTTGAAAGGCTGCTCTGATCGTGACAATACTGCCCCTTTAAGGCTAATTACTAAATAGTGATCAATGCTATACCTTAAGCACATCTTGTGGCAAGGAACTCAGATGTTTGGGAAGCAGGATTAATAGGCCGCCAGCTGATTGCTCCATCATCTCCCTGTATCTGACTGCAGTTAGATCTGCCAGCCTGGTGATGATGCACCGCCTTGTCACCACGGGGGCATTGATAGGACGAGCTTCCATATTGATAAGGGCATTGCGGCAACCTGTTGAAAGAAGGATACAGTTTTACTCCCGCACCACAGACTGAATATACATGTATGTTGTTGCCGTTGGTTAATTTTGTGGTATACAGTATACAGCTGCAACTTTCCTCTCTTAACTAGGCAGTTTCATGAAAATTTGAAGTTGCTTCAATTCTTTTAAATGTCATATCACTGGATAGAGCAAAAAATTAGAAAGAAAATGAGGGGTCAATGGTCATATGTTAACCCTATGCAAAGTTACAAATTTTTGTTGATTTAAATATTTGGTCATTTTGGAGGCCAGTTTCATTTGAAAAGTTGTGACCGAATTTGCCTGCAATGTATCCTTGTAGTACTAACAAAGTGTCTATATAGCATGTCCCCTTTTATAACGAAAAAAAATCACATTGAATACCAAAATCCACCCGTGCGTGACACCCCAATTCAGCGAGTCAAATCGCCGATAGTGGTGATTTTTTAATTTATTTGCCGTCGGGTCATTTTCCGCAAGTTGCACTGTTTTACCGCCAACGTTACAGTTGGCATCGACTGACCATTTAAGATAACCACGGTGTGTAGTATCCTTTTATCGACACTAGAACATCGATAGACTACCCTTTATATTAGTATTTTACCATGAAAGTTGGACAAGGAAATCGTCAAAAGTTACCGAAATTCAGAAACCCAGGTTTCCCGTCACTGATTTTTTATCGACTGCACAATTTAGTGCTCATAAAAATGGTGTCCAGGAAAACATTGAAGCCTCATCAGCGTAACCAGGCGCTAGCGATTATTGCGCCTATGCATTTTCACGTGTACGATCGGGCGCGTCAACGAACTATCGGCGCATCACAGCTCCGACAGAAAAAATGGCATCAAAAACAGCGCCACCATCGGCGGCTTGCGTGAAACTGCCTATCTTAACCCTAACCCCCTACAGGCATTTCCCTGACACCCTGCTGAATGCAACAAAATGCAACGGCAATGTTCTCTGCTGTGGGCAAGATGCAACTTTTGTTGAATCTTGTTGCATTGAGCATGGTTAGGGTTAACAAATATTATACAAAATCCTGTAAATATGTTCAAAAAGGACAAACTAAAGAAAGGAAACTGTGGTAAAGTGAGGTTGCAAAATAATATTAATCCTAACCCCCTTCAATAGACCTTATGCATATGACGTCATGATTTAATGTTAAGCATAACATTTTTTGTTAACTAAAATAACATGATAGGCCTATACTCCCCTTAATTTATAGCCCTCCCCCACCACACGTACAAAATCAAATTTATAATTTAAAATAAGTCTACAATTTAAGTACAAACAATATCAAAGTCGTCAGATGAGTCCTATCACTCAGTATAGGTATGTGCGTATCCCACGCATTGCCGCAAATCTTTTTGGCCGCGGCCTCAATCTCGGGTTGAATCGCCGTGGCGAAGACACCGTGGAGCTAGCGCTTTGTTACGTTTCGCTGAGGCCGTTCTTTTTTACGTACCCAGTAGCTTTTTTTTCGAAGACGTAGATCACATATTCTACTTCAACCTCGTTCTCGAATTTTCTGAATGCGGCATCTAGAAGTTTCCAAAAAAAATTCTCGAAATTTGGGTTTGTTCTTGCTCATCAAAACCATCGACGATTTACCAAAAGTTGAGTAAAATACCTTATCAAACCACAATAATAATTTTTCTATACTTGTTTTCTACCTCTTGGCCAATTTTGACGGCGATTGGACGATTCGCAGTTACGTTTTTTGGATTCACAGAAATCGATGTCAACCAAAGATTGTATTGCGCCGCATTCAGCATGCTAGGCCTACCAATTTTCAGTCCGATAAATCGTCCGTTTAAACCTAATAATATACATCGGCGTAACACAATAATATTAGTTCTCATGAACTTATTTCATTTTTTTTCATCTTTCCAGTCCAATATCATTTATTAATTTTTCTGTTTAATTAAATCAGGGATAAGAATTTCTCGCGGATTTCAGTATAAATATTAAAAATTCTCAGATGAGTAATTTTTTTCCCTGTTTTTTAAAATTTATTTTCATTATTTTGTTTCATCTTTCCAGTCCAATATAATTTATAAATTGTTCTGTTAACTAAAATAACATGATAGGCCTATACTCCCCTTAATTTATAGCCCTCCCCCACCACACGTACAAAATCAAATTTATAATTTAAAATAAGTCTACAATTTAAGTACAAACAATATCAAAGTCGTCAGATGAGTCCTATCACTCAGTATAGGTATGTGCGTATCCCACGCATTGCCGCAAATCTTTTTGGCCGCGGCCTCAATCTCAGGGATGAGAATCTTTCACGGATTTCAGTGTAAAAATATGAAAATAATCCTCAGATTTGAGTAATTTTTTTTTTTTTTTTCTTTTTTTTTTTTAACACATTTTTTCTTTTCTTTTTTATTTGTAAATCAGCACTACAAAACAAACTAATCATTGAATTATCCTGGAAATAGGTTATTATTCTTCCTCTTTACCCAAGCATTCCAGTGATACCAACCTTTTGAAAATCGGACAAGAATTAAGAAAGTTATGATATGGAATCCGAGAAAATCTAGGAAACGGGTCACAAGTCAAATTTACTTTTCTTTTGTTTTTCCTTATAAAATAATTGACATTTACGGGCCTAAAATTGCCGGATTCAACATGTCATAACTTCCTTATTTTTGGTCACAGGAAGATGATCCTTATATCATTGTAATCGTCTTTTCAAGACCTTGACAATGATATCAGTTGTATTGGAATCTGTTGATTTTGAAATTTTTTGTCACATAGCTACTCAGTATCATTCATTCATTGTATCAAATAACAGAACCACCAACAAAATTTTAAAAATATATAAATTGCAAGGAGGAGAATATTAAGGCCTTTGAGCACAGCCAGCCTAGGCCAAACCTTGGACCCTCCCACTCCCAGTCCCAGTAACACTTTTACAAATTTATGTCGGAAAAGGGTAACTACGAGTATACCAATCATTCATTCACAAGCCCAGCCGCCTTACCAAACTGTGTTCCGTGTAGATCAAATTGCTGCATTCGATAAGCGCTGAACTCATGGGCCGCATTGACGGGGGAAATCATGATCAGAACCGGTACAAGGAATAGCCAAGTCAACGGCCAGCTACTCTTGAACATGTCAAACACCTCTCCGAATTCCTCCACCCACATTTTGGCACAAATTTAGAGAAAAACTGGCAAATATCTTCGGTGGCAACGTTCCTAATGCACCTTAACGTTAGTCCTTGCTCCGCTTGGAGATTCTTCTTCTATTTCTTCGCTGGTAAAACCATTCAACGCATAAGCCTTAAGTATGTATAACGAGTACCATTGAAAATTCGCACATGTGTAAATTTATGTATCGTACCAAAAGCGTACCTACCTGCAAATTTAGCGCTTTGTGTGTGATATTATTTATATTTAGTACATTATGCATAATGAATGACGTAAATTTCATGTTGGTTTTACTTTACTTCCCGTGAGGACCCCAATGTTCCCCCTTATTGTTGCCACTGTTGTTGGACTTTCTTGCCCCTACAGCTATGCGCTCACTCGCATACTGGGATGCGAATCTACAATCTTGGACTTGTTGGGGACAATGGATCTGGAACAAGAATTTACACTAATCCCCACCCATTTCATTTTCCGTCCAGAATTGACTGAGGCCAATGAGGCACATGCATTTCCCACTTTTTAGAGTGGGTGAAATTGTCGTCCCCACTATTTTGATGGCCCATAAAAATCATGCCAAAAATAATTAAGTAAGCCGCGGGCTGAATCCCGAGGAGCAGTATTCTACAGTTTTTCATTAAAGCACTCCGTCAGCCGGCCAGATGATAACCTACAATTCACAAACTTAAAAACTCTCATACTGCATAAGAATAAGATCGAACCAAACAAATTCCGGGGCCCTTAAGCGGGCCCTGGAGCCCTGGAAGCTCGGTTCGAGCTGGATTTAAAAAAAAAAAATACAAAATAATAATTATTATTTTGGTTACAAATATATCAACTTGCAATTGTTTTGCCCCCAAACGTCTAAAAGCAGGGTGAGCGTGAGGCTGTGCAACCCAGGGTGCGCCCCAAGTTTGCCAAATCTTGGATCCGGCCCTGCTTGCATGCCCCACACCCTCCCACCCTCCCCCCACTTCTAAGTAGCGATCAACGCCCATGTATGGTTCAGTCTTAACCGCCTATCCCGGCCCCGCCCCCACCCTATATGCCTACACACCAGAGTGGGGAGCTTCTAATTTCTATAAGAATTGAATAAAATAGTGATTGGTAACAAGTTCAGGTATCTGATAGATAGGCCCAAGCCTATGGAGTTTTTTTGTGATTGACTGAGTACATAGGCCTCACTTCTGCAGCGGGTGTGGCGTCTGTTCACCGAAGGGTTTTAATTCCCAATCGAGTACAATATTGGTATCCTCATTGGGAGAAAAGGGTCTCAGTCAGGATAAAAGCATATCCCAATCGAGATAGTAAAGTTGACATCAAACCCGTTATAGCCATCTACTGTACATTGCATATAGGCAATTGCAAGTTCAAGTTCATCAGTCCATGTGCATTTTTATTGCGGGATGTCGAGATGATACTCCACAAAGATGAAACCCGGCCAGGCATATTATGCTAAATTGTTGTCTATTTCACTAATTAATTATTACAGAGGATCACATGTACATGTATAGTCAAGACATCATCGACGGGCTCAGCTCAGTCACAGCTATTTTGCGAAGAGAAGACGGGTTATTTTTCTATTGGACAAAATCAATGACTATGATTGGGCAGAAAACGGCACGTGCATGCTTGTACTTGTTCAACTTCATGACCTATGACGTCATTCTCTAAGGTCACGAGAGTGACATAAATAACAACAAACATCATCGATGCTAGTTAGTTGCAGTATCGCTGTTCAGTATCTCGTTGTAAGTTCCTCCTAAATTTTACATTTATAAGTCAGTGTGAGCTAGTATTTTGATAAAATTTACTTCTTGATATTATCAAGCTTAAAATGTTCACAAGATAAGTGCTATTGCGGGCATGTATGATGCTTCAAATTTAATGACAAGTTAGGACAAATTCGGCAGTTTGTGATTGATATGGGATTCGACTATTGGGATTGCCCCACCAGTGTGGCACAGACCTGAATTTTTAGCCACACGTTGGTTCCTTACATACGTTCCTTACATGTTGAACTATCCCAGCGCCCCCCCAAAAATAGTGATTTACATTTATATTTCATGAAATATCAGCCTGAAAATATTACACGACGATCGGCAGTTTGCAGGTTTCAACGAGGGCGGCCATCTTGAAGAGAGGTTAACGGAAAAACAAATTGCGCATGCAACAATTTTACGACGGCTGTTTTATGTGTCGCCGTAAGAGACTAACATCGAGCAGTTTTATCAGATTAACATAACATTAACAGCCGTCATAAAATTGTTGCAAGTTGTTTTTCCGTTGACATCTCTTCATAAATTCGTGTAATATTTTCGGGCTGATATTTCACAAAATATAAATGTAAGTAAAATGACCATTTTTGGGGGCGCTGGGATAGTTCAACATGTAAGGAACGTATCTAGTGTGTCGAAATAGTTGCAAATATCGTCAATTTGAGCGCTAAGAATTTACAAAATCCCACCGTTAGCGGCAATGGAACCAACGTGTGGCTAAGGATTCAGGTCCGTGCCACACTGGTGGGGCAACTCTTGGGAGTACTTTGAGCCATGGCCATATAGGCCTAGTTACAGTAGTTTTGTCAACAATGGCTGTAGGGTAATGCAGGGAAATTAGGCATGGCACACATATAGCGTAGGCTTACCATCTGTAATAAACACAGTCATGACAGTCATAGCAGTCCGTCTATAGCCCCACCACTTTTCTTGTGTGGCAAAGACCTGCTGGATACTTAACTTTGCCACATGCCGGTCCTGTCATTGTGACTTGGCAACGCTCTGGTCCTGTCATTGCGACTTCACGGCTGTTTCGTTTACGTGCGTTGTGCGTAATAAAGTTCCAACAAACGCGCGTTTGTTTTTCATTACTCCAGTGGAATATCATGACGTCATGTCAGCCTCTATAGTCCATAAAGTTTACATGAATGAATCATGAATTGACCCACTTTGAAAATGTTATGATTGTATTTGAAATAAAATGAAACATGTTTTCTCACTTATATGAAATTTTCTTTCAAATGTTGTATTTGTTGGGACTAAAATAAATACACTTTTAAAAAAAGAACGATTTTCATTGTCTGCCTACTTAACGTTCATGTTGAAATTATACCCTTCAAATATGCTCTTTTATAACATCAGCAGAATTTTTCATTCATACTTCTACATTTCCATTAGTGAGATTAAATGTTTTTACAAGTATTTTTCCAAATATTATTCCTGGGACAAAACTTTTTACAAGTTTTTATAAGGTTTTGTTTAAGTTGAGTGTCGGGTTACAGCTGGGTTTGAAGTCTTGTGACGTGCACAAACAAATAGGAATTTACATACAGCGCGCGTGTGCGGGATTATACGTGTAATACACGGACGTCTATGTACGCGTCGCGCTCATTTGTATGTGAGCAACGCGCGGTAGACATTGTGAAACGTTATGGGAAATCACCGAGTATGTTACCTTGTTTTCCACATTCCTGTTTATCTGGAGATGAGTTTTGATTTTCATTTAAAAAAATGCTCTGACAAAGTTATGAAGAATTATGGTAATAGACTGATTATAGCTACATGAAAATGGCTAAGATGAGCAGGTGTTCAGACTTCAGAAAGGCATTTTCTATAATTATTTGGTGGGAGAACATGGGACCACAATTCTAAGCAACACCATCAAATATTCTATTATTATTATTATTTATTCGGTCAAAATACAACAATCATACAAAGAATAAATGAGAAATGAACATTGTAATTATATATAAACGTTAAACTTGACAGGGCCAAGATAAGCAGCACAATATTTTAACTATTCAGATCATTGGGAAGGCCTTTTTTCAAAAGATGTGTTTGGTTGGAGTATATGGGACGACATTTCTGATCAACATCCATCAATTATTTTATTGTCATTATTTATTTGGCCAAAAATGCAACAATCTTACAAACACTACAAGAGAAATGAACATTGTAATTTTATATGAATGTTATATAAACATAACAGGGTATACAAGTTGAACAAAGGGATTGGGTCAGGAGAGAAGGGGGTGTGTAACATAAAATAAAAAATGTTATAACCAAGGAATAATAAATAGCAGTCACAAATAAAGGCAATGTAGACAACAACCAGATGGATATAGACAAAAAACAACCATTCTAAGATGGTCAAGATTGATAAAAGTGAATTTATTATGTTGAGACTCGAAAACTTATTAATTGCATCTTAAAATGGAACATGAAAGCTGATGACGAAGTTAATCATTTGAAGTGATTATAAAAGTAATAAATATAAATTTATATGCAATATGATTAATAATTGTGTATATATTGCATAAATCAAAACAATGTGACATCCATATAAATCAAAATATAATATAGGTAAATGTATACTTGCGCGAGGAAATTAAGGCACTGACAATCAGTCACGCCTAACTGGTATAAACATGAGAGGGTAGACAACTACCAAGTTTGTGAACAGTTCAACAAACAGGCACAACCAGGACGACCAAAGAAATTGAAAATAAAATCTCCAAAAGTCCTAGAATAGTGCATGTTCAACTTAAAACATGTGGTGGTTGTCTGGGCATCGTGTCTTCCACTTGGAAAAGTGCATCAACTATCTGCCCATGTATGCCCGAAGAAAACATCTCCAGACAGACCTATATGTAGGCCTAGTACAACTTTTGATGAAGCAAGTCTAGTGACAACATCTTGAAAGCTGCCAACCTTCTCAAAAAGCAGTAACCTGGAGATCCAATTCCAGTTGCCATTGAACAAGCTATACAGAGCCTGAAACACAAGAAAAATATTGTTTTAAATAAGTTTTGCACTTATCATTTAAAAGGACCAGTGGTGAATACTCAAAAGAACTTTAGAGAAAACTGGAAGCGGAGCATTTACAATGTAAATAATTTATAAATAATGTACAAAGGCCTTTATGTAACAAACACAATTGAAATGACGAAAATGAGAATGGACAAGTTGCCTTGAACTATCATAGGAGAATAACAACAGAGGACATGAAGGACAAATGGAGGAAATACAAATAAATTGAAAAAGCAGAAATCGTCTGATAACAAGTAGCCTACATGTAAATAAGAATTAGACTGAATACTATTTCTAGTTAAATTACCTGTTGTCGTAGATGTCCTAAATTAATAGGAGCCAACTGCCAATGTTGTAAACTGTTTTCAATTCCTGGTTGAAAGAAATGATAATAAAATAATAGTAAGGCTTCCATAGTTCTATGAAAACATTAAAAAATAACACTACTCATCCAGACCGTTCTCTTGGATATCTTCAACACCATTATATTTCCAAGCATGTAAATATAGTGCAAAGTTGACATGCGGATGAAAATGCAGTATACCGTAAATGTACAATAATGTACAGTGTGAAGTTACATTCACGTTCATAACGTTAGGCCTATCGATTGAACTACTGAATTCAATACATGTAAAAACAAACATTGTTGAAACAAGTTTCACTTTATTAACAACGAAAAAGTTTGCCTATCATTTATTAATTTAACGCCACTGTGTGTTTTAATAAACTTAAAGACTGCGAGGCCAAATGTATTCATTGTCAGGGATCAGGCTGAATGTTCATTTGATGCAGTACATGTCTTTTTGCAAGAATTCACAGTAACTGTACACAACTGTTTCTGTAAAAATGGCTATCCTTTCTATGCATTCAAAATACACACGATCAAAACGAGTTAACCGTGTATGGTGTACGTAAACACGTAATGCGTTACGATGGATGCACTAAACATGTACATGTATGTACGTTAAACGCCATTACTTTGTACACAATAATGTTAAAACCAACCGCATAAACTGATTTTTGGGGGAAAGTTTTTTAAAGGAAATAACCTTGTCCCAGACTTACTTTGTGGATAAAATAAAAGTAGATGCCATCATCGTTGATTTACTAGGTCGATTGTGCTTATCAAAAATTCGGACGTATCCATGACGACAGCTAGAAAAACGTCTTCAAATGTTCAAGGCAAAGACGACATTTAAATGGCTGCCTTCCACTACGTAGACTTCACCGGCAATTCCACAATGTAAACAGCCTCAATTTGTGAAAAGCTATCATGTGACTGTTTATTAAATAAACTTAGTATATTCATAAAAAAATTGCATATTTAACTTGAAAACCAATCACAAGAAAGCAACATGTAAACAAACCAAATATAGATTTGAACCACACGCGTCACCCCTACGCGCGAGATGTATGAATGACGGATCAAATGCCTCATTTGCATACTGTTTAACTTTCGACAACAGAGGGGGTACTTTTTTTTAAGGAAAACAGCCGTGACTTGGCAACACTCCGGTCCTGTCATTGTGACTTGGCAACACTCCGGTCCTGTCATTGTGACTTGGCAACATGCCGGTCCTGTCACTCAGATCAGCACAGCACAGCATAGACTTTTCAATTTTGTCTCAAGTGCTGTAATTTTGACGGAAAGTGAAATAAGTTCAAGTTTAGGAAAGAGTACTCTTATGTGAACAACACATAATTATAGGTTGGTGAAATTCTTGCGTCGGGAAATAAACAATTGATTTAATTTTGCCCTAACACCGACGTGTGTATAGCACTGTATACTCAGTGCTTTCCGAGTCTCTGTAAAAAACTACACAGGCGGGACTCGGGCGGGATTCGAACCCATGACCTCCTGCTTACTAGTGCAGACGTCTTAACCTCTCGACCACCGAGCTTGCCCGATGGCGATTGGCTGGCTAGAATCCTATATAGCAGCGGGTTCTGCGATATATATAGGTTGGTGAAATTCTTGCGTCGGGAAATAAACAATTGATTTAATTTTGCCCTAACACCGACGTCGGTGTTAGGGCAAAATTAAATCAACACATAATTAAGCAGAAGCTTTCAATTCGAATGATTGTTTTTAAGCATGCCCATTTTCTGCCAAAGAGGGTCATCTTTTCATAGGAGCGACATGTATAATGAGCTCTGCTGTAAAATTCAAAATCCACAGAAAAGATAATTGAACTGTTGACTTGATGGTTAAATAAGATTCTCTTGTTTTTATCTGAATCTTTTCAAGCCAGAGATGTGGTAGTCCTTCAAATTGATGAAGCATGTCCTCCGAGAGTGATGGTGGGGAATCCCCCAGGGGTTGGACACTTGTTGATGGCCGAGAACGCACTGAGGTAAGTAAACCTTGAATTTTGCTTTGTGATAGAAGTGAAATCTGTTTTATATTAGCTCCTTGACAAACATAGTTCCTATCCTGATTTTGTACATTTCTGATTAGCTTAGATTGACAAAAAGAAGATTGATTTAAAAAAAAAATTAAGATTGGCAAATTAATTACAAATGTTTATATTTTTCTTATCCTCTCTAGGATTCTGATGATTCAATTGACTCCAGTTCCTCATCAGACTTTGTAGATCTTGGGGAGGACAGGGTTCAATATCATCATGTCAACCGGAGCAGTAGTGCCATCAACATTGCACCAAACATCCCAAAAAGACCTGCGGCCTCATCAAGCCTCCCTGCTAACTTCAGACCCCCAGTGGGTGGAGCAAGCATGAGCCAGGAGGAACATTCTAAGGCTCCTGCATCCCTTGATACCCAAGGTGCAGCTTCATCCGGGCGACTTCAAACAAACCCCACAATCCATTCTTCTGAAACACTGGAGATCAGCCACAGCAGTGGAGCTGAAAACTGGAATCCACTGAGTGTTGCAGGCTACCAATCTTCTGATTTGGACCATTCTGTTTCCTCGGGCTCACCCCTGGTAGGACCTGAATCTCCTCTACTGAGCATCTCTTCTGGTGGCCTTGGGAGATCTGGGAATCTACTGGAGGGAGCAGGGGCCACAATGGAATGCTCGGCCAACTTTTCTCAGCCATCAGAGGGATCAGACGCAGTGGGTCATGATGCAGATGCTGAGATCCCAGATGAAGACCAGCCATCTTATAATGCATCCGACACCACCTCAAATGATAGCATTGAAGTGATTTCAATGCCATCGGATGCGGGCAAATTTCAAGGAGGAGATCAAGAGTTGCGCAGGAGATATGGAGGGATGGAGGAAGTTCAGAATGACAACAAATTTAAGGCGTACTCAGATTTGGTTTCTCTGGAATATAAAACAGGTACGGTAAATTTCTATTTCTATTTGTTTTCAATTTTGTTATTTACATGTGCAGGGGTAAAATAGCTCATAATCATTATGTTAAATCCTATACAAATATCTGGAAAATTTAACATATTCAAGTGTTTATTTAGTTTTAATCCACTAGATAAACATCCACTAGATAGACTTTAATAGTGAAAGTTTATAGGAATAATGTCGGCCAAATGAATGACCATTGGTAATTATGTAAAGCCTATTAACCCTCCTGTGACTGCAAGGATCAAAATCAGTCAAAATGTTGATATACTTGCCAAGGTATATCTAGTGCACTTAAAAGTCAAACACTGTCAAACCTTACGTGTAGTAAGTACATTTACAGGTCAAAATGAGTTGACCATTTTTGACTGGTAAAAGCATTGTCTTGTATTGTTGAGGGTGGTCAAAATGACGGTAAAAACCAGTCAAAAATGCACCCCTATGTGTACATTTGGGTCAACAGTCAGAACAGGCAGTTGACTGATTTTGACCTCTATAGCTATTTGCCACTAAAGTTCAGCTAAAGTAGGAGGTTTAAGACAATAGTCTTTGTTGAATGCTCAATATAATAATTATTATACTATTTTATTTGTTTAGTTATTTTTTTGTATTGGTGGAGGAGATTTTCATACTTAAATTAAAAAATATATCTAAACAGAAGGAATCCCTCATCATGACGAGTCTTGCAGGAGTTCTCCGAGTGACGACACCGACACGTCTGAGTTTGAGCGCATTGAGCCGGAGATGATGCACTCGTTGTCGGTGATGGAGAACCAGCCTAGTGATGCTGATGATGAGGAGAATAAGATGGATGTGGCAGGAGCCAGACCGATGGCACAGTCGGTAAGACTGTGCATCTTTTTTCACTATTCAATTGAACTTACGGCATTTGTGATTAGCTGTGCCCTAATAGGTAACTTGTACACACACAACACCTGGGGCTTATTGTACGCAATGCACATGTTATATGAACACATCAGCATTTGCATGAAGACATGTGTTATTAGTTGTCTTAGATTTCTAAGCCATCTTTTTCCACATATACAAATGCCTGCTTTTCCTTATTCATGAACTTATTATCAAACGCATATTGGTTTTGTGTACCTGAAGCATATTGTGTGTACCGTAATTTCCTGCGTACAAGACGCGGCTTATCTGACTTTCAAAGGTACGAAAACGTCACTGCGTCTTATCTAACGGTGCGCCTTATCTGGTGTCGCTTGAGATCAAAGTGATGATTACCGCTTGTGTAACTTTCGGTGGACCTCAACCTAACAAAGCGGCCGTGTTTTCCAATGAAGGTCGTTAGCGCAAGATTTTCATGCATTCATTCACCGTAAATAATACTCACGAAAGACCTCACTCGTGTGTAACGTACCAAAAGCAGAATTCCCCAGTTTCTAAAAATAGCATGCCCAACATCGTACACGATCGCGCATTTTTATCTACAACGCTTTCTAATGACTAAGTCTCTATGCGATGTGTGCAAGGTTGTCAACTTTTGCCGTGTCTGTTTTTCACCTCGATTATTAATCACAGTGTATTACGCACAACACCGCGGGATCACTTGGGCCGCAACCAGACTACTTTCCTAGTACGACGCGCGCGTGGTGGTGGCGGCGGCGGCGGCATGGTCGTGCTATAGCGCTTCTGGCATGCACTGCACTACTGAGCGGTCATGGTGCGCCTTATACGGCGGTGCGCCTTGTACGTTGACACTTTAATCACATTCCCCCGATTCTGGGGTAATGCGCCTTATACACCGAGCGTCTTATACGCAGGAAATTACGGTAATCGAACATATATACAGAACCAATAACTTTTGCATTTTCATTTAATTATCATTGAAATGTACATACGATGTGTTAAAGGCAATGCGATTGTCCACTGCTTTTTAATGGTCATAGGTTAATATGGTTCATGTTCCACATGTACCATACATTGAGGGCGCTATTTTACACCTCTGAATACACTTATCCAGCCTGTCAATAGAATGGCACGGATTATCCAATACGGTCACACCTTTACATGACATTGAAACTATGTCAGTCATCACTTTATACAGGTGGCTATAAACCGAGTTTTCCAGCATTGCTAAGGGTTGGCGGGGACTAGAGCCTAATCTGGATTGGTGTGTTGTTGTAGATTCAGAGTGCTAATGTCAATTTGTTGTTAATACAAATCATTTGTTGTATAAACGAATCAAAGCGAGTTTTTTTGTATCCATTTTTCCACTACAGGTTAATGAGACCGACCAAATGGTTTCCTCATACAAACCTGTCGACCAACCGCAGAATCTCACAGAGGCTCAATCTCATGACCAATATGACAGATACAGTTCGCTCTTTCCATCACCACAAGAGCCATCACAGCATCTCGGCCCTAACATATCTGCTTCTTCAACCCCTCATGGGTTGAACATCCAACCCTGGGATAATGCATCAGTGTCTGTGATCCAACCATTCGACATGATCCACAATCCAGCTGAAGAATATAACTGTCCGGCCAACTACGCCCCCTCAGCGGGGCTCCATATCCGGCCCTCACACCTTCCAGCTGCTCAATTTGACCGCCCGGGGCCATCCAGGCAACACAGCAACAGCTCGACAGACGACAGTTTTGAGCTGATACAGAGACCACGAAGGCAGGATGATGATTCAGTTTCAACAGTTTCATCAAGCAGCTCCGATCTGTCAGGCTTTGTTAATATCAGACAACGGCATGGTATGTGTGAAAAAAAATAATAACTCGAATTTGAATAATCTAAGATGAGTGATTTGGATTCCTATAGAGGATGTCAGTTTAGCAAGGTCTTTATCCAATGAAGCACAATGTAGTTGCTTTGAAACCTGATGAATTTGTTTGTCTTATAAGGCGGTAGATACTTCTGCCGGATCACAGTTTTGCATACACATTATTTGGTGTACAAGTTTGGGTCAAGGTCAAATTCGGGTCAAGTATGAATCTGGTATTTAGCCTCCTACGTAATTGACTTTGCGTCATTTTGATCTTTGGATCACAGGATCTTCTCTGTCACGCTCCATCAGCCAACGTCACAGCGACTTCGATGACGAAAATCTCTCCAACTTTACGGACCTCTCAGAAGACTGTCTTCCAGCCAACATGATGATCCCAAGCCAAAAATCCGGAGTGAGGCAGTATAAACATCGCAGAGACGACGGCTTCAATGCTACACTGGATTGGTTGGTCTTCTTGGTTCTACTCACTGGCTTAGCTCTCGGTATCGGTCACTTTATTGGTATGTAAATTTGTGATCAAGTGATTTATCTACATTTTCCCTTTTATTATTTAAATATAAATCTGGTATTAAAATTTCAAGATGAATCACCTTTGTGTTTTGTTATTTTAACAGAAATATCCTTTTTAATCTGAATATTGTTATTTTCCTTCAAAATTACACATAACACCATTTAAAGTAAATAAGTGTTAGTGTGAAGAGATTCAATATATGAAGTTGTATCAAATTGTAAAACGGAAGCAGTGGGAAAGAGCAGATTTTTGTTTGTGTGTTGTATTTTGAAGGGGTGTTGTTGTTGGGGTTTTTTTTTGGGAGGGGGTGTGGTTCGGCTATAGGGAAATGAATTTAAATGCATTTCCACTCCATGTATATGAAATTCTTTTTTGAATGATAGTTAATCCTTTGAAGGTAATTTGTTTCACTAGTGCACAAATTAAAACAATTATGTCTTCCTTTTACTATGAAACACACAGGCTCCTCACAAGAAATGGCCTACCAGCACTCCATGAACACTGGTCAGGTACAACGTCTACGAGAACTCCAGGATGACCTCGTGACCTGCCTGGATCACAGGACAGGCCATAACAGCAAGATCACCACTGAGAGTTCATCCCCAGCCCTGCAAGCAATCAAGTTATTAGAGGGCCTCAACTCTAGAATGCTCGCTGACGACCCAGATCCGAGCCATCTCCTGGAACAGAAGGTAGGTCCCGATCAGGATGTAAGATGGACTGGATCTGAAGACGGCGTCTTACATCCGACTGAGAATGGAGATGAACCTATGGAGGACTTGACAGTTAATAGTAACAAAGACGAGGCTGGCAAGGACATAGTGATAGATCCTCGGGCAAGCATTCTCGTCAGCTCGTCGGATGGTCATGGGCAAGACATTGAAGACTCTATGAAAGGAAAAGAGAAAATGCACATTGGCACAGCAATAGAAAACACAAATGATTTGACTGGTGAGTTGCAAACTGGGAAAGATCGTGGTGAACAAGGGCAAATTGAGCAATCTGATGGGTCTTTATTCTCTGATCAGCTGAATGATGTAAGTTCTAAAGAGGTACTCACTGAAGGGATGAATAAGCATGCAACAACAAACTCTGATAAAGTGGACAACTCTGAAGATGATCATTTACATGTCCGTGTTGATGTTGAAGAGGATATCGAAGAAGAAGATATCGAAGAAGAAGATAATGACCCAGATGTTGCACAAAATAATGATGTCACCGCAGCTGAAATAACCAAGGCAGATGTAGAGCCCGATGTTGACGTAGAGCTTCCTCAGGAATCATTCAGTGGGGATCCTGAATCGTCAACCATTGAAGTCCTGAAAAGAAAGATGGAGATGATGGAAGAGAAGATGGATGAGGTGATCCAGACCGCACAGCACTGGCAACAGATATTTGAAGAATCCAAAAGAGTTGAGAGCTCAGAACAAGACGAGAGCCAGGACACTAGTCATTCATCTAAATCTTCAGACAAAAGCAAAGATGACAATGAGGATCAGACAAAACCAGAGAAAGACCCCCTTGCTGGAATAGCCGCCACTTTTGAGAATCTCTGGCCAGGTTTGCTCAACTTGGACCACGGCAATGAATTTCTGCAATATCTTAATTGGACTGAAGCTTCAGTGAAATCATTATTCCCCACCGACAACGAGGATGATCAAGACAAATCAATTTCATGGTCAGAAGCTTTCTACAGCAAATTAGAAACTTTAAAGACTCTGCCTGATTCTGAGGAAGTCCAAACGATCATTAATAACACCAAACTGCTCGCAGACTATTTGGCAAAAGAGATGGAATCTATGAAGAATCAATCTGCCCAACTGGCTGAGGAGCATAACATCACTATTGAGGGTCTTGGTGAGCAGGCCAACGGTGCCTGGACAAAACTAAAAAATGTCACAGCTGACGTTTTCGACTTTAACAAGAGGATCTTGTCCAGCATTGGTGAAAAGCTTGCTGACACTCTACACACCGTGGAGAACATTTCTGTCGAAACCATCGCCAAGCAAAACATCTCCTTGTCCGGCGTAGGCAAGATGGCAGAACAGGTCTGGAGTTCCATGAAAAATTACTCGACGCTTGTCACAGATGGAATATTGAATGCAACAACAACAGAAAGATCAGAATCCAAAGATTCCACTGATGAAAAGAGTGGATTCGGCCAAAAAATCAAGAATGCATGGGATACTGTTAGAAATTACTCCACTGATTTTACCACAAAACAGAACCTGTCCATTTCAGGGCTTAGGAAGCAGGTCAAGGCAGCCTGGGGGAAGGTAAAGAATACCTCTGCTCAAGTGCTTGAGGACATCTCCGATTCAAATCTGGCTGGGAGACTAAAAGATGGTGCACAGAAATTTGGAGAGAAGGTCCAAACAACTTTGACCTCGGTGAAGGAAAGGGTGAAAAGATTTCATAAAAGAAAAAGCAACCACGAAAAGAAACGGCAGCATCACAACAAATTTAAAACGCATCAAAAAACCTACCGACATGAAAACATACATGTGCATAAGCATCATAGAAAAAACAGAGATTGGGATGAAAAGGATGGTAACGGAGAGGATTTCCACAAAAAACATCACAACCGTAAACAGCACAGGCATCAACATAATAAAAGGCACCACCAACCTCAGGTTGATGACGTAGTCAGAAAAGCAAATGATGCGAAACCCAAGAAAGATGAGGATCATTACCCTGTGCCCCCAGAACGCCAGCACCAGCAACCCCTTCACGATGAGGATGAATCGATTGAGGTGCCTCATTCTCAACAAGACCAGAGCCACCAGTTCTCAGCCCCTCCAAGACCACAGTGGGTGTTGCCTACACACGATGTCAAAGAGAAAACCCTGAAGCAGGAGACAGCATATCGTGATGGAGACGGATCACACAAGAAACAACGGCAACATTCTGTACCTTCAAGAAAACAGGGGAAGCAGCCAATCAAATCTGAGGATCCTAAAACCCATGAGGATGAATCGATTGAGATGCCTCAATCTCAACAAGACCAGACCCACCACTTCTCTGTCCCTCCAAAACCACAGTGGGTGTTGCCTACGCATGGTGTCAAAGAGAAAACCCCGAAGCAGGAGACAGCACATCGTGAAGAAGGTGGATCACATAAGAAACGGCAACACTCTTTACCTTCAAGAAAACAGTGGAAGAAGTCTATGACATCTGATGATACTAAAAGCCATGAACAAGAGAAATATGAGGGAGATGAACAAGATGTGAAGATGGCGCCAAGACAACACTTGAAGGAGTACAAGAAGGAGGTTCCTCCACATACATCGGAATATAACTGCAAAGGTGGGGAGGTGGCTGACTCAAACTGGGAAGATCAGTTTGACTGCATTGACATGCACTGTGAAGGAGATGAAAAATGCATGCACAGCCAGCGCAAAGATGCAGCCAGGCTCTACTCGGAGCTTCTGGACTACCAAGACTGGCTCAAGGATCACCACCTGAAGAAGGATGTACGGGAGCTGAAGGAATTCCTGGAGGAGCTCGGAGAGTTTCTCAGCGAGACGGATTCAGATGATGAAGACCTGGATGATCTGAAGGATGAATTTGGTGAGATGGTACAAGACATGGACGACAGGGCACTCAAACGTCAAAGGAAACTTCACAGAGAGTCACAGAGGGACAAATCACAAACATTGGATGACACAGGCAAGAAATACACTGAAAAGAAGCATCTCACAAATGAGGATGAGACAGATGAAAACTCAACTGTCATCATCGACTTAAAAAATCTTCCTCAACAAAAGGAGTCCAAGCTCGATGATTCACAATTTTCATCCCAGTCCCATCATTCGGCAGATAACATGAACAGACGCAAGTATGCAGGGCGAGGCTTTCATAGCACAGATGACGGGAATGACTGGTACTTCCAACGGGCCAAGGACAGGGCGGAACAGCGGAAGTCACCCGAGTCGGAGGAAAATCACAGAGTCAAGTCCAACTGGTACCTGCACTGGGCACAGGGTCGCATTAATGGGCGTACTGGGGTGACTGTTTGGGATATGTACGAGTGGATCAAAGAGAGATATGTGCTGAGAGAGGAACTGAGGAGACACGAGATGGAAGACCACACTAATTGGTTCCTCCGGAGGCCTTGAAAACAAACATCATTTTTCACATTATAATGTAGTTTGTTTTCAAAATTTTGTTGACTTCTTTTAAATAATTTGTACACGTTCATGATTTTGTTTGTTACGACCACATGGAAATAATTATTTGTTACCCTAATGACAGAAATAACATGGTCACTGTTTTCATAATTCCTGCAAAGTTGTGCTTTATACATCTTAGCAAGTTAGATCAGACTATGCACCTACATTGTAAATCGTTTACCACTGAAGTTCTTCTTTGTTCTGGGCTTGACTTTTACGTTGCAAGTGTCTTCTGTATGATTCTTTGTTCACAAAGTATCCATATTATTTTGGGCCAGCAGGCCAGAGATTTATTGACTTGTCAAGAATTGGGTTTTTTTTTTGTCAAGCTTTCTAAAAAAAAAAAATTTAAAAAAAATTTAAAAAATAAAAATAAAAAAATGGTTTACTGGTTGTGCATGTGTTAATCTGTGTTGGGTTTACCTGTGTTGGGAAACGCTGCATGTAATTTGTGGAGTACATTGCAAGACAATGAACGTGTAAATACTGCATGTATATTTGACTATTTCACGATTTGTTTCATTTATTCATTAGGTAAAACTTGTAGCTTTGCATGGTGAAGAGGATAAGTAAGACTAAATGCGGTGACACCATGTGAAATTCTCTATTGAGTAGTAATTAGTTCTGAAAAGAACTGGAAGTTACAAGAGTTGTAACCTCCAGTTCTTTTCAGAAGTAATTACTACTCAATAGAGACTTTCACATGGTGTCACCGCAATTAGTCTTACTCATTTATTCATTGCCAACATTTATTTATCATGCTTTTGTCTCATCTGTCATGTATTTTGACAGCTATCATGATCTGATGTTTTTCTATACTCTGCATATTTTATACATTTGGGGTGGATGTTACATTTTTCCAAGATTTTGAAAGTTTTGGTTGGTGTATGGCTTGAGCGATGAAACATGTGCGTTGGATTTCCACAATTAAAGCATCAAATTAACCATGAGGAAATGTCTGGGGAGTTTTGGGCCATTATCTTGATATATGTAGTACATAATAATCAGCATGATCTGTACAAATGTAATTTATTTTTCTGCTTCTTTGAAGGGAAATAATTAAAAATATCACTTAAAAGCTATATTTTTTGCAGCAACATTTTAGATAATGTTGTGTTATTTATTTTCTTATTGTTTTATTTTGTATATTATCATTTCACACTGAAAGGGAAGTATTGGCGGTTCCAGGGGGGGGGGGGGCAAAGGGGCCTGTACCCCCCTAAAAAAAAAAAAAAAAAAAACAATCCGATACAAACGGAAAGGTATTCCCCCTCATTGTGCTTTGTTTTTCTCTCCCTTTGATTATTTCATTGTAATTTTTGTAGTACTGAAAAATCGTTCTTGATTCTCAACTCCCCCTAAAAAATATTCTGGATCCGCCCATGGGAAGCTACAACATTTGTATTTGCTAACATACCTTCATAGTTTTCATGAAACTAACCTATGAACATTTCAGCACAATATTTGCATTCTGAAGAAAACAAGAAAAACTTTTTTTTTTTTTACTTTTTGTAAATTTCACATAGCATTAAAAAAAAAATCTTTCAGAGGAAAGCACTTCAGTTAAAAAATATAAGGTTTTAGATAATAATTTGTTAATTTATTAATCTGGTAATATACAAAATTGTACTTTTCCTTTAAATGCAGTACTTTTAGTAATTTGAGTTCCTTTACACAAACTCATTACATTTCCCTTTTGACAAATCGTGATAAAACTAGTAAGTTTATTTTTAAGTTTGGCTAATGGTTAGTAAGATACATATATATTATGTTTGCAGAAATGTGCATGAAATATATTTTTTTGAAAGTCTTCAAAATGTTGGTCATATTTAAAGTCAACATTTACACATCCATGTAGTTAGACAAAATCACCTATTCATGTTAAATTGTTGAATTTTACAGTTTTAGCTTTGTGCAAAAATATTGTGTAAATTTTATTTGAAAAGCTATTAAAATCAAGTGAATATACTATGTTATTTATAAAATAGATTGATACACTCATGATTAAAAATATATTGCATGCTACTCACGTATATGGCGAGTGTATCGAAAATGAACGGCAGTGAATGATTTCGCTTGCATTACATAGCAACATGCTTAACAAAATTCAAGATTTGCTATTTAAATTAACATTGCATGCATGCACAGATATTTCTGTGTCAAGATTTTGCATAGCAAAATTGAATGGAGTGACATGGTGTATACAATTTTACCAGCTAGAGGTCCAGGGAAAAATTTTGGAAAATGGAAATTATTTTTATATTTAGAAACCGATCGAGAGAGCTCGGAGCGAAGTGTTTTCAAAATGAGTTCTTCAGATTGAGCTCTCGACTGATTTCTAAATAAAAAAACAATTTCTGTATTCTAGATTCCATCATTGGACTTGTTGCTTGGGAAAAAAAATTACTATAAGGAAGTGTATATTCTGTTTGAAATTAAACTTAAAGCAGACTTTCAACAGGGCATGGAATTGGTGTCCAAATTTAAAATGAACACGGTGACTGAAAATTACTGGCTCATTTATGCAGCAGCAACGGTAATATGACGTTCTCATGTAGGGTATTATTTTCAGTCACGGAGTTAATGTAAAACTAGCACTCCGATTAAATGCCCTGTTGATCGTGATGATATTGTCCCTTTATTAAACCTCCTACACATGGAGGCCACTCCGATCCACAAAATTCTGGTCTTGAGCAACCTTCAGTACATACATGTACAAGCCTGCTGTCCTTTCCAAGTAATCTTACAAAATCAACTGTGTGCCACCCAATGCCACTGTAAATGTTTTAACATATTAGTATGGCCTGCAATGTATCAATGGGAGACCACTTTACCCTGTAATCTCAGTGGTGTGACAGTGCACAGAAGGGTAACCATAGGAGGCCACTGGCAACAGCTAATGGCTTGGAGTGGCCTGAATGAGTTGTTTCAAAAATTGCACTGATTGTAGGAGGGTTAAGCATACATGTTTTGTATGTTTGCAGCTGTAATAGTTTAATACATCTTGGAGAATAATCACTACATCTGTTATGACATACTTGTGTGCAAGGGTACTTCATTTAATCAATTTGAAGTTAATGGGGGGAGTGGTTTCTCTTAATAATAATAATAATGTGTGGACTTATATAGCGCACGTATCCACCAACTGAGTGGTGCTCAAGGCGCATTATATTATTACCCCTGCTCATAAGGCTCATAAATCTAATCATCTCAGCTCCCTGGGGAGTATACAGCTCAATTGCTGCCATTACAGCGCATATAGGGCTAATCAACCAACTCTGCCCTCACAGGTACCCATTTAACCCCTGGGTGGAGAGAAGCAATTATGGTTAAGTGTCTTGCTCAAGAACACAAGTGTCACGGCCGGGATTCGAACCCACATTCTGCTGCTAACACCAGAACTTGAGTCCGGTAAGCTAGACCGCTCTACTCAAGAAATGTATTAAATGCCTTTAATAATGGGCATGTGTTTGCTCTCACAGTAAATTATGGTTGAACCAGACTCCCCTCACCAAACATACCATTGATTACATTGCAAAGATTTTTGAGAAGATTTTTGAGATGATTTATGGAGAAATCTTGAATTTGTTAAATGAAGCACAGAACACCGACTGAGTGGAAGTGTCAATTTAAATTCTTAGGCTGTATCATGTAAGGTCAAAGGCATTCTGAAGAAGTATGGTGTTACATGTATATGGAAGTCGCTGTACAATTTAGTACCACTGCAATTTTCAGTTAATCTCCAGTGGGCTTTGAGTTCCCACAGTGTAGTGTTTATTTCAACTTTCACCAATGCAAAATATTAGGATTCTGTGGAAAGTCCTTACATAACAGGTTATGGTAACAGGCTGCATGCATAAATGGTTATTAAAACATACAAAGATAAGAAAACATGGCTTTCTCATTTTATTGTGCATAACACTCTTCATGGAATCATCATCTCGACACCAATTTATCAAACTTTATAATAAAACAGAACTGTTTATCTGGAGGCTACTAAGTAGCTGAATATTAACTCTCCTACTACAAGGGTCAAAATGTTGACCAAAATGACTGGTACTTCCAACGGGCCAAGGATAGCGGGGAAAATCACAGAGTCAAGTCCAACTGGTACCTGCACAGGGTCGCATCAATGGGCACACTGGGGTAACTGTTTGGGATATGTACGAGTGGATCAAAGAGAGATATGTGCTGAGAGAGGAACTGAGGAGACATGAGATGGAAGACCACACTAATTGGTTCCTCCGGAGGCCTTGAAAACAAACATCATTTTTCACATTATAATGTCGTTTGTTAACTTATTTTAAATAATTTGTACACGTTCATGATTTGGTTTGTTACGATATTGATATACTTGCCAAGGTATATCTAGTGCACTTAAAAGTCAAACCCTGTCAAACCTTACGTGTAGTAAGTACATTTTGGCATTGTCTGGTATTGTTGAGGGTAGTCAAAATGAGAGTAAATACCAGTCAAAAATGCCCCTGTGTGCACATTTTGGGTCAACAGTCAAAACAGGTAGTTGACTGGTTTTGACCGCTATAGCTACTTCCCACTAAAGTGCAGCTATATATTAGTAGGAGGGTTAAAGGGCCTGTGACTCAGACTCAACTTTCAAGACTCAAGGCTTATACTCACACTCAAGGGGTGAGGACTTCAGCTATAGTAGGAGAGTTAAAGAGATTGTACAAGCATCCATACTTTATAATAATCAAGAGATGTCTATAGAAAGTTTCAGTTTATTTGATTGCGTCAATTAACAAGAAAATCTTTTTTTTTGCATGCATTCTAAAATGGAAAATTTATCTCAGCCGTGATCAATTTCCAATTTGTAATACATTTCATGTGTCTGAAAATGACGGCATGTCAGACGTACTAATCTTTCAGGATGTTTGATACTATTACCAGTTTTAACATAAAGTAAGTTTTTAGATTATAATTCAATAAGATTGTTATCGAATAATTACCAAAGGTGTTGTAGTCCCTTTAATAAAAACAAAAATTTCAGCATCTTTTTCTTTAAAATTTTATCAAAAACCAAAACTTTGAAAAACATTTTTCAAAGTGATTACAACCCTTTGTTTAGGCCCAAAAAAGTCTTCAGTTTCTGTGTCCACGTGCGTCGCCTCAGACACGCGTTTCGGCATTGTAATTTTCTTTGCTATGAAACGATGTCCAATTGCAGCCAATTGCTGGATCTATTGGAATTCTGACGCTCTGTGTTTTAAACGACTTTTTCACATAGGGGTATGAACGTTTGCCCGATTTGTGAGGCCTCTCTTAGCCACCATACTTTGTATATGGGAAATTTGGTCCCTGCTATGGTCGAGCAGTTTAGTGCATCGGATTTGTGTTCTGATGGCCGAGTCGTCAGAATGTGGGTTCGAATACCAACTGCGACCATGGTGCTTGTATCCTTGAGCAAGACACTTTACCATAATTGCTTCTCTCCACCCAGGGGTAAATGGGTACCTGTGAGGGCAGAGTTGGTTGTTGTGTTTGATTAGCCCTATATGCGCTGTAATGGCAGCAATTGAGCTGTATACTCCCCAGGGAGCTGAGGTGGTTTCAGGAATAATTTATGAGCCTGATGAGCAGGGGTTATAATATAATGCACCTTGAGCACCAGTTTGGTGGATACGTGCACTATATAAGTCCACATTATTATTATTATGTATCACAAATTTCCCTGTTGACCAAAACAAAAAAAGCGTGTCACCGCACCGATTTTGAAGCCGACCGATGACTAGAAACCGGAGACTTTTTTGGGGGGCCTTAGGATGGCTTCTTAAAATATGCATTTTGATAATAGCGAGTTGGATAGAAAAATCAACAAATTTAGCAGTCCAACAACAAATTTAGCAGCCAGATACAACAGTGGTACATTGTTATGACGTGCATTTCAACCATCTAGGTATCAAGAAAAAAAGGAAAAAAATGTATGAAAGTTTCATCGTAAAAGGTGCTCACGTTTTTAAGAAAACAAGGAAAAACTGTTTTCTATGTTTTGCTATTTTTAAAAAAAGTTGCCAGTCTGGGGGAAACTTCCTGTCTGACAAAAGAATTCCTGTTTTCTTTAAAGATGAAAGCACTTCAGATATACTAATTTCTCAGGATGGCTGACACGTGTACCAAGATAAAACCAAGTGAGTTATCAGATACTAATTTGTAATTTTACGAGAGGGTTCTTAATAATGCTGTTCTAACAATATCGTCACCATCAACAGTGCATAGAATTGGAGTGCAAATTTTTAGATTAACCCTCCTACTTCGGGTACCTTTTTCATACAAGTTGATCCACCATTTGAAACCATTCGCTTTTGTGGTTTTGAATGGTGAAATAACTGTACAGTATTGATTCCCCCAAATGGTTTTGAATGGTAGGTCACCTAATACAAAACCTTGTTTGGATCTTTCCAAATGGTAGTACAGCTAATACAAAACCTTGTTTGGATACTTCTAAGTGGTGAATCAATGGACCCTCTATGCATTTGAATGGCAGTAAAGCTTGCTACCAACACTGTTCAAATGGTATCACCATGTGTGTACAAAACCAATGGGCATTCTGGTAAGTGGAAATTTTGAATGGTTTCAAATGGTCAAACAGTAGGAGGGTTAACTCAGTTACTGAAGTAATACCCCACATGATGAGGTCATATTACCGTTGCTGCTGCATAAATGAACCAGTAATTTTCAGTCACTGTGTTCATCTTAAACTAGGACACTGATTCCATGCCCTGTTGAAAGTCTGCTCTGATCGTGACAATACTGCCCCTTTAAGTGCCACAACAATTGGTTTGAAAGTTAGTATTTGGCTTGCCAACGTTTCTTTACTCCAAATGTTTTCCACCAGCTGGGCCGGTAATCTTGGTTAAGGTCCACACTGCTCATCCCTGAGCTGTAGAAAAATGTGGCAGGCTGACAACAATTCAATAACGGGAAAATTGTTACTTTCGTCATTCAATGGTGGGTAACAATTATAAATACAAGTCTACATTCTTAAGGAGTGATCACGTGTCTTTCGTCCGGATCAGCCTACGAAGATCTAGCTCTTTACCAACTATCTTGGAAATTTCCTCGGAGAGTAAGCTGAACATTGAAACACCATCATGGGAGTACACCCAGTCATTGGCCACAAAGTCGTACCTCTTGGGACCACTAGGAGAGAATGAGACAATTAGTGATGAATTGATTCTTCAAATAAGCCCCCTCCCTCCCAATCTACCAATGCTGAATTGTCTGGAGGTAATTTTTTTGGAGTATCGGTTGCATTATTTACCCATCTGTCATGCTTGTGTGGACCACCGATGCCATGACAGTTTACTTTGGTGCTGTATTCTGCAATATTTTTTTTCCTCATTTGGGATTGATACCAATTTTATTTGTTCGCAATATCAGTACTTCATACATTACGTCGGTGTAAGGTCAAAATCAAATTGAATATCTTAAATGTTTTCATGGGTAGACAGAACGGGGAAATTTGTGATTAAAATTCCATAAAGTCAATGAATAAGCAAACCTTGTGGGTGAGGACAGCCACAACTGTTTGTTGGGCGACTGTTTGTTGATAACATAGGTGCCGTGATTGGACCCAAAGCTCACTGTTAACACACCAGACTGTTTGGAAAGGCAACAGAAGAAATACATACAATTGAGTGCTGTACACATGTTAACCATTTAGACATTACCTGATGAGACTGTACTCTCCTTGATTTCGCAGGCATTTTTCACATGGTTAAAGGTAAGGTATAAGATTGGTAATTCAAAAAATAACCAAATGGTCCTATATTAACCTTACCTACCCCCAAATCCTCCAAAATGGTTTTGCCAGATTTTGATGGATTCAGTTACTCCACAGTATAGCCCAGCGAATAAAGCATGTAGCCACGGGGTGTCGTGGCCGAGCGGTCTAGCTTACCGGATTCAAGTTCTGGTGTTAGCAACATAATGTGGGTTCGAATCACGGCCGTGACACTTGTGTCCTTGAGCAAGACACTTAATCATAATTGCTTCTCTCCACCCAGGGGTTAAATGGGTACCTGTGAAGGCAGAGTTGGTTTGCTCTATATGCGCTAGAAATGGCAGCAATTGAGCTGTATACTCCCCAGGGAGCTGAGATGGTTTCAGGAATGATTTATGAGCCTTATGAGCCTTATGAGCAGGGATAATAATATAATGCGCCTTGAGCACCACTTAGTTGGTGGATACGTGCGCTATATAAATCCACACATTATTATTATTATTATTATGTGTACCAGATCCATCAAACTCCACCAGCTGCTTTTGTTGGATTCAGTACTCCACAGTATAGCCCAGCGAATAGAGCATGTAGCCATGTGTACCAAATCCATCAAACTCCACCGGCTGCTTTTGTTGGATTCAGTACTCCACAGTATAGCACAGCGAATAGAGCATGGAGCCATGTGTACCAAATCCATGAAACTCCACCGGCTGCTTTTGTTGGATTCAGTACTCCACAGTATAGCCCAGCGAATAAAGCATGTAGCCATGTGTACCAGATCCATCAAACTCCACCGGCTGCTTTTGTTGGATTCAGTACTCCACAGTATAGCCCAGCGAATAGAGCATGTAGCCATGTGTGCCAAATCCATCAAACTCCACCGGCTGCTTTTGTTGGATTCAGTACTCCACAGTATAGCCCAGCGAATAGAGCATGGAGCCATGTGTACCAAATCCATCAAACTCCACCGGCTGCTTTTGTTGGATTCAGTACTCCACAGTATAGCCCAGCGAATAGAGCATGGAGCCATGTGTGCCAAATCCATCAAACTCCACCGGCTGCTTTTGTTGGATTCAGTACTCCACAGTATAGCCCAGCGAATAGAGCATGTAGCCATGTGTGCCAAATCCATCAAACTCCACCGGCTGCTTTTGTTGGATTCAGTACTCCACAGTATAGCCCAGCGAATAAAGCATGTAGCCATGTGTACCAGATCCATCAAACTCCACCGGCTGCTTTTGTTGGATTCAGTACTCCACAGTATAGCACAGTGAATAAAGCATGTAGCTATGTGTACCAGATCCATCAAACTCCACCGGCTGTTTTTGTTGGATTCAGGACTGTGTATAGCCAAGCCATGGATGCTTTGCATTTGCCACTATACCAATTCCAAAGTCCAACAATTGGGGTGCATTTTTTACTGCATGTCGAAAGATTTTGGTGGATTTGGGATGGTTTCTAGCCAAAATGCCTTGGGGGTTTTAATGTAAAATAGGAGTTTCACCTTCGGGATGGACATTTTTTTGAGTGCCGCATATTTGGGAATTTGGACGATTCATATCTGGCAATTCCCTGAGTAGATGTGTTAGTTGGTATGGGTTGAGGGGGTGGGGTCATTAATGAATCAGTCAATGGGTTCTCCACATTTAACACCCTCTGGATCCGACCCTTCCGTCTAGACCCTCACCGAGTATGTGACGTCATAATCTGTGGAAACGTCCTCCTCGTCCCCCATCTGCTCAAAGAAGTCCAGCAAATTGTCCAGTGTTTCCTCCACTATGGTCTCAAAGGTCAACTGGTCAAGGTCCCTGCTGAAAAATGGAAATAGCTGTCATGTACTACAAACACAAGAGGGCGCTGTTATGCTGTTATACCATGGACATATACAAATAATGTAATGGGGGCGGAATAATTTTGGAATTTTTATTAAGTTTAATTTTTAACCCTCCGACTACTGCAAGGGTCAAAATCAGTCAAAATGTTGATGTACTTGCCAAGGTATATCTATTATCTAGTTCACTTAAAAGTCAAACACCGTCAAACCTTACATGTAGTACTAGTACTAGTAAGTACATTTACAGGTCAAAATGAGTTTTGACTGGTAAAAGCATTGTCTGGTATTCTTGAGGGTGGTCAAAATGAGAGTAAATACTGGTCAAAAATGCCCCTGTGTGCACATTTTGTGTCAACAGTCAAAACAGGCAGTTGACTGGTTTTGACCGCTATAGCTACTTCCCACTAAAGTGCAGCTATATATTAGTAGGAGGGTTAAAGGACCTATGACTCAGACTCAACTTTCAAGACTCAAGGCTTATACTCACACTCAAGACTCAAGGCTTATACTCACACTCAAGACTCAAGGCTTATACTCACACTCAAGACTCAAGGCTCAAGACTCAAGACTCAAGGCTTATACTCACACTCAAGACTCAAGGCTCAAGACTCAAGACTCAAGGCTTATACTCACACTCAAGGGGTGAGGACTTCAGCTATAGTAGGAGAGTTAAAGGACCTGTGACTCAGACTCAAGACTCAAGGCTTATACTCACACTCAAGGGGTGAGGACTTCAGCTATAGTAGGAGGGTTAAAGGACCTGTGACTCAGACTCAAGACTCAAGGCTTATACTCACACTCAAGGGGTGAGGACTTCAGCTATAGTAGGAGGGTTAAAGGACCTATGACTCAGACTCAACTTTCAAGACTCAAGGCTTATACTCACACTCAAGGGGTGAGGACTTCAGCTATAGTAGGAGAGTTAAAGGACCTGTGACTCAGACTCAAGACTCAAGGCTTATACTCACACTCAAGGGGTGAGGACTTCAGCTATAGTAGGAGGGTTAAAGGACCTGTGACTCAGACTCAAGACTCAAGGCTTATACTCACACTCAAGGGGTGAGGACTTCAGCTATAGTACTAGTAGGAGAGTTAAAGGACCTGTGACTCAGACTCAAGACTCAAGGCTTATACTCACACTCAAGGGGTGAGGACTTCAGCTATAGTAGGAGGGTTAAAGGACCTGTGACTCAGACTCAAGACTCAAGGCTTATACTCACACTCAAGGGGTGAGGACTTCATTATAACTCTTACATTTTATTATGTTGTTAGAGTGCTACTATAACATTAACTACAAAATAATCTCACCCTTCTGTAGAACTTGAAAACAGGTGGTAACTTATACATCCTGGCGCTATTCGTTTGAATATGGGAAGACACTGTACTCTGGTAGTAAGCTCCAAGGGATGAGTTCTTTGCTGTAGTGCAGTTAATATAGGTTAGGTTCATACGTAAATCATTTAAATAAAGCAGTACAAATATATATATTATGCAAATTAAGGCAATGGCGATTACCTTGACTTAATGACCTTTGGCATGTCTGGAATAAGAATGCATATATGCCATAATATGGCTTATCGCAAATAGCAGCTGCAAGGAATCGTGGGATGTCTGTGGGTGCAACAGCGCCACTGCATGCCGCACGGACAAACAAAATATTATTGACGTCACAAAAGCTGCACCAAACAAACAGATGCCCCAAAATATCTCTGTATGCTTTGCGGCAGTTGCTTGAGTGCTATTTGCGATAAACCTTATGAAATCCAATTGATTTATTAATGTTTTTACCAACAAAAAGTGCAAGTGTGTCTTACCCTGGACTTGGTGGAAAACCTCGCTTCTGTAGCGGTGCCCTGCCTAATGGAACATGTTGCACGAACATTGCAAACTTTGGATTTTGAATCAACTAACGTTTGGCGCGTTTGTGTTCTGAATACTTGATTTAACTGGCCAAAACGAGATATAAAGGAATTTTTAAAAAGTTTATTCATGTTGATTGTCGTTAATCCTGTAAACTTTTAGGTCATTTAATTTCGAATATTGAGAATTTTTGTTTGTTTTCCATCATTTTCTATCGCTCAAAAACTAGTCCATGGAGGCTGCCATATTGGATCTGTAATCTGTTGTCAATAGGTGGCGCTATTTTCACTCATTGAGCATGCAGCTCCCATCCCGTATACGGCTCTAGCTAGCTCTGTCATTGAGTACAAACATTTATTACACATACATGTACATACATAGGGCGCGGCTTCCAATAACTTATGAACGGTCGAAACCTGGTCAGACGTTTTGCTTTTCTGCTTTCAAAATCGGAAAATAGTAGATTGAACGTTTTTGTACAATGTATTTTTCTAGATTTCTGCTTTTCTGCTTGCAGAAAATGAGATCGAACGTTTGGGTAAAAAAAAACCAGAAATTACTTAAAACGGCGCCGGCCACTATAAAGTGAACATCTGCTTTTCAGCTCAGTTTCAAAAGCCAAATAATGGCAGATCGAATGTTTTAGACAAATCCAATTTTAGTGTACATCTGCTGTGATTGAAGCCAGCAAACAGGGAAAAGGAACGGGAACTAATTACTAAAAAGAGGCATAAGATCAGAGCAGCCAAGCCTGACAATCTCAGCTCGCGTGGCTATAATATTAATAGCCTGATTAGATGGTAATCAGCAGCTAGCTAGTGTGGACTATGTGGGCGGCGGCCGGTACATGATGTGAGGATGAATATTATCCTAATAAGTGAGGAATAGATATAATAATGACAATTAATACCTACCCCTTATAACATAAGATTATATAAAATTATATTAATAATAAGGATAACCAGTTTCCTCTCCATCAAAGAAATATGCACATTGAAGACCACTTCAAAGCTTGTCTATATGGGATAATGCCCATAAGAATAAACCTTCTTGCATGCTAGATTCATAGCTGTCTACATCAATGTAATATTATCTGCATACATTGCATGTAGCCAGAATGATCCCAAAGGTTGCGAGAAAAATGTATGAAAGATGAGCCTTTTCTTGAAATAATCCTCCTATAGATGATCAAAATGAAACTGGCACTAATAATGCATGCTGAAATGACTTTTCGCGCGCGTGATCTCTACGGGTGTGATCAGGTTGTGCCCAGCATTGTGCCCGTAATTAGCCGCCGGGGGGAGGGTTTCCCATCCCTGGCCCGCTACGAGTTCAAACTTCAAGTGCTGATTGGCACGGGAAGTTAAACCATGGAGGATCTCTTCCTTCCTTCCTGGTTAAACCAACTTAGGGTGTGTTATTGGTTTGAAAGCAGATCTTTCAAACAGAGTTCTACTCTGTTTCCTGTACGTTGGCTTCAATCGGAATTATCTATTTTAAACTGTTTTTGTCTGGCTGGCAAGTAGAGCAGATCAAGCTTAAAAAAGTAAATAAAATCGTTTTTGACAAACAGAAAAGTAGAAAAAAAGAATTTTTAAAAACGTTAATCTACTCATTAATTCCCTATTTTTGAATGCAGAAAAACAGACGTCCACTTTTCGACATCTATATACCATTATGCGGTTCGAATCCCAACCGCGACCACGGTGCTTGTGTCCTTGAGCAAGACACTTTACCATAGCTTCTCTCCACTCAGGGGTAAATGGGTACCTGTGAGGGCAGAGTTGGTTATTGTGTTTGATTAGCCCATTATTATTATTATTACCAACAATTCATGTCGATACAAAAGACGGCCCGCGGCCACACGCTCCCTTTAAACCCTCTCGAATATTCCACCAGTCAGTACTGATGTGCAACGTCACACCATGCAATGACGACTCAGTCAATGACCATGCAATGACTAACCAAGTTGTTTCGCACAACAGAGATGACGTGTAAGCACCGCATAGTTGTATACTGCCCCTAGCCGGCCCCTGGCTTAATCATTGAACCATTGGCGGATCCAGGGGGCGGGCTAAGGGGGCTGTAGGCCCCCCAAAAAAATCGTTAAAAAAAATAAAAATAAAAATAAAAAAAAGAGAAAGAGAGAGAGAGAGAGAGAGAGAGAGAGAGAGAGAGAGAGAGCGAGAGCGAGAGAGAGAGAGAGGGGAGGGGAGAACGCACTCCCATTTCCTAACTGTGCTTTGTTTTTCTCTCCCTTTGATTATTTCATTGTAATTTTTGTAGTACTGAAAAATAATTGTTTTTGATTCTCAGCCCCCCCCTAAAAATGTTCTGGATCCGCCCATGTAAACCTATACTTTTGAAAAGAAAAACAGGGAAATGGACGAACCCAACATGGGCGGATCCAGAACATTTTTTAGGGGGGGGGGCTGAATTATTTTTCAGTACTACAAAAATTACAATGAAATAATCAAAGGGAGAGAAAAACAAAGCACACTGTGGGAATGGGAGTGCGTGCGTTAGCCCCTCCCCTCCCCCCTCTCTCTCTCTTTTTCTCTCCTTTTTTTAAATTAATTTTTTTTTTAAACGATTTTTTTGGGAGGGGGGGGCTACACAGCCCCCCTTAGCCCCCCCCCCCCCCCGGATCCGCCAATGCCCAAATAAATTTTTAAAAGTTACCATCTAGTGTGCAAGTTTGGTCAATCAGAAAAAGGTAATTTTTATAATTTAATTGTGAAGGCGCGCGGAGCGGCGCGAAATGTCTAGGATCTAGAGTAGTACTTGCCACGATTGCCGGCAGGACGTTGTCGACACCCATTCTTTGATTATTGTTTTATCATTTTGTCATCTTCAGTTTGCCAATCAATCATTATTGAATCGATGATCACGTGCAAAGTGAGTGGCGCTTGCGTGTCACGCCATACTGCACTGAAAAGAAAGGATATGAGGTCAGGGTCTTTGGCATGAGTGAACTTTCCACTGCAAATCCTCCCTTGTTGGTATGGTATTTTGCACTGCATGACTTTTCTGTACCCGGACCCTATCCCTTCTAATTCATTCCCATACCCTGGATCGGATCTGCCTATACTAACCTCCCATGTATCTCAAACAATGATTAATATAAAATAAAACGATCCCCAGTCCCTTCAGGTACGCCCCCCCATGCCATCCGCCGAGGCCTAATCTTGAACAATGATTATCACAAGTGAACCCCCCCCCCCCATCCTTTAATTTGCGTTCCCCTCAATTGCCCATGAGTTCAAGACCTGCATCTGATCGATCTCGGACAATGAATAGTCAGGGATGACCACAAGCTTAGTCGTTGACCCTTGTATTATTGCATCATGATCACGACCCAAGCGCGTGCTCAGAAGAGACTGGAGCAAGTCTGGGAAATTTTCACAGAGCACAAACCCAGACTTCACCTTATGAATTATACAAAGTGTGGTGATCAGAGCACCACACTATCAACTACGTTGATACAACAGAAGCTGACAATTACAACACAACATAGTCAACAGACCTTTCGTAATATCGGACGTTCAGATTACAAATGGTCATTGCGACACAAAGACTGTCTCGTGATAAAACCAAACGTTCGCAGTGACTGACAATCAAAATACTGCACTAGCTACGACAGAAATCATCGAAAATAAAGGTATGGTACAGTAGTCTTTAAGTTTCAGAACTAAATGTGTTTTTGCTATTTTAGTCCTTCATTTTAAGAAATTCGAGGAGAGCTGTAAATTCCTCTCCTCGGAACAAAAAAGACATAGGCCTAGGCCCTACTAATGTTATGTAGTCTAAAAAGTTAAATTATAACACTGGTTTATATTGTGACTGTTCATGAAACTGATTATTAAGTGACGAAAGTCATAATTAAAATCTTTTTCAGTATGGTACCTTTTATAAATGATTTAAATTAAATCATTAATAATTAAATGTAAGCTTTATAAAAAGTTTTACAAAAATTTCTCGGAATTGTTATTAAGTAAAGACTGTTTGTTGTGACACCATGTAAAATTGGAGAACTAATTACCGCAAACAGTCTTTACACTGTACTTATCCTTTTCACCATTCAAAGGGATTGTTAATATTACAATTTTTTTTCTCTATTTTTGGATGTATTTTTTATTTAAATGAGAATTCCCCATCGGAAAATAATTTGCATAGCAAAATCCTATTTTTGCATAGCAAACTGAATTTTGTATAACACATTTAATTTGTGCAGAATTACATTATGCAGTGTGCACAACTCAGCCACAAGTTCAGTTATTGTTTTTAAGGTTTTACTGCCGTTTAGTCGATCATATATATGCCCATATTTTAAATCTTTTGTGTACGGAAATTGGGCCAAAAGTACCAAATGGACAAAGAACTTACAGTGTATCTTTCTTCCATGCAAAGTTTGTTTTTTTGCATTGTAATAGCGCTGTCCAGTCAAAACGGCCACACCGTCCACAGTCGAAACGTTCACAAGTCAAAACGTCCACAGGCTAAAACGTCCACACGCTAAAATGTCCACACATGGTGATAGGTTCTATAGTCATGATCGTTCTACACTTGGCATGCTTTGCGTTTGCGACGGGTCGCATCGTAAGAGCTTTGTGAAATCGAAACCCAAACCCGTCGTTAACCCTCCTATGCCCAGGCTGAAATTTGGCCCAGACAGCACGGCACTCGGACAGTAACTTGAGTATTTTTGGTTGCATTGCCAATTGGTAGGTCAAACCACAGTCACACAGAGCTGTGTATGTACTGATTTATTTGAGTGCACTGCACAAAGTCAATGGGTTGGGAGTTACATACAAATTTTGAGTGTCTTTGACTGGTTTTGGTTTGACCTCCTATCACAGCCACATGTGCTTGCATGTATTTGAGTGCACTGCACAAAGTCAATGGGTTAAGAGAGACATACAAATTTTGAGTGTCTTTGAGTGTTAAACCTATAGGAGGGTTAATGAACAAAGAAAATCCTAATTACTTACTCCCACACACACAGCCAAAAATTAACCAAGTAACCAACATCACAAAAAACCAAAGATAATTCAAGAAATACAATTAAAGATTTATTAAACTTGGATAGCTCTATGGGTTCTCGATTTTCGCGCCTTTACAAAATGACTCCTTATTTACACAGAGCATGCGCGAGACTGTCTCCATGAATTAACAGCGCCTATGAATACATTGCAGTGCATTTGCCACACACGTACAGCGTATGCATGTACATGTACATATGCGAAGTGGCATTCACGGGTTGCGCGACATCGAGGTATTAAAACTCACTTTTTGTTTTAATCATGAAATAGATCTACATGTATATGTTTATTTTTCTTTACAATACACTAATTATTGTGAGAATTAAACTTTAAAACCAATATTTTAAAGCAAGGAAAACAGTTTGTAACAAATTAAGACGATATCTGATTAAATGATTATGACCCGTAGACGTTTTGTCACGTGGACGTTATGACCGGTAAGCATAATAGCAATCGCTGTGAAACGGATGCAATATCGCATTGCGGTATGATCAAACTAGGGTTTTCGATTATTAAAAATTAAAGCTTTGTCAATCAATGAACAGTCTGAAAAATGAGTTGTTCACCGTGTCGGATAGGGCGATCATAATGGGTGCCGAAATTATGGTACACCTCGACACCACCACCGTAATAAATTAATGTTAATTTTGTTAAATGTTCAAAAACTGTTATTGTAAAAAGAAGTTATAACGTTGCTACAGTTCCCATGCACTTTCAATATGACCGCTGGGTGCCGTCCATGCCGTAGTGATCATATGATCGAAGGCGCACGTGGTACTACTTGTGTACAGGGGGTGGGCTAATTGTCAATTGCTCCACCCCCTGATTCAGGAGGGGGAAAAAAACATGTGCGAAGCTAATAAACTGGGTGCGTGTTACATGTCTTTGCGTTATCGCCCGTCGTTCGTTAGCGGGAAAATATTGCATTCGCATTAGATTTGGGGCATTGAGGTGAAAATCCTTACAGATTGTGGGCATGTTTGTGGGACATAAATGTAGCAAAACCATTGTAAGTATTTCACAGAATGGAGAATTCCCGTGTTGCTCTGCGACTGCGCATGCGCACGCGCACTAGTCAAGGCTTGGTATCTCAGGATTTGTCAATGTAATTTGACTGGCGCCTATTGGTGCAGCGGATCGAAAGTGCACATGCAATGAAATCGTGATTTAGCGCATGCAACAAGTAGTAGTCAGCTTCAAACAGGTCAAGCGCTACGTACACGAGTCGGGGTGCAAGTTTGTTACCTCCTTGCGCAATTCCGCAAATCGTCACATTTACAAGTTGATATCTCTTGATCACTGAATATAATTTGCCTTGAAGTAAGTTTGCTACATGATCAAAGCGAATAGATTACACACCTCTTGTTCATTTTTGTCGTGCTGACTGTGCTATTTCCAATTTTTTTAAAACACTCGTGGATTTTTAAGGAGCGCTATTATTTGCACACCTTGGACAAGGTTCAGGAGAGATCGCACTCCTTAGAAGTGATGGACTGCTATTTTTACGGCAATTTCTGATTGCAATTTGTGATTGATTTTTATGTTTATAAACTGTCCTTTTATTGTAGAAAGGAAAACAAAAGGAAAAATGTTGTATCCAACCGTCACTTTTTAAGGGTTTTTTGGAATTCTTAAAATTCTGTCTTTTTTTTGGGGGGGGGACAAAGTGAAAAATATCTTTAAAATCCATTTTTATGATTGATTTCAGACTTTATTTCCCTTGCAGATGACAAAATGGCCAACATCTCACTGGGTGTGCATATATTCATTGCTCAAAATCTCCCAAAATATCTTTTCCAAACCTCACTTGACTCCACTTTCCTCTCCTTAAATGTGTCCTCTATCGTCTTTTAAAGGAATATCTGTGATATTTATCATATTTGGATAGAAAAGTGGCGGTTGTATTCTACATTCTTTCCGTTACTTGGGTTCAACATTCTTTCAGATATTAACATTGACTAATTGAGACACTGAAAAAAAGAAGTGTGTGTAAACGGGTTGTAATTGTAAACAAATAAGAAGTAGCCTTAATTTTAGGCAAAACTAACACTCGGTCGGTATGTCATTATTAACCCTCCTATGCCCACGCTGAAATTTGGCCCAGTCAGCACGGCACCCACAGACACTCACTTGAGTATTTTTGGTTGCATTGCCAATAGGTCAAACCAGAGTCACACAGAGCTGTGTATGTACTTGGTTTTGGTTTGACCTCCTTGAGTGCACTGCACAAAGTCAATGGGTTGGGAGTTACATACAAATTTTGAGTGTCTTTGGGTTTGACCTATCACACAGCCACATGTGCTTGCGTGTATTTGAGTGCACTGCACAAAGTCAATGGGTTAAGAGAGACATACAAATTTTGGGTGTCTTTGAGTGTTAAACCTATAGGAGGGTTAAAAGTGAGATTTAATGCTACCCATGTCATTAATGTACCTGTACACTAGGGCTGTGTGTTTTGGGATATTTATGGAACCGGATACCCGAAATCAGGAAACTTCGGATTCCCGGAGACCCGTTTTCATTTTTGTTGAAAACATTCCTCTGGCAAACAAATCCTTCACTTTAGCAAAGAGGATTTTGGAGGATTTGGGAGGGTTAGGGTTAATGAACAAGAAAATCGTCAGGAACATAACGAATAGATAGTCACCACCATCACAATTTTGCCAACCGTTACCTTACGGCGCCACAGCCAAATAAAAACTGTGACAGATGATGATGACGGTATCTGATTGTTGTCCCCTCTAGAAGTCGAAAACACGGAGCCACATTCCAACATTGCAAACATGAAGGCTGAGGTAAGCGTTGACCCAAGTGTGGGGGAGTCCACCGAGTCTGGTCCAGGCAATGTGGTGATTGTTAACGGGACCCCTGGTGTTGGCATCATCACTCGTGTGACGAGCATCCCCGTAGTCAGCTCCACCATTGGACAGGTAAATGTACAATTTAAAACTTAGTGATTAGGTAACCTTGCCCAAGCAGACACTTCTGACATAAAATCTGTTATTCTGGTATGGCTCATTTTCATGAAATTTTTTTAAACACATTTTTGAAGCACAGTAGCAAACTTCATGCCAAAAGTGTCTGCTTGGGCAAGCTTATCTAATCATAAAGTTTTAGATTATAATAATTAGCAGACCAAAAGTTAGTTGACAAAAATCACCCTTTTTTTGTACATGTGGGGTTAGGGCCAAGGATACGGAGGGAGTCCAGTGTATTGGCCCTAGAATAGGGCTAGATCTTGTGCTGATACTCGCTGTGTGCTGACTGTAAGGTGCTTGAACTAGAGGATACTTAGGCGACTAGAGTGGACCGTAGGTATACATGACCCATTGGTCATCTAAATCCACAGAATCTTCTCAGAACTGCACAACTCTAGAGATTATTAGACTTTCTCCCCGTTTTCCCCAATTCTTTCTTCTGTTACCTTAACATCAGGTGTCCAATATGTACACCTGGACCAAGGAGAACAGCCGTCTGGCCAATACTGCCCTCGGATACGCTGAGATGTCGGTAGCCATTGCCGCTCAAACCGCACAGCCGGTTGTCACCCGTCTGGAAAAACCAAGTAAGTACTTTATCTGTGCTGTCACACAGTAGCCATTTTTGTTTTCCCACACTCTGACAGGCCTGTAATTTCTCGGGATGTTTCCTGATTAAAAAAATTTATTTAATTTTGCCCTACACCGACGTGTGTATAGCACTGCGTACTTGGTGTCGAGTTGATGATGGAATCAAACATCCCTTAAAAACTGTCATTTTTTAACCCTAACCCTCTAGCTATTTTGACTAAGAACCTTCCTGAATCTGCCAATATCCAACACCATGCAGTAACACTACCACCCAACTATTGGACTTAGCTGGAATCGGGGATACCCGGCCCCATGTAAAGTATCCCTGTCTGGGCTATACAGTACTGAGTCCTTCAAAATCCAACACCATGCAATAACACTACCACCCAACTATTGGACTTAGCTGGAATTGGGGACACCCGGCCCCATGTAAAGTATCCCTGTCTGGGCTATACAGTACTGAGCCCATCAAAATCCAACACCATGCAATAACACTACCACCCAACTATTGGACTTAGCTGGAATTGGGGACACCCGGCCCCATGTAAAGTATCCCTCTCTGGGCTATACTGTACTGAGTCCATCAAAATCCAACAAACCCAGCTGTTGGAGTTTGATGGGTTTGTGGTTCTTAGGGTTAAGAATAGTCAAACGTTATTCAATTATTTACAGTAATTTTTTAAGAATTAGTCAAATGTCAAAATTCATGTTTGCCGATTATGCATTTTTATAACTTTCTTGTTAATGACACAATGTGATGAGTTGATGATTTGATACATTCACATTTTGTTTTATACATCTATATTCATATTGAAGTAAGACACAGCAAAATGGTAGTTTACCAATGCCATATTACCAAAACTTTATCCGTTTTTTTTTCCTTCAAATCCGAGTTAATTTTGCTCAGTGATGCATATACCAGTATCCTTTGATCCGACACTTTAAATAACTTCATTTTGTTCTTTTTCTTCTATCCTCTCTAGTTAACATGGTGAGTGACTTTGCATGTCACCAACTTGACAAACTTGAGGAGAAGGTTCCTATGATCAACACACCCACAGAAGAGGTACGTCCACGACGGGGAAAATTTTTAAATTAATTTCAAAAATATTTTCCTTCATGTCTTAAAGGGAGGTACAACAGTAGTATTTAGAATTTCCAACCTTATACAGGCCTGTAATTTTTTTTCAGGATTTTTTACAAATCTCCCAAAATTTTCTTGAAAGAAAAGTAGTAACCAAGGAAAGAAAGAAGTAATAATAATAATAATAATAATGTGGACTTATGTAGCGCACGTATCCACCAAACTGGTGCTCAAGGCGCATTATATTATTACCCCTGCTCATCAGGCTCATAAATCATTCCTGAAACCATATCAGCTCCCTGGGGAGTATACAGCTCAATTGCTGCCATTTCAGCACAAATAGGGTTAATCAAACACAACAACCAACTCTGCCCTCACAGGTACCCATTTACCCCTGGGTGGAGAGAAGCAATTGTGGTAAAGTGTCTTGCTCAAGGACACAAGCACCATGGTCGCGCGTGGTTGGGATTCGAACCCACATTCTAACGACTTGGCCATCAGAACAGAAATCCGATGCACTAAACCGCTCGACCATGGCACTCCTCTATTGTGTCCAAACCTCTGGTTTCTTGTTTGTGGGGATGTGGAGAGGCTGTAAATCTTCCAAAATTAAACATAAGGAGGTTCAGGGAGCTTCGTTCTCTTGACCAAAGGGAGACCCAGGCCCGCTGCCCATTTTTCAGGATTTTTTACTTTTGTCACACCCCTGCGTATAGTTTTCAAGACATTAATTAAACTAGCCAGTGGAGAGTTTCATCGCCAAACAAGGGGCTCACATTTTTGAGAAAAATAAAAAAAATTAAAAAAAATCTTGGAATCGTAATTTTTTAAATATATATTTTGGTATTATTTTGAAGTTGGTGTCCAATATCCAAAACGGCACCAGGCAGGTTATTGAAGGAACCAAGCAGAAGGGTGTCGATGGAATGAACAGACTGATGAGCACCCCTGTCGGCAAGGCTGTCTCCCTGGGACTCGACACTGCTCTGGCCGTGTCCGAGTACGCTGTGGAGTATTATCTGCCGCCCGACGAATCCGGTAAGAAATAGTCATAATTTTCAGCTTTGAACCAGATAGTAGTTGTGTTGCAGACTTGTTATTAGTCCAACTCGAGTTACTTTTTGTTTTAGTGATTCAGACTGAAGACTTGGGTCTCAAGGTTTGAGGACTTGAATACAAGTCTGGTTGTGTGTCAACTAGGGGTGACGATATTGAAATTTTTGATTATCGACGGCCATGATATCGGCGATATATGATGTTATCATCTCAATACGCAGTTTGTTTAAATACATGAAAATGTTTGTATCATACATTAACTACATTGGACACCGAAATATGAACTACTTTTACATGCAAGTTCAAGAGGGAAGTTGCCTAGGTAATAAACGGTTTTTGATCAAATTCAATTGAATCGCTCCAAAACAAGCCGAGTCCTTAGATTTTTGCCACTCAGTGTGACATCCATAAACAAACCCGTGGTTTATAAATGCCTTCGTTGTTAAGAAATATGATGTTAAAATTTACTTGTTGGTGCTGTGTCTGAAATTCTCGGTAGACTTTTGATTGATCCTCTCAAAATGTACCCCATGTTTCCCCATTTTAAAATGATGGCATTTTCATAATGGTATGGTCCTGGGAACCTGAGTGGCACCGCGTCACGATTTCGAACTGTTTTTAGCTCTTCACGGTACCGTAACTTCGTTGATGTTACCATATGAAATTTGGAGATAATTTATCACTCCGGCGATATTTTAACTAAAGACAATGAAAGAGAGCAATATCAATTTGATATCAGCTATATTTTTGGAATTATCGTCAATATGTTGATATTTCGATATCTTCAAAACCATAACCGATTTAGCCGATCATTTTTTGAATATCATATCGTTACGATATTATTGTGATATCATCCACCCTTAGTGTCAACTGTCATTCGATTTAGCTTGTATTGCATAGCAAAATGCTATGTGCTACTCGGATGTTCTGCCTAAAAATGTGCCTATTAACCAGTTCGCGTCGGAGGCCGTGTATACACGCAATTTATTTTTGCACCACGGATCGGAGAGCGTCTAAACACGCCATAGGAAACTCTGATATATTTGTATGCATGCTCGGTTGAGCCACGCATGTACGGTGACATGCTCTGAAGACGTGGCCACGCTCGGAAGACGTGGCCACGAGCTGTGGAAGCTTCCATTAACGTGTGTGTGGGAAAAAGAAACCCACACAGGGGCCCAGAAAAACTTTTTTATTCCCGACACGAACTGGTTAAGGCTATGCTGGGTATCCGACCAAAACTGTCATTACCCGGTTCCATTTTTCGGTTCCAATTACCCGTAAACGACTTTTGAAAATTTTGACTAACATTTAAGCCACACAAATTGAAGTCTTCGATTATTATTTTTTTTTGTTAACTTTTTTTTTGTGGGGAATAGGGATGCTGCGAGTCGTTTTTAATATAGAGGCGGGAAATTATTACAGTAAGTCCACATTTATTATGAAACTTGTGTTCATATTGGTTACTTTATACATTCGGGAGTATTTGTGTTTTTACGGGTATCCGAAGATTTCCAATTTTGGGTATCAGGTTCCCGAAATAACCGATAACGCACATAGTTGCTATGCAAGTTATTTGACAAAAATCGTTCCTTGTTGAGAAGTCCCATTATTGGATAAATGAGCCTCTTGTCTGGTTGATCAGACTTGTGACGGCCTCAGTATAATGACCTGTTGCCATTCACACATTGCATATCCACCAAAAACCCAAGACAAGGGAAAAACTTTCCCAGGCAGGGGTTTGTACTTGCACTGCAAACCGACCAAGGGCTTATAACAAAGGGAACAATAGGTCCTCGGGCGTCGGTTCTTTGTTTTCAGAGGTCCTCGGAAGGACGTCGTGTACAAAACCTCGGTCGTCTTGGAAAGCACGATTGTGTGTGTGGGTGAGTTTGTGTCAAACCGAGGACTTCTAACAAAAGGGACAATACGTCCCTGGTTGCAATCATAATAGAGAGGAACAATGGGAGGTCCTCGGTTTATACCATAAACAATGCTGTGTGTGTACAACTGATGACACTCATCCTTGTACACAAAATTAAATGCAACATGCGTTTGTTAAGATTTTCATTAAAACCCTCCTACACATGGAGGCCACTCCCGATCCACAAAATTCTGTTCTTGAGCAACTTTCAGTACATACATGTACAAGCCTGCTGTCCTTTCCAAGTAATCTTACAAAACCAGCTGTGTGCCACCCAAGGCCACTGTAAATGTTTGAACATATTAGTATGGCCTACAATGTATCAATGGGAGACCACTTTACCCTCAATCTCAGTGGTGTGACAGTGCACAGAAGGGTAACCATAGGAGGCCACTGGCAACAGCTAGTGGGTTGGAGTGGCCTGAATGGGTTGTTTCAAGAATTGCACTGATTGTAGGAGGGTTAATTAATGAAGACGAGCATACATTCAACTACATCTTGGTGAGTTATGTTCTGATGCGTTCGTCTGTAAATTTTTACAGAAGGCCAGAAACGTACGTGAAGATGAAACACTTTTGTGATTGTATTTGCTACGTACGGTATGCTCAATAAAGAAATCTTAAACCGCTAGCGACTCATCTTTGTGGTGTTTCTTTGTCTGCAAAGGTGGACTTTAATAGACAGTGATTTGAAATATTTCTGACTCGGGTTGCTATCATGTTGGAATGAATACAAAAACAATCTGTATGCATATTTTGATTTGTATAAAGTATGGATGCTTTTATAGAGATTTTATGAAAAGTGGATACTGGCTTTTGACTTTTTGCCGATGAAGCACTGACGGGATTTGAACCCATGTTAGTCATACTACTTATTGACTTCATTTTGAATGGGTAGCTTTATAAGCTAGAATCAAATAATTGATTTACAAAACTCTGTTGGTGCCTTATTGTATCAACTGTTATTGAACAAACAAAGCAATGAATATCCATTGTTATACGTATCTGGTATCCTTGTACCATCTTACTTACCCTTTGGCAAATAGCGGTTTTATGTTCTTAAAAATACCCGTATAAGGTAGCCTTTTACTATCTTACAAAAATACCATAGATGATGAAATATTTGCCTTCAGTACAAAGGTACAGTAGCAAGATATATATCTTTAAGGTCACTGAGGCAAAAGTCAACAGCGCCACAGAACCGTTGACAATAGAACTAGCCGATTGTTAAGACGATAAGAGTAGTATCGGTTTATCACTAAATTTTATGATTCGTTCTTCAAACATTCGTCTGGTTACACTAAATCTTAAAATAACAGTGACTCAGTGTTTCCACTGATTGATTCAAAGTATCTTTGAACCTTTGAACAGATGAATGTTTAAAGAGTACTGTGGTATTTATTGCACATTGCCGGAAAAATTGCACAAGAAGTGGATTTCATTCTAAAGGAAGCTTAAGTTACAATCACTTGTTTTTTTAACGAGTGATTGAGAGAGAAAATGTGACATTTAAGAGTAAGTGATGGTGTATACTGTACTATCAGCTCTGAGACTGGAAATTACTAGTTATTATTAAACTAAAGCTGTTTCATTCCTTGAAGTTGTCAAATTTGTAAATTTTTTATTTTTTCTGATTTCAGGATTTTTGTATAAATCTCCCTTTGCTGCAAAAATTTTCTTGAAAGAAGAGAAGTAGCCACCAAGGAAAGCCTGTATTGTGTCCAAACCTTGAATTTCTGGTTTGTGGGGATGTGGAGAGTCTGTAAATTAAACATCCAGGAGGTTCAGGGGGGCTTTGTCCTCTAGAGCAAAGGTAGACCCGGGCCTGCTACCCATTTTTCAGGATTTTTTTTTTTACTTTTGTCAAATCACACCCCTGAACCTACCAAAGATGAGATGTTTTCATGATTGACAAAATGATATTTGTTTAAATTGAACACACTGGCTTTTAGGATCCACTGTCCTTCTAGCCACTGTGGAAGATAATTTGCGATACGCCGTTCGCTTCACCTATTAAGAACCGCCGTGCTCGTCGTTCACTGATGGGCATCATAAACAGGAGAAGGGAAAAGGCCGACGAGTAAGAATACATGAAGCTGCTGAGCTTGGAGCAGAAACGGAGCGAGGTGGAAACTAAACGGGCTGTGATGGAAATTGAGAAACTCCAACTGGGGAAGAAACTACTATCTATGCAGATTGCATTGTTTGTTAACGATAATAATAGTAATAATGTGCCATTTGATAAATCGCCATTTGCCAAGGGGTACAATGGCTCACACAATGATGAAGACGGCTTAAGCAAAGAGGCATAGCTATAAGTAAGATAATAATTAACGTTAGTGCAAGGAATTAAAGGGACAGTATTGTCACGATCAACAGGGCATGGAATCGGAATGCTAGTTTTAGATTAACTCCGTGACTGCAGTAACACCTCGCATGGAAAGGTCATATTGCCGTTGCTGATGCATAAATGAGCCAGTAAGTTTCAGTCGCTGTGTTCATCTTTAACTAGGACATTGATTCCATGCCCTGTCGAAAGTCTGCTCTGACGATACTGCCCCTTTAAAGAAACACTCCCGTCATTGTTGGGTTCAGTAGGGCATATTCTTGACGCCTACTCGCCTCGCCTTCTGTCGGAAAATAAATGCCTTAATCAGTGTGTCATGACGGCAAGAAGTCAACACGTACATGTACGTGTAACCCATGGTCCGATTAGTGCATTTTACTCAACGAACAGGGTAGAAAATAATGTGAATAAACCATGGCAATGAAAATTTATCTATGCAGGCCTCCCAGTGAAACCTTTAAAACCTATAAAAACCTGTATTTCAAAATGGGAACCTTCATTTCCCCCAAAAAACTATTAACCCTCCTACTACAAGGGTCAAAATCAGTCAAAATGTTGAAATACTTCTCACCGAGGTATATCTAGTGCACTGAAAAGTACATTTACAGGTCAAAATGAGTCGACTGTTTTTGACTGGTATTGTTCAGGTATTGTTCAGGCATTGTCTGGTATTGTTCAGGGTGATCAAAATGATGCTGTGAAGTGGATACAGATGGGATCGAGTACAGTGAACAAAACGTGGACATTTCCTCAATAAAATGCCAACATTTCTAATCCAAATTGTTGTTTTATTTTGAACCATTACAATTTTATGCTATTCCAAAACAAGTGGTAAGTTTCTATTGCGTCTCAGTATATTTTAAACACCCGTATTTTGCTTAAAGTCACTGCCCCCAAATAGGAACCTTTCTCTGGGGAAAAAAGTAGCATGTACAACAGTACATTAGCCAGGATTTAAAAACCAGGTGGCCATGATTTGGGAAAAGAATGTTAATTAATATTGTTAGTAGAACAGGCTATCCAAATATTTTTATTATTAAATTACTTATAAAGTAATTAAACGTAATACAGGTTTTAGCTCATATGTGCATATATACAGTAGTGCTGGCCCACCGAAACTGCAGTAACCGTTTAGATATTTGCTAACCAGTTAACCAAAGCCAATATTTAACAACTGTGCCCAATTTCATAGCGCTGCTTACCGGTAAGCAAATTTTCGTGCTAACTCTAGAAGACAAATTTGCTTTAAGCATAAGCGTATTTCACAGGTTAGCAAGAAAATCCAGAGCAACACGTTGTGCATTCACCATAGATTTGTATTGTTGCGTCACTCATTTGCTAGCAAATTAACGGCCGGTAAGTTAGCGTGCTTTTCTCTATTGCTTAATGGTTAGCGGCACTGTAAAATGAAAAATGTGCATTGAGCAAAAAAATTGGCTGCACAGCAGCTCGATGAAATCGGGCCCTGGTTATTAAACAGTCATTGCGGGAAGTTTATTGATGCTTTTTGATTGAAAATGTATGTATACACATTGTTCTATTTGCCAACTACATGTATATCTTGTTTGTGTGTGGCCATCAGGTGACAACTTATGGTTAACTGGTGAACTGACTGTGAAAGCTTTTTGTTAAACGGTTAGCAAAGTAAACAGTAACTCCCAGCACTTGCCAGTAGTTCAAAATATGTCTGAATCTGCCACAGTATGTCTGAATCAAAACTGATTGCATTTATAATGTCTGCACTGATTTTTAACTGGTGTAAGGTACGTAATTGATTATACAATCTTTCCTAGAAATTATTAATTTTTTTTAAAGTGCTCTAATAATAGAAACAAATTGATATAAATTCCAAGTTCATATGAGATCTCTTGCCTAAAATCCGCTTTAGAATGAATATGGACAATCTGAATGCATTTAATTATTTTCTCAGGTTGGTTATTTAATGAATATCTTGATTCAGAGAGAGTAAGCACACTCAGCGAAACATTACTGCCAATATTACTAATGTACTAATGCACAGGCATCGGCTGTACAAAGCACTTCCTTCATAAAAATAGGAGCTGAGCAATCCGACAAATGTGAATGCGGTGATACACAGACCATTGATCATATTGCCTCCAACTGCAACATCTACCGTGCCCCACATGGGTTTGATGGCATAGTGAATCTTGATGACAGGGCAGACTGGCTTTCTTCCAGCCTGCTCGTTTAAAACACCCACTGACTTGTTGGCAACCATACGAACGAACTAATGCACTTTTCCCTTTAACTTGTTTTCTGTGAAGGGCCTCCTACGAGATGACGATGTGAATGAATCTATCGGCACCTGATGATAAGATCACGATCGTTTCGGTGCTATGTGCCGGGAGGATTTTGTTCATTTCTATCGTTGGGTTTATCTTGATGAGTCTGATTAATGACATGGTTTTCTACCTTGTCGGTGCCCTCATTAAACACTTAGATGGTTTCATCCGGTTAACCTTCTTCATGATTAATCCACTCAAAATATGCTCCCAGAAGACGATAAGATAAGATAAGAACCAGTCCTATTAGCAGGAGATGTAAGGATCTCATACATGTCATCTATGTATGGTTATTGACAACCTTGCCAAGTAATTTTTTTATATAAGTCTTCACATATTGACAAAATTGATTACAATTTTTGTATTTGGTCTTCACCAATGTATCTTTCAAGCACTGTTTACTCGTTGCTTTTTGAGTGTTAGCTGGAAGAAAGATCCACAGGCAACATGGACGGGATGCGAACCTATGACCTTGAGCTTACTAGTGCAGACGTCTTAACCTCTCGATCACTTAGCTTGCCTGATGACGATAGGCCGGCTTGAATCATACTACTCAAAACAATTTAGGGAACACCGGAATAATCTGTTAAAGCAAGATCATTTATTTCAGATAAACACAATGTTTCACAGAATTGATGAGAAACAACTGCACAATGAAACAGATGATAAAGGATGCATGTAGTGATTACACATTTCATGACATGACTACTGAAAGAGAGAGGGTTGCAAATGAAAATCCCGGTTCATGGAACATTTCAAACCTATTTGATGTTAAAAATCCGGTGTTCCCTAAATTGTTTTGAGTAGTATAGCTGTAATTCAGGCATCGTGATATTTAAAACAATTGATTAAATGTTTGTCCATCATAAGCATATTTTACCCTTCACCGACAATTGTTAAGTGTCCCAACGCAAGAATTCCATGAATCTATTGAAAAAATCATTGAGGGAAATGCCATAGATATGAAATGTGATACTTGACTGGACTTGTTTTCGTCCTCGGTGTATTCTACTGATTATTAGCAGACACAATAACTTGAGGTCATCATCATAAAATCTATTTTGGAGAAGTGTGTTCAGAAAAAGAAATTGTTATGTGTGTGTAATTTTAAGTAAGGTCCAACATACCAAATTACTTATTTTTCCATTTTTTTGTGTGTGTATACAATACAGTGTTATTATGTGTTCAAAATTTTTCAAACAATTAAGTATGTTTTTAAATACGTATAAACATGAACACTGTTGCCTGCCCTTTTAAACATGGAAATAATGCAAGCTCCAAATGTTGACAAGTGTGTACACAACGCAACATTCAAACTTCAGAATCCTTGACAACCTCTGACTAACTAACCTTCAATTTTTATTTATTTGTATGTCATGCCATTGTTTGTGTAAATAGAGATACACGTACAGTAGAAAATAAGACAAGTACCAGTGAAGTGATCATTGACAAAATGTGGTCTGCATGCATAAGGATGTGGTACGGAATTTCCTTGTTGAGACAATTCATATTTCTTTCACTTTCGTGTTTTGTTAGTAGCTGTCTTTTTCCTGTTTGGATTAAAATAGATTCTTTCCCGTTTGCATTCACCATTTAATTTTACAGAGAGTGACCGTTATCTTTACAAAATGTTATAATTTGTTTTTAGGCTGAAACTGTTTCATATACTGAATTACAATATGATTCAAGAAGCTTTTAAAACTTGTTTTAAGTAGAGGAGTTTCACCAAACCGTATTAATTATGATTAAGTCAAAAGTATTATTTTTCCCATCTGGCTTGTATAATATGTTTTACTGCACTGAAATTTCCCCCTCCTCCTTTTTTTCGCAGGTACCGGGACAATCATGTCATACTCACAAACGTGAATAGGACAAAAATTGTGATTCGCACAAATGATTCACAAAAGTTCAATGCGCAACTCATTTGGCATGACTCTGTTTCGTAAAAGATTTGCTTAACATTGTAATGTAATTTTCATGATTGTATCGGCCGCACACATGATGGGCAGAGCGACTGTTGACTGTTAAAGCCCAGTGGTAATCTGAAAAATCATAAATTATCTCATTAACGACTCAATGAAGCTGTGACTTTCATAGATTGATTTTATACATATCTCTTCAGGCCAAAATAAAAGTCTCTGGCTTGTGGTCTCCGCGTGCATCACCTCAGACCCGTGTGTTGACATTTTTTATTTTCTTATTTTTTGTGTGCTATGAAATGTCCAACTGCAGCCAAAATTGCTGGACCGATTGAAATTCTGCCGTGCTGTGTATTAAAATGACTTTTTCACATAGGGGTATGAACTTTTTTGCCCGATTTGTGAGGCCTCTCTTAGCCACCATACTTTGCATATGGGAAATTTGGTCCTGCGTATACATTTATCACGTATTTCCCTGTTGGCCAAAACAAGATGGCCGGGGGAAAAAATTGCATCACCACACCGATTTTGAAGCTAACTGATGACCAGAGACTTTTTTTTTGCCTAATTCTTACGTAATATTGATGCAATATTACATCAAGTATAAACATATATTACTGGTTTATATCGGGGGACAATTTCATAGAGCTGCTAAGCAGAGAATTTAGCTTAGCAAATATTTTCGCTAAACTTTAAAACGGACTACCAGCCAAAATACATTAATTTTGCGTGCAAGTTTAACTGGTAACCAAGAAAATCTGCTAAGCAAATATTTCTGGTAAGCAGTTTTTCTCTGTTTTGCACCTCTGTCGGTGAAATTGACCCCCTGATCAGTCAATATCTGACAATAAGATGCATCAACAAATGACTAGGGCTGATCCAGGTATCCAGATACCCGACCGAAACGGTCATTACCCGGTTCCATTTTTCGGTTCCAATTACCCGTAAACGACTTTTTAAAATTCGGACTTAACATTTGAGCGGTGTGAACAGAAATCTGTGACTCTTGAACAATGTAATGTTTACACTTTTACAGACAATTATCTTTAAATTCAAGAGATTGCACTCCAATAAAGAAAAGATCGATTTAAGTATGGTATCCTCTGTATTGTAAAAGTCAATTTGTTACCATTTACAGTACATGTATTTGTACACCACCGGAGGCATGTTTTCAACAAAAATGAAAACGGGTATCCGGGTATCCGAAGTTTTCTGATTTCGAGTATTCGGTTCCAAAAATATCCGAAAACGCACAGCCCTACAAATGACACTATTGTTACATGCATGCAAAGCACACAGGGCCCAATCTCATCGAGCTGCCAAGCAGAGAATTATGCTAATCTAATATTTCTGCTTAGCAATATAAAACAGACTACCAGCCAAAACGCATACATTTTGTATGCAAGGTTGGCTGGTAACAAAGAAATCCAAGCAAATATTTCTGCTTAGCAATATAAAAGACTACCAGCCAAAACGCATACATTTTGTATGAAAGTTTGGCTGGTAACCAAAGGAATCTGCTAAGCAAATATTTCTGCTTAGCAATATAAAACAGACTACCAGCCAAAAGCAAATATTTCTGGTAAGCAATTTTGTCTGCTTAGCAACTCTATGAAATTGGCACCAGGTGTTGTTCCAAACTGAATTTTTGTAAGTTAGGATTTTCACTGTGGCTTTTGACTTTTTATTTAACATTTGGCGAATATTTGTTTCCCATGCAGAGAAGAAAGAGGAGATTGGGGATGACTTCGACGATGACAAGGACAAAGAAGAGATCATGGAGAAGAAGACCCAGTCGTCTGTTCAACGTGTCGGGATCCTGACCAATAAGCTACGCAAACGCATCCACAAGAAGGCACTGTTGAACATCCGCCATGCCCAAAAGCGTAGCCAGGAGACCATTGAGAAGCTCCACTTCACCGTGGATTTGGTGAGTAGGCGTCTAGGGAATACCTTCTTGACCCTCAAGACTTCAACTTTAACCCTAACTCCAACTTTAACCCTAACTCCCTAGGCCTTTTTGCTTGGAACCATCCCAAATCCTACAAAATCCATCAGCATGCACCCCACTTGTTGGACATTGATGGAATGTTTACTTGAGTTTTGAGTCAAACAAGCCTGTTTATTGGTTCCTTTTATCTATGATATTATGATTAGATTGATTATGCCAAGAGTAGCATCGATGGAGCCAATCAGACCATCCGTGGCAAAGCTGATGCCGCCCAGGAGAAGCTCTGGAACACCTGGAATGATTGGACAACTACCGAGGAAGGTGAAGAGAAGCAGGAAGGGGATCAAGAAGTCACAGAAAAAGTAAGAATGTCGGATTTTCTCTCTTTATTATTTTTTTAAAATAGTAATAAGTCGGCATTCAGCCAGGCATCAACGGGTTGTACATCATTGTGATCCTTGGTCATGATACCAGTGAAAATATTTCCCGCAACTGTCTCACCTAACCACCTTGGGAGCATGCAGTCCTAGCATCCAGTTAGGATCCTATTAGATATTATCAAATACAGCTCCGTCCTCTACCCTCGCAGGTACCCCATTTACTCCTGGGTGGAGAATTATGGTTAAGTGTCTCGCTCGTGGACACATGCACCTCAACCAGATTTGGCCACCCGAATGCAAGTCCAATGCCCGAGACTACTGGGCCTTCAAACTCAACAAGTTCACTAGGATAGCTCTATAGAGGTGATGGTCACCTGTTCATCTTTCCACTTACTGGCTTAAGTACTTATTTTTTGTTTATTAGTAATATTTTTTTTATAAATTTTTTTTTTATTTGAAGATGTATCATATATATTTTTTCCGGACAGGAAGGAGAACAGAAGACTCTGGCCATAGCACGTAACCTGTCCAGACGCCTCCGTGTTCTCACCGAAAACATCGCTGCCACCGTTGTCCTCTTGCCTCAACAAATCCGGGACAAGGTGGATGAGACGAGGACCATGGCTGATACAATCTACCAATCATTTGAAAAGGTAATCAACCTATTATTATTATAAAACTTGCTGATAATTAAACCAAGGCTTCCTCGGAAGCTCTGTAGCGTGTATGTCTGAAGAAACTAGTGACGAGAAGATCCAGAGGCACAGACCCTACAACAGGCCTGTGATTTCTCAGGATTTTTCCTGATTTCAGGATTTTTTTTGTGCAAATCTCAAAATTTCTTGAAAGAAGAGAAGTAGCCTGTATTTTGTCCAAACCTCTAGTTTTGTGTTTTTGGGGGATGTGGGTAGTCTGTAAATCCTCCAAATTTTAAACATGGAGGTTCAGGGGGGTTTTGTCCTCTAGACCAAAGGGAGACCCAGGCCTGCTACCCATGTTTCAGGATTTTTTACTTTTGTCAATCACACTCATGCTACAAACCCAGTCCACATATCGGTGTGGGTCTGAGCGGTATTTGAAACCAGGTCCACACAGGTGGAAGGCAAGTCAAGTACCAATGCTCTAATATGAATCCAATCACCATTTACAACCACTATAGTGTTAGTGTTGCTTTGGATCAGTATTACATTGACTTTAATTTCAAAACTAAATATTTAAAACCAAAAATCTTTGAATGTTCCGAAGAGAAAACAAATACAGCATGGATCTAGTGATCACCATTTTGCGAGTCGGACAGAATCAACAGCAGCACTTCAGAGAGATGAATCTCTCTACTTTTATTTTGCTCAATTATGCTATTAAGGCCAAAAAAAAAAGGTCTCCGGTTTGTGGTCATCGGTCAGCTGCAAAATTGGTGCGGTGACGCTTTTTTTTTATGGTAAACTGGGTTGTTTTTTTTTTGTTTTTTTTGCCAACAGGGAAATACACGATACATGTATATGCGGGGACCAAATTTCCCATATACAAAGTATGATGGCTAAGAGGCCTCACAAATCGGGCAAACGTTCATACCTCGATGTTTAAAACACAGCACGGCAAAGCAGAATTCCAATCGATTCAGCAATTTTGGACATCGTTTCATAGCAAAAAACAAAGAAAAATGGCTTTTTTTCTTTAAGAGAATAAACAGACCGTTAAACTGTTATCTGTGACTCGGTTTTTACAGGCGCGTTATTTCAGTGATGTTTCCGCCGGCCTGCTGACGACCTGTCGTGATCAACTGAACAATCTGTCGCAAACTTCTCTTCAAGTGGCCGATTACATCATCAATATCACCCCACTCCAGTGGCTGGTGAGTACACCCATAGAGGGCTTACGTAGTGATCAGTTGAAGGGACAATATCGTCACGATCAACATGGCGTGGAATCGGAGTGCTAGTTCTAACTCATTAACTCAGTGACTGAAAATATTAACCCACATGATAAGGTCATATTACTGTTGCTGCTGCATAAAATGAGCCAGTCATTTTCAGTCACTGCACTCGTCATAAGACTAAGACACAGATTCCATGCCCTGATCGTGATGATATTGAACATTTAATGGTTTGTGGTAGTTTGAACAATAATTCCTGTCTCCGATACGGACATTGTTGTTCGTTAATGGCGTCAGGACAAGTCATTTGTCTTGGGTGTTTTGCTTGTGTGTTTTGGGGTATTGTGGTTTTGGTTTATTGTAGTTTTGGTTTTGGAATCATCTTTTGGTCAGTTTTGTTCCATTTTTGGATGTGGATGATCATGCATGATATTCATGTTAAGTTCATTTTAAAGGCATTAGACCACTAATAGGCTGCCTATTTAACCAGTTCGCCTCGGGAATAAACAAGTTTTTCTGGGCCGCTTGGCGGGTTTCTTTTTCCCACACACACGTTCTTGAAGCTTCCACAGCGTGTACCCATGGATCGACACGTTTTCCGGGCAGGTCACTTCACGCGCATGGCTCGTTGGCACATCAACCGAGCATGCATACACATACTCCCGAGTTTCCTGTGGCGTGTTTAGACGTTCTCCAATCCACGGTGCAAAACAAAATTGCGTGTATACACGGCCTCCGACGCGAACTGGTTAACAAACCACAAAAAAAAAAAACGAACATGACCCTTGGCTCAGACTTTGTGTATCATTATTACAAAAAATTCCCTACTGAATTTTCGTCTTCAGTAGACGAAAATTCAACATTATAAGGACAGAAAGAAAACCACAAATTACTTGCCGTTAAGTTTTCCTGAAATCGGTCGATACGGCCAATAAAAACACATTTGTTCTGTTGAAATCATGTTTGATTCATGGTTTCAGTGTCCATGTAAGCAATCCGCCCTGCTACTGTTAGTCCATACAAAACGCAGCGATTGGGTACATAGCTCAGTGCTTATTTGACAATTCCCTGAAATACTTAATGGCACAATGAGCCAGTTATACCTAAAATCCAATGGATTTTGTAAGGCACGGTTACCACTGATGCTGTGAAAATCCATGGTACATACATATGTACATGCTGTGTATTTCAACAGTTAATAATGGAGTACACAGCTGTTCTGAAGCTGTTCTAGAAAAAACACACACATAATTTTGCCCGAGGTCAATCAACATGTTACAGGAGTAGAACGTGTGGTTGAACAGTGCATTTGGTAAATTTCAGCACCTGTTTGATTTTATAAAGCACACGACGACTTGTGTTCCTGCCAACTTCCATACTGTAGTAAGGAGGGTTGGGCAATAGAATATTCATTAAAAATAGACATGAGTTTCCTCTTTAAAAAGCTGATAACGGCAGTAAAACACAAATTGTTATGTTAGAATGATCATAACTGCCATGCTTTTTGCATGTAGTTTCCTCGTAAATAAGTTTAATAAGTGCATTTTAAGGCCAGTGAAAGTTGATTTGAATTTTCTTGTCAGCGCCCGCATGTAATATTGGCCCTGCTTGGAAAATTTCATTATTCATTATTTTTCAAAAAACTGTCCACAAAACAATGAAAAATGCCCTTGGAAATAAATCGGCAGACAAAACAAATGTTTAAGCCAGTTCCTCATTTTCTAGAAAGGGCATCTATTTCTCGCTTCCAGTAGTTTTTAATCATGTGTATGCTTCATTGAAATCATGTGTATGCATAAAAGACGATGCATTTTGACAATGGCAATTTTTATTTATTTTTTTAAAATTCCTTCATCGGTTATTTGAGAAACGAAACATCAACTTTAATTTGCCGTAACACAAAATTTGGTTTGTTGAAATCGTGTTCATGCTTTTACATATACGTGTATGCAGTAGTTTCCTCTGTAAAACTTGTTATGATGAAATCATTTTCATGCGTTTTAGTTTAGTCTGAAATCATGCCACCCCACCCCCTAAGTATGATTTTTGCCCTCTCTTTTTCCCTCTTCTCCTCTTCCCCTCTTCCCTCTTATCTGCAGATCCCAAATGAGGTAAGCGTTAGCTATGTCTTGTTATCCTTTTACTCATCTGCCAATTGAGGATGATGTTACCGCGGTGATGAGGCGGATCTAGCTGAATAAAGAGTTTGGGGAGAAGTTTGTAAAATTCACTTCCCCGAGTATTTCAAAGATAGTGCGCTATATCCCTAATCATTTTTATATCCTGTCGACAACAGCTGCTAGTACAACACTGCAATGTCTCTTTAACTCAAAATGGGTCAAATTGTAACTGCCATTTGTTTGCAGTGATTCATGGCTGCATTGATAATAAATAATTGAGTGGTAAATGTTGCCTGCATGTTTTTAGTATAGTCATGGTAATATTATTGCATTGTACAGTGTACACACATGATGACATTTACTTAAAGGGAAGGTACAGAATTGGTAATTAAAAAATATATTTTTTTTTTTAAATTTACTTAGTTTAAATCTGATTTCAATCTTCACATGAAATAATTTTGTCTGAGGAGCTGCGAAATCATTTACAGTTTGGATTTTGGAAAGAGAACCCTCTTGCCCAAAATGTTCTCATTAACAACACAACATACAATATAATAATAATAATAATAATAATAATGTGTGGACTTATATAGCGCACGTATCCACCAACTGAGTGGTGCTCAAGGCGCATATTATTACCCCTGCTCATAAGGCTCATAAATCATTCCTGAAACCATCTCAGCTCCCTGGGGAGTATACAGCTCAATTGCTGCCATTACAGCGCATATAGGGCTAATCAACCAACTCTGCCCTCACAGGTACCCATTTAACCCCTGGGTGGAGAGAAGCAATTATGGTTAAGTGTCTTGCTCAAGGACACAAGTGTCACGGCTGGGATTCGAACCCACATTCTGCTGCTAACACCAGAACTTGAGTCCAGTAAGCTAGACCGCTCGGCCACGAACTGTCATATGTACATGTAGGTAGGTTAATCTCCATCTTGTGGCGTGTCGTGGCCAAGTGGTCTAGCTCACCGGACTCAAGTTCTGGTGTTAGCAGCAGAATGTGGGTTCAAATCCCGGCTGTGACACTTGTGTCCTTGAGCAAGACACTTAACCACAATTACTTATAGGGGCAGAGGCAGTTTAACAACTGCCTTGTTCTGGACTAGTTATCCCTCCCAGTCCTATTCACACTGTGAAGAGGCTGGTTATTAACTTGTCTTGTTTCGGTGCGAGGGGCTGGTTTCTTCAGTGTGGAGTCGTAACAACTCAATGACTTAGTAGCCCCCACCTTGGAGTGGCCATTGGCCTTGTGTGGGGCGATTTGCATAAACATTTTTTTTTTAAATCTTGATTCAAAGAGAGAGTAAGTGCTACCAGTAGAAGCCATTTTTACCAACATTACCAATGTTGTACATGTACCTTCCCTTTTAAGTTTGGTGGCATGCTATATCCCATCATACCTCATTTGTAAAATCACCTTGTAGAACACGGCATACCTGTATATTATATATTAAGCTGCGCTTGAAATGACCATTGTTTTTCTCCCTAACTGTTAAGTTAGAATGACATGGAGTTAAAAGAGTTGTCGGGGTGATATTTTCTTTTTTGAAAAAAAAAATATATATATAAAAATCTTGTTTTCACACCTTTTTTGTATTAACAAAAATACATGGGTTTAGCATGGCAGTTTCAAGCGCAGCTTTTCGCCCATGCATGCATGCTATGAAATGTACATGTGCATGAAGTCCTGTGTGTGTTCATTCTAAATCATTCAATATCAGCTTGTAGTAAAGTGTTTATGCACTTCTGAAAATTTTATCGAAATGTCACAGATACAAACAGTTTTTGATATTCTCCTCTTTCCCCCCAATCATTCCACAAAATTTCATTGATGAAAATACAACTATTTCGACACAATAGCATACTGCGACTCTGAAACCTCCCCCCCCCCCTACTTTGTATCATAACACCCAGTGTTTGATTTTGTTCTGTTCCATTTGTGATGTTTGCATTAGTTGACATAAATACATGGTAAAATAGACAGGGTGGAATTTCTCTTGTATATGGGTAATTCCATGGTTACTCACGTTACATTGTTGAGGTATTGGGCCCACTCTTAATGCCATAATTTCCTTACTTTTATAATTTCACTCGGAGTCAGTTTTTTCACAGAAGTTGCATTATACCTGGACCGTACTTAGCAGGAAAAAAATGTAGAATTTTTGTTATGTGTACGCTTACACTGTATATAAGAAAAAACTGCTGATTACTTACATTACATTTTTCAAACATGCATAAAATCTTGTGTTTTCTCTTGTATTTAGTGTACATATAACAAGTTCCTGAAATTATTTTTTACTGAGTAAGGTCTGGGTATATATAACGCAAGTACTGTGTAAAAACTGATGAGTGAAACATATACATGTTATTGTATTGAGAGTGGGCCCAATACTTAAAAAATGTAACGTAACCATGAAATTGCCCATATGGTCAATTTACATGCATTGTGATAAACAAAGGGGGGGGGGGCACCAGGGTGGTTAAACAGTGGTACACAGGGCAAAAATGGGGGAACATTCCAGAAGAAGGGGGAGTGCCAAGGGACAAATACAAATACCTATGGTAAAGTTATATACATGGCAATAAAATAGGGGAACACGCCCCCCTGCCCCTTTCCTCTCTGGATGCCAATGGCTTGGCACAATTTTGTTGAGCGAACATTTGAACTTGAAGAGGGCACCCATAATGGTGCTATTGGAAATGCCACTGTTCACACATTGCATGCATGTGGGTACCAGACTTGACTCTTATCACAATCACCAACATGTAGTTTGCCATATACATGTATACACCATATTATCCCAAAATAGTCTTAAAAATTACATGGTGTTTTGACGCCAAACTAGGAGCGATCGCAAAAGCACACATTTGTAAAATGTATTTTACTTGTCCAACTTTGTAGTTACCCAACACAGACATGGAAGGACTGGAGTTTGACTACATGCCGGGCTCAGACCAAAATGACGTGGACCTCACCAGCGATTCCAGTGAGTTCTAGATCCATCGACTACTGAAAAAAAAAAACCCTGATCACGACACGTCATGAATATCTAGCCTAGAGCTTATTAATATTTGAGTGTATTATCTGTTATTTGTGTTAATTAGAACAGTTGGATACTATGCTATTTGAAAATAATGTTAACCTTTGCTCTGGTAACCCGCCCATAATCCGACCCCTCTCCATATCATGTCCTTATGCGATGGGAGACGTTTGTGACACTAGGGGGCAGCAGACTTTACAATCTAGTCTTTTTTTAATAGTAATTCAATCATCACTGGAATGTAATTCTGAGCATGTGCATGATATTAAGATCAATGGAAAAAGGTCAGTAAATCTGCTGCCCTCTACTGTCCCAAGTCTTGATTGTTTACGGTTAACATGTCTTGACCTGTAGAACTTAGTCTGGTACCCTATTCTAACCAAAACCCTGACTCTTGCTTGATGAGCATTAATTTGCATGCATCAGGAACACTGTATGGCATGATATAGGAGAAGAATTGAGCAGTGCTATTTTGATTAGGAATAAGTCTGTTGGTAAAATGCAGATTTTCGGGTTGTAGTTGTGTGAAACCTGGTGAAAATAGAGTAGGCGTCCACATGTCTCTGTGTGGCATCGCAAAGAATATGCACACTGTTTGTATGCTGTAAACACAAGTGGTAACATTATGTGTCGGCATGTGAGATTGGCGCTTTTTATTTTCCGTGTTATTCTCGTTTATTCTCCGAACAAAAATCTTAGTAAATTATGGAGCCAAGAATACACCCCATTAGAATGCACAAGACTGGGTACACTGTCACTGAATTCATCATCATGTGAAACGAACCTTTATGAAAAAATGACAACTACATTCAAACTGTGGACTGCGGAAGTTACGATCTCGCATTTATTTTAAGGAAATGATACAAATTCATATTTTAGACTAATTTCCAAAACCTATTAAGATCAATTTCAATTTGTTATAACTTGTTATCAAATAGAGACAGTTCATTCTCTTGAGAGTTGTCACGACCTCCACAAAAAAAAAAAACCCACTAATTTTCCTGCAACATTGTGTTTGGCGAAATTCTTGGGAAAAAGCCAACGGCGTCTTTAAAGTGCATAGCTCCGTTCCCTCTAGTGTGAAACATGATCGGGTGCAGTCATACACATTTAATTGTCTTCTTCCGTGGTATTTAATAAGGTTAACATTATACATAATGCATAGTCTACCAACCTAATTTTCTTATCTATTAAAGTTTGCTAACTTCCCTGTGATTTTGTTTTCCTATTTGGACACATTTTCTACATATATGTATTTTGCACCGGGCCTATCCTGTAACCGTTAAGTCGATATGTAATACATGCACGTGCGCACATTGTAGTAGGAGCATTCTGTACGCTACTTCCGGTTCCAAAGCTGACATACTGTTGTGTGTAATCTAACCTAAATCCCTTGAATTTAATGTTCAAAAACAAATCTCGAGGAAGAAATTGATTTTGTTAACAAGATTTTGAGTCTTTACAACACATACGTTAAATGCAAGTCCCGAGCTTTCTAATTTCTTGCATAAATCCTTAAAGAAAAGGGTGGTCAATGTATTTCCAATGGGCTTCTGATGATCGTTGGAGCCAGCACGTGCAAAGTGGGCGTGGTTTATGTTGGAACTACGTCACACTTACCAACAGGATAGTCAGAAGCTATAAAACCAAATGCAATGTCATCTCTAGAGGGATAATTCCTCCCCCATGTTTAAAATTCTAAATCTGGGAACCACCATTCTAAAGACCACTCAAAGATAGGATATGTAATACTTATAAATATAAAACTACAAAACACTTGTGTTTCAGGCAGTGTATTTTGTTCACTGTTCAGGAATACATGTAGATACTGACATGATAAAGATCAGAAAGTGGTCCTAGAGATATAGGTCATTGCACAACAATTAAGTGTTAGGAGAAGTGAGCCCTCACTTGACCTAAACAGAAAGTATGTGAGTATGAAAGTATGTCGACAGGAAATGGACTGTAAACCAACCAAGGATCATAGAATCTCCTCTTTTTTTTTTTAAATGTAGTGTAATATGTCAGCACAAATACACAACTTAAAAATCATCTGCATTAAAATTAAATTAGAAGAATTTAGTATTTGTATTAGTATCTCCTGGTGTATGGTTATTAGTATTTCAAGGTGTTTTTGTTTAAAGCTTTGGCTAATGCTGTTATTGTGTACACTGAAGTGCATTATGCACGTTTTGAGCTAGGTTCAAAAACTGTTTTTCATTTGACTTATTTTATACACAATTCTGTACTGCATTATTCTATTAAACATCATAAATAAGAGTATATTAAGCTAGAGATTTGAACAGCAGAAAACCACTGTACCCATGGTTCATGCTTTTTAAATAAATGATGGTGATCTACATGTATGGAAATTTGTCTAATCTCATCTGATAGATCTTGATGAATTCAACATCCCTATGAAGACATGCAGTAAAGTCTATGGCCAATGCCTTTGTACATGAGATCACTAGGAGGAGATTGTGTTGTATCACTCTCGGCCTACAAAAAGGGTGTATTGTTAGTATCTGTGGTTTGCCAAAATGCAAAACAGTCAGCTCATTCGGTCAAAGATGCCTTTCTCATTCATCACACATCAAACGTACAGAAAATGCGGCAATGCCTGTACCATCCTGGTAATTGCGATTTGACCGCCGTTCAAAACTCTTGTTTAATTTACTCTTGATTTAATGGTATTATTCTACACACGTTGAATCGCAGCAGCTCACTGCTAGTCGTGCTGTTAACAAAGTTAGCAGTTGCTGAAGTGATGTTATTCAATCTATGTAGTAGAACCAATCAAATATTTCCATTTTTTTATGAATGTTTCCAATCCAGAATTGTATATCAAAGCTGTACAATTATGTCAACACAACGATGTACAGATATAAGGTTGATGGTCTTTAGCAGGACACTGGTTATGAAAATCTAAAAATTAAAAAGTAGTTAAAATGATACATGATGGATGCTGAATAAATGCATCTTTTTCATTCCACCAACTTGGATCAATCGTCACCACACTAGCAGCCGAACTTTAACAGCACCCATTTAAGACATATTGCACGAACGAAATGCAACCTATATACATGTATAAGTTTATTCAAGACGTCATCGCCGTACAAGCGATTTATTTCTTGTATAACACTTGCATGATAAGAGTAGATGTAGTCTTAGTAGATATAGTCTGCGGTTTGTATAATCAAGTAGCTTGCCCGTAACCTTCTGCATTAATAAAATATTGCGTGAATATAAAGCAAGATTACAGATGTTTCATGTCTCATCTTTGAGTGTGCACCGTGAGTCATTCACGTGATATGTAATAATATTTTCAAGTTTTTAGATTTGACCATTTAAAGGGTAGGTTATTACTTTTAGTAAAATGTCTGTTAATGAATCCAAAAAGAATCGAGGGATATATGTAGAAACCAACTTATTTTTGTAAGGGATCTAAATTCTTTGGTGGGTGCACATGATTCCCCACCCGCCCCCCATGGGGGAGGGGAAGCTGTTGACATGTTCCTTCATGCAAGCAGGGATTGTGGAGCAATGATTGAGAAGAGTATTAAGGCCAAAAAAAATCTCCAGTTTCTGGTCATCGGTCGGCTTCAAAATCGGTGCGGTGATGTGCTTTTTGTTGTTGGTAATCTATTTTTTGCCAACAGAAATACATGCATACACGGAGACCAAATTTCCCATATACCAAGTATGGTGGCTAAGAGAGGCCTCGCAAATTGGGCAAACGTTCATATCCCTATGTGAAAAAGTCGTTTAAAACAGCACGGTAGAATTCCAATCAATCCAGCAATTTTGGCTGCAATTGGACATCACCGCAAAAAAAAAATAATAATTAAAAACATGTGCGGATCTGAGGCGACATGCACATAGACCAGATACTGGACTTTTTGTTGTTGTTGACCTAATGTGCGTTGTTTATTTAAAGGAATATCACTGGTAATGTTGCCATGCTACTTTCTTTGAACCAAGCTAAACATTGAACAAACTACCTGAATAAGCTTCAGCTCATTACATTTGTGTCGTTAATTAATACTGAAAATGCATTCAGATTGATCATATTTTTTGTAGAATTAAAGGAAAGAGTACTCTTTCCTAATTTCAAACTGGCAACAATTTTACCTTTCTTAAAAGTGACAGGACATCATACAAAAGTACTTCCAAGGTCATTGATGATGGATGCTATCAGCTTTATACCAAGATGGGGTCCTGCAGTCTGTTTCACATATTTTTTTATGTTTGAACTGTACGATTGCACACATACATGTATAGAAATTTGTTTACCACTTGAAGCTTTTGGGGAATCCCAGGAGTGCCCATAAACCTGACACAATATATCCTCTAGTTCCATTCGTCTCAGTTGATTTCCTTTGCTATTATCCACTGGCTTGTCTGATTATGGTTCATTCTAGAACACTAGGTTATCGCTGTTATGATCGAAACCTTAAAGGGTACACTATTTTATGCGGATACATATTGCAAACATTCATTCTTCTGGGAGTCTACTTTGAAATATAAAACACTGAAGATCGAGTGTACTGTTTGAATTTTAGAAATGTTCATGCTTATATTCTTGAGACATGAGGGCGCTATTTTGTGCGATCACAATAGGAACCCATTAAATAGCAACATTATTACTGTAACCAACATGACACCCAAACAGACAATAAATATTAAACAAACCAAATTCCCCCCCCCTCTTTTTGCACAAATTATTTATTATAATTTTTTACCGCATATAACAAATACTGGGGGTGATCTTATGCACCATCCCCCCTCCCCCCGTGGTAACAACAGCATGATACGTCATGTTTACTGTGACAGCGCCCTGTACTGACATTGACTGGCAAAAGGAGTGTTGTTACCAATGGAAGTCGTTATAAAGTTGTTTTTGATGACATCAGCAGAATTCATTTCTTTAAGATTGTTATCCTAATAAAGTGCTGTATCCCAATTCCTATTCATTGTCAGTTTCTACAATTTTTTATGTTTTATGGATGTCAAAGTTCAAAGTGTAAAATGTTTGCATAAACATACCCACATCTTCCTGCCATTTCTACCTTCTTTTTTTAACAAAAACTCAACTGTAAATTTTGATGATTCTAAAGGTACATTTATCTTTAAAAAGTATATGACTCATGGGGTTCGATGTCCCGATGTTTATCCTGATTGAAACTCTATTCTTCAAATGAGGATACCCATAGGCTCAAATCGGGAAAACCTTCGGGTGACAACATAAGGTTACATGTATATGTCTCATCACGTCTCATGAGTGTCAGTCTTGAAACAGGCCAACTCTAAACCAGCATCATTGTAAGACAAAACAAATACTTCAAGATATTACACAAATATGGGCTTTGATCGCTACTTAGAAGTGGGTTGGGGGAGGGGAAAAACATGAGCAAGAAGCCGCAGCATGGGGCCTGTGTCTGCCTTAGGGCCTCGGAATAATAATTGGATGCTCCAGATATATATATTGATGCTCTGTGGCGCAATACGAGTGCTTTGGGTATGAAAGACTTGACCTATTTGGCTATATGTGCCAGGAAGAAAGTGTGTGATGACAGCTGGTATACATGTACTGTGTTTCCATGGGGGATGGGGGGAGGGGGGGGGGGGACCATGACCTAAAACAAACTTACTCAACTTTCGAGATTCACCAGGTAGTTTTGCCTTTTACTTTATTACTGCCATAACATGCAATGTGCTCTTACATTGGCTGTCATGCTACATAGCAATATAAGCACACACACAAAGAATTATTAAGATAACAAAAAAAACATGAATAACAACAAACACAGGTTTTCATACATTTTCCTCTTATATGTGGGTCTCAATAATTAACCTACTAAACTGACAACAAATATATGAAGGAGTTAATGGTTTACAGTCATTACAATTCCCATCTACCCCTTTAGCTTAACTATCACAAGAAATTGATTCACCAGAAATTTCTAGACTGTTGTATGTGATGTGCAAACAAAATACCATCTCAGTCATCTTGTACACTGGGTATGCCCCCGCTAAGGATGGATCATGTATATTGGTTGTTTGGGAGCATGAGTTAGTTCAATCATCCATCCTCCCCTCCCGACAAATTGTGAAATTATTTATTGATCAGTGTCATAGTGCACCAGACAGGAAAATATGGACAAGCTGTAATGTCTTGAAAGTAGAAATATAGATTTCACAGTCTCTGTGGAATAAATCATCCCTTGTGACAAAGTCACTCCCAATGGATATACCCTACATGAAGTTACATTACAAATGACTGTAATCATTATGAACAAATCAATAGTCACCATGACAGTGGTTAAAGGAAAGATGCAACATTGGTATGTGGAAAACGTACATTCATTTTAACCCTCTAGTGTTTAAGAAATATATCATAAAACAAAACTGTGACAAGTTCATCATAACAGGTGCTCACGTTTTTGAGAAAAACGAGAAAAAAAATTGGTACATTTTTCTATGGTTTCAAAAAAGTTTCCGGAATGCTACTTTTGTAAATCCCACATGGAAGTTTCATTTTTCTCTAGGTTGATTGATTCCGTCTGAAACCCAACAATTTCTCATGGTGATTGATAGTACTTTTACCAACTTGACACCAAGTAAGCTCATAGATAATAAGTTATTAATGTGATTATCAGGTAATTACCAACCTTGCACCTTCCCATTAATGGATATCAAAACAATACAATAATGTGCTCTCATACATAATTCAAGTGTGAAGTGTGAGAGCATTATGGTATTAGAATGTCTTGCTAGGCTAATGTGTCTGTGTTTATTTAAGACCAAATTGAATTATGCATTACTACCATGCTGCACATTATTCATGCATTGTTTTTTTTCTTCTTCAACTCCTAAGGAAAGTACACACCATTAAACCGGAAATGGGAATTGTAAAGAGAGAGCTTTTATTATTTGATCCGGCCACATTAAAGGCTTTGTATACTGCTAAGCACTGAATGTCAACTGCGTCATACTGCAGTACAATGCAAAGCCATAACATATGTCTGCGTACTAAGTGCATCTTTTTAACTTTACTTTAAATAGAACAACTTCAAGGAATGAAGTGAGCAGTATTCTTCATGCTTTTTAAGATCAATTACGAAGATAACATTTAAAAGGTTTTTGGTTTTATTTTCTTCCAATAATCATATATTCCACAATGGGTAACTGATGATGTATATATAACTACATTTTTTTTTTGGAGTACACAATGAAAGAATGAATGAAGCAGGGTTTGAACCCGTTTCCCTTTTGAATACTGATCTGGTGCTCAGCCATATACGCTAGCTATCAAGCCTTATTATGGCTATCTTCTAAAATTGTCAACATCTTTGGTAATAATTGAGAGCAAGTCAGAAGTCGTTTAACATCTCACCTTTTTCTCATTTCTCATGGTGGGGATGTGTTTTTGCAAATTTCAACTTCATACTAATGTTTAAATTTAATTTTTTAATTTTTTAAAGAGACTAGCTTTTGGATACATACAGGAACTTTCAACTAAATACTGGTCATTTATGTCACCTTTTTGTAAAATATTCAGAGCATTTTTTTTCTCTCTCACAGATGTGCCGATTTTAAGAGAATTCAGGTAAAACCTCTATATCCTTATGAGAATAGGAAGGTGATTAGATATACGACAATATATGACAGACTACTGATAAATGTCTTCGGTCCTCGAGAGGATGGACTTAAAATACAAACCCACAACACAATAAAAGCATTATATAAACAGTATATATCAGTCACTGTGTGAAATAAATACATTACTCGTTTAACAGTTGCCAGGTGTTTGTAATTATAGTTTGTGACTAGATAATGAAACCGTACAATTATATCAAATAATTAATCTTTGGGGGATATTAATAAGATTATACTAACCTGGCAAGAGCACTAAATTATTCATTGTGGCTTTTAAAGAGTTGCAAAGAAAAACCTGACAATAATAAATAAACGCTTCAAAGCTTCAATACAAAATTCAACATATTATAAACAGTTTTCATAACCGAATAAAATATTTACAAGTAAGTTATTGCAGGAAAATAACTTCTGGCAAAGCAAATGAGGTGAAATGCAAAACATCTGAACTATAATGGCAAGATTCTACTTTAAAAAACACTGTTTGGCTGATTTTAATTTAGCTATAAATTGGTTGAATTAAAGATTAGGCAAATGCTGGATATTAATAGCGCACAAGTAACCATGGTAACTATATAGAAGCAATAGTATGTGGTTATCTTAATTAGTTGGAGAACACCGCGCTCTGGCATTATTACAGAGTTGTAGGAATGCTGCAGCAAGTAGTGTGCTAGTTTCCACAAATCAACGTAACATTTATCATGAATTGTTTGTAAGAAACACATTCACTTATTAAATTTCATAAATTAGTATATGCCGACTGTTATCCGTTTAGCTACACTACAAGTACTTGTGCTATATATCATTGTGCAGAAGCTGATCTCAAATGAGTTAATGTTTAAGCACTGCTACAGATAATCGCTATATCATAATCATAACAGACACTTATAAAGTGCTGGATACAGTGCCCATGGCAATCGAACACTATAACCCCTGGTCATTGGGCCAATTTAAAACATTCGTAGAATTACAAAAACAAGAACCATCTCTGCCCTCGCAGGTCCCCATTTATTCCTAGGTGGAGAGAAGCAACTATGGTCAGCACAAAACCATGACCAATTTGTCAGCACTAGAATACTTCAATCCAAACTAACAATCTTCTCTGTTCGAACAACTGCCTATATTGTAATTTTCATCCAAAACAAATCAATACAAAAAAAACATTTCTATAACAATAATCAAGAATCCATCAACACAAGCAACATTGTATTCCATTTGTTCCTCCGTCATAATGACTTAACAATCCTCAACAATCCCAATATTTTGACATATCTGAACAATCGCAATCACAAGAAAAAAATATATATACTGATCTGTTATCAAATATTGCATATTTGTATCTCATCAATAATTCTACCATCTAATATGTCAAACGTATATACTATAACAATACAGATCAATAACAGTTTACCATTATTCTAAACCATGGTTATTACGAGAAAGGTTTAACTTCTTAGACATTGTAATTTTTTCCCCATTTCTACCTCGCAAAAGGTTTACGATGCTCAAGAAGAAATATTACACTGATTCAAGTGTCTATTTATTGCATATTACAAAATACATGTCATCTTAGCTTTAAATGTTTTGGTTTTTTTTTGTCAGCGTCAATTTCCAGTAATATCTTATTAATAAGAACACTGATATTTTCTTTGTAAGGAAGCTACTTTAAAAAAATAAATAAATATAAAAAAAATTAATAAAAAAAAATAATCTGCAGAACTATTGTTTACCAGCTATATTTTTTTGGAAAGGAAATGTCAGGCCATTTGGAAAATCCACTATTGTTGTACATACATACATACTTCTATCACACTTTGAATGTAAGAAAAACAGCAATGTACCGCTCAGAAAGAATATTGCTGATAAACAATAATATGAGCGATATATCTTTAAAACCTATGTCACTGAAGCAGAAATACACAATATATGTTATTCGGCCTTCAATATTTGAAACAGCAGGCTGCTTGGGGGGGTTGGCATGGAAACGTACCAGACAACTGGGGCATTAGTTTCTACATGTATATTACTGATAGTATATATTCAAATGAAGAGATTACGTGTTGCTGCAGATAATGCATTACAAATTGATTTGCTTAGTAAATTTAAGCCGACTACCAGCCAAAAGCGTACATATTTTGCATGAACATTTTGGCAGGTTACCAACAAAACCTGCGTGGCATTTTTTTACGCTAAGCAACTCTGTAAAATTGCCCTCTTCCGCCATTTTTTCTTTCTTCTCTATGCTATGTGCTGCTTATGCTAATCGCATACTGAGAATGTCACCTCACTGCCTGACAGATTATATGTCGAGTGGTGTGACATGATGCTGTGATTACCAAGCTTACAACATTGACTTATGAATGATGTGACATGAACTACATGGGCTAGATAGCTCTTGCTAGCGGTAATTAACACGGCCTGCAAATGAAAATCAAATCCCCTCTCCACCTTGGGGATTCTTGAATATTCATGTCGAAAATGTGTTGGAGAGGCGGAGAGAGTCGACCATCAGTTAACGAAGATGGTATCATCTCAAATGCTTATCTACAAATGCGTAACGTGACCTAATTATCAGGAGGGGAAAAAAAAAATCCTGATGCTCCCTGTGTAACACAGATTGCAACCCAAAGACACTGGGGACAACTAATCATTTAGGAAAATGATAATGCGAGTTTCAAATGACTCTTAAAAGGAGCATTATGGCCAATATCTTTTGCCCCAAAATGCTGGCAACAAAAGTTAATTGCTAGAAACGTTTTAAAGAGTACAATAATGTTTCTGTGTACATGTTATTTCATACTTGTATGTTACCTTAATGGCTTTCTAATGCAACTACCTGTATAGTACAAGCGATACCCACATGAAATATCAAATATTGGAAAAGCTGCCAGACAAAATATGGGCAATTTACATAATATATGAAGACAGAGATTTTAGTCCTATCAGCAGTATTCTGGATTGTTACCAATTCCTCTTTTTAAACTATCTTACACATAAGCGAATCGGTTAAACATGATCAAACTTCAATGTCTCTATTTGGCTGAGTTTAATAATCTATAGAATTCTTTTGGTTTTTGCTCTGGCAATGGATGTAGATTGCAATATTTCCACAAAATATACATTGAGTTTCTTAAAGTGTATGTCACATGATGACTATAATTTGATATATTTTGCTATAACCTAATATATCATCTAGTGATGTAATATCCAACTATAAATTAATAGTGCCCGAATTTCATGCATATTGTTTAGAACTATTCCAGACACTGTATTAGATGTGAGAGATGGTGGTTCATGCATTTTAAAATACTACAATTCATCAAGTTCTAAACATGTACTACTTTGTAGCAGGCTTGGGATTTCAAGGAGACCAAGGCCTCTGTTGCCCTGGTCTTGGCCTTGGTGCCCCTCAAAAATGTTCCCATAGACTTTCTGATATTCTACTGGAAGTGCCCTTTACAACAGGTAAATGTGGCCTTGCCCCTACAAGACTGAAATACCGGCCTGCTACTTCCACATTCTATAATTGACACATAAAAACTACTTTTACAACAACAAGTCAAACACATGTACAATATATAACCAATGCAAAGTCTTGTTTACACTCAAGTTAAAATCTATATAATGTCATATTATGGTTAACCAAAATTACACATTCAATTTTTATGTTCATTTATCAGGGGGACAGTTGTTGTACAGTTTGCCTGAAAACTAACAATTCTGAGCAGTATTCCGCCTAGAAGCACACCTCTAAACTTGATTGTTAATTTTTTTTATTTTTTTTAAAACACTTTAATACACAGTACTGAAGCAGATACACTTGCACTTGGTTTGAGAAATCCACAACATGTGTTTAGTTATATTTTACCTTCCTGGTTAAGAGCTCCTTTGATTTCAATCAAACCACTGTTAAAAATCATTGGAAATTCTTTTACACATTCCCGACATAAACATAACAGGATAAGTCCAAAACAAAAGATAAAAAAACATATCACTTTCTCCAATTTCATCTTCAATTTGTGATAAACCCTGTTTGACTCTCCGTTATCAAATTTGCACAGTTATTTAAATCATACAATACACAAACTTTGGCATTTCATATTTTTTCTTTCCACGAAAAGAATATTAACAAAAACAGATCCAGTTATAAGTCACTGGGGCTGATGATTTACAGTTTTGTAAAAGGCACATGAAAAAGACATTGCATAACGTTCCATACAAGCACTATCTACATGCACAAAATCAAATGCCGACATGCATATACGTCACACTACTATTAATCATCATTGTTTTGTTTGTTTTTTGTTTGTTTATACAATTTTTTTCTTTATATGTCGCCATGTTTTCTTCTCTAGACGCTTTTTGATTTCAACAGGCATTTGGTTGCTGGGCAATTTATGCAGGCAGATAGTATTGCACATCTAAATGTAATGTAAATCTAACAATATTGCAGTTGCATGTTTTTGCGCAAGATAAACTTGCAGTATAATACTAACTTCTACAAATTCATATTTCTAGTTTTGATTACAGCAAGAGGCACCAGCATTTGTCTGGTTTAGCACTATGAACATTACACTCTTTTGCCAAACTGTTAACGATTGCACTCAATAAGTATCATGCAACTACATGTACATGTATTTATTTAAATGAAATCTGTATAAACCGAGTGGTTACTCTACCGCATGTAACGGTTTTGTTTTAAAGATATCATCGAAGTTATAGCAACCAAAACCAGATCTGGAGATAAACTGGGAATGTAAATATGATGGTTTAATGTTTCTTTAGGGCCTTTCTACGTGCCTTTTTATTTTTAAAGACATTTGACCCATTGTACCAGGAAATGTACCATACGTTTAAAAACAGAATCAAATATAGCACAAAACATGGTGATTCCAATAACGTTGTATTGTCTACTTTAGTTCTTTTACTCAATAACAAAAATAAGCTTAATATCACAAAACACAGCAGTTGCTTTGTATCTGGCAAGAAATTCTATTTCAATTTTACATTGCATTATGAAACTAAATTAAAGGGAAGGTACTAAATTGGTATTTGGTCACGTAAGTTCATTTAAACGATCTAGTTTTACGAAACGTTGCTGTCTGAAAACATTTTTGTAAATTCCACATAACAATTTCTGTTTTCTTTAAAGATGAAAGCACTCCAGACAAAATATTTTCTCAGGATGAATGATATCTGTACCAACTTTACACCGAGGTTAGTTAATCTGGTCATTGCCAATGTTGTACCTTCCCTTGAAATGTCACAAATGATGTGAACACTAACACAGGCGAATGGCAATGTTTGGTACATGTACATTGTATCCCAACGGATTACAGGTTACAGTACAATCACATAACTCCAGCAAAGACTGAACAAAAAACCTACACACTAGGCTGTTTTTACTTTGCGTACACAATGTTTTCTTATCAAAGTTTCTTAAAATCTACGCAGTTTGTGTAGAATAGCATCCTACAATAACATTGACCGACCTTTACAAATTTTTTTTGTTCAAGTTCAAACAACTTTCATTTTTTATTATTTATAATAATGATGTAGGCAACAACAAAATTCATCTCATGCCAGAATGATTGTAAATGTACCAATTACATGTACATTCAATATTTATGCAAGCACATGTACGTGTAGTGCTCTAAAGAGAATAAAACAAAGAAGCAACTTATGTTATTAAACTTTCGTCACATCAGAACTCCACTTTGTACATGAAGAAATTTTCATCCTTCATCTGGACGACACTACGACTGGCCGACTGTGAGATGGTTATCTTAGAATTGGTCAGCTCCGTCAGGTTTTTCTGCTCCCATTCTTGGAGGGCGCTGATGTCATAGGTCGGTATGACCGTGACCTCTGCCTCGGGGTCCTCCCACTTGGATTTGCCCTCCAGGAGAGCGTCCATGATGGTCATGCTTGGCTGGTTGCGACCTTTGTCATTTGCACTGATGACGTAATTCTTGGCCCGGATGCGCCTGAAAAACTCCAAGTTAACCGAATCTTCACTAGCATGATTTGGAATATAAGTGAGATCCACATAGACTGGAGGGCCGCTGACAGGTATAGCTGGTGTTTTTGATGCACTGCTGGTTGTCTTTGCAGAAACTGCCCTCTTACTGCTGTCTGATTTCCTAGCATCACCAGTCTTAGTTGGAGCCGACTTGGACAATCTATCTGATTCTTTCTTGGCAGATTCTGCTGGTTTCCTGCCATTTCCAGTAGCCTTGGAGCCAGTTGGCCTCTGTGGAGCAGCCTTTGGTGTGGTCTTAGAACTAGTTACCTTACTCTGCATTGGTTTCTTTGTGGGCCCTGGCTTGACATCTCCACTGCCATTGGTTTTGGTTCTGCTGTTGCTACTACTGCTCCTGGATGCAGAAGCGGCAGTCTGCCTCTCCCACGGTTTGACAGGAGACTTGTCTCCATCTTTTGCAGTTCCTGTTGTGGCTTTGGTGCCCGGTGATCTGCTTGTCTTCTTCTCAGCTGTCAATGGTTTTCTCTCGGTTGGAGATTTTTTCTCAAGTGGTTTCTTCTCCAATGTTTTCTTCTCTGCAGTTGTTTGCTTCTTGGCAAGTGGCATTGCATCTCGCTTCTTGGCAATGGGTGTTGCCTTCTCTTTATCAGGCTTTCTAGTTCCAGGTGTATGTGTCTTTGTGGTAGGCTTTTTCTCTGTTACAGGGCTCGTTTTGGTCTTTGTGATACTCTTGGTGTCTTTCGTGGTACTTTTGGTGTCTTTCGTGGTAGACTTTGTGTCCTTAGTGGTGCTTTTAGTAGCCTTAGGGTCTTTCTTCGCCTTCTCTCCAGGTTTCTTTGTAATTGTTGTAACTGCCGATGTCTTGTTGGTGGTCTTTATAGTCACAGATGTTGCAACCTTAGAAGAGGTATCGGATACTACGCTTGGCTTCAATTCTGGTTGAGACTCAACAGACTCCTGGGTTGCACATGCAATATCAACTAGTGGTTCTGGACTGAGGCTTTGAGATGGCTCTTGAATGGCTTCGACATACACATTCGAATCAAGCCTTTCATCAGAGTGGGCTTCAGGACTGGGCTGTGAGGGAGATTCCATAACAGGTTCAAGTTCGGGTTCAGAACATTCCACAACAGGTGCTGGATGCTCTTGGTCATGTGCTGGAGGTTCAAGGACCAATGTAGGAGGTTCTTGGGCAGGTGCTGGATGTTCCAGGACCAGCATGGGGGGTTCCTGTACAGGTGCAGGAGAAGACATCTCAGCTAGATCAAGTTCTTGTTCTGTTTCTGGTTCTGGTTCTGGTTCTGGTTCTGGTTCTGGTTCAGAGATGGGACCAATACCTTGGTCTATGAGGGGTTCAGAGAGGGAATCTGGCTCCCTATCTGACAGGGGCTCTGAGAGTGAATCCACAAGCGGCTCGGAAAGTGAGTCTTGATTTGGCACAGGCTCCTCCTCTTTAATGACATCTGGCTCATAAGATGCTTCCACTTCATACTCAGGAATAGGTTCAGATACGATTTCTGGCTCTGGGGCCAACTGTACAAATGGCTCCTGTGCCTCAACAGAAGACTGGTCCATAACCACCTCGGGTTCTTGCTCCAGTTTTTGCTCGGGTTCTTGCTCCAGTTTTTGCTCGGGTTCCTGCTCGGGTTCCTGCTCGGGTTCCTGCGCGAGTTTTTGCATGGGTTCCTGCTCGGGTTCCTGCTCGGGTTCCTGCGCGAGTTTTTGCATGGGTTCTTGCTCGGGTTCCTGCTCGGATTCCTGCTCAGGTTCCTGCGCGGGTTCTTGTGCAAGTTTTTGCATGGGTTCTTGCTCGGGTTCTTGCTCTAACTCTCGCTCTGATTCTTGCTCTGGTATGACATCGGGCTGGCTAGGGTATTCTTCATTACATTCAACATCTTGTAAGCTGTCCTCTGCTTGGAACTCTTGGCTAGCATGACCTTCTTCCAGTGGTTCATCCCCATAGTTTACAATATCTTCTGATTCTGTCTCAGTAATCCCCATGCTTGAGTCTGCTTCTGGATGAGACACAGGCTCTTCCAGTGGTTCCAACTCTTCTGCTTGCATCTGTCTGTTGTCCTCAATATCTGCTTCTGGCTGCAAGTTAACCTCTTCTGGCTGTTGGCTTACGTGTTCCATGGGCGGTGGAATATCTCCAAATGCCATGAAATTTTGGTTAATTTCTTGACTTTCCCCGTGACTCCAAGCTTCCATTATTGGTGCTTCTGTTGTTTCTGCAGCCTGTTCTTCATATTCGCCCTCCGGCACAACCTGATCCAAGACTTGGTCCTCTTCTGGGGCTGGCGATTCAACATCACCTTGGGGACCCGTTTCCATCTCTTCTTCTGTGTCGTCTTCCTGCCCTTCTGAAGATGGAATTTGGATCATGGGCCCTCCCCTTATTTCTGCCTCGAGAGGTTCCTCTTGGGTGTCAGCAATAACATCTTGGTCTGTCATCTCTGGGAGGTTCGACTGCATCATACCCTGAGAATAAGGTTCATCTGAGAATCCTTGGTCGGGTGACTGCTCTTCAGGGGTTGAATCGACCTCCTCCAAACTTTCTTGATTTCTGATATCCGTTTCTGTGTCATTCCTCTCCTCATCTTCAACCTCTTCTCCCTCAAAGTCATTGATATCTTCACTGTCAACGTGTTCAGGCTGGGAGACTGGTGGCTGTTCTTCATATTTCATTTCATATTCCTCCACGAAGTCTTGACTGGGTTTGACTTCTATTTCAGATGCTTGCGATGCTTCTGATGTATCCTCCTCATCTTCTGCTGCTTCTTCCTGCTGTTCAAGTTGGGCACTCTGTTCGTACACTTGTGGGGGTGGCAGAGCTTCCATCTCTTGTTCAACATTCTGGTTATCATCAGAGAATACTGGAGGTGGAATCTGTACAGCTTCAAAGGGTGCTGGTTCTTGAGCCTCTGCCTCAGGACAGGATTCTTCAATCAAGTAGTCATCCTCAGGCTCTTGATCTGGAGAAGAAAATTCAATCCGAGGTTCCCAAGGATGTGGGCCTCCATTAGGTGATGGAGTCTCATCATCAAATGCTCCCCTGACAAGACCTTTGTTATCACTTAAAGGCGACTCAACATCATCAGAAAGATCCTTCTTCTCTTCCGGCTCCTCAACCAAACCTGGTGGGGCAGCTGCTGCACCATGATCCTCCTCAGCGTAATCTCCATAGTCTGCTGGCACAGGTACTTGTACCTTAGTGGCAGTGTCAACAGCAAAGACAGGAGAACCATTGTTTGAAGAGTCATCCCCATACTCGACCTGATCACTAGGTGAGATTTCACCAGAAGCCAACCGCCCATTCGAACTTCTGGTCTCGTCTCCACCAAACCCAGTTGTATCCGATGGCTTGCAGAAAGCTGAAGCACCACTGAACGTGAACGCTCCCATATCCTGCTGACTCTCCGGTAAATTGCTGTCCATCAGATTCCCACACATGTCACCTTGTACAGTTGCCTGGGGCTCATTATCAACTGGTGACTGCTGTGTGTCCATTTCTCCATCCTCATCTGGTGGGGGTGTGTTGCAGTGTAACCCATCACAGCACACACCATCAACTTCAGGGGGTGGTGTGTTGCAGTGCATTTCATCAGTGCACTTGTAGGGCTCAATTGGTGCGAAGTTGCCACATGCATCTTCAGGGTAGCAATCTTCCGGAGGAGGAGTGCCACAATGAAGACCATCAGGACATTTATAACCAGTGTCCTCAGGAGGTGGGGTATTACAATTAACGCCATCACAACATCTACCCCCTTCATCCAACTGGTTATCAGGAGGGGGAGTGTTGCAGTGAATTCCATCCGGGCAAGTAGGGGGCGGAGTCCCACAGTGGATTCCATCCGGGCAAGTAGGGGGCGGAGTCCCACAGTGGATTCCATCAGGGCAAGTAGGGGGTGGAGTTCCACAGTGGATTCCATCAGGGCAAGTAGGGGGTGGAGTCCCACAGTGGATTCCATCAGAGCAGGGTGCTTCATTACTGGAATTGACTGCTACTGATGCACCCTTTTGACTCGAACTAGATAACGGACCATTGGCTTTTGCGGATGGTTTCACAGGAGAAACTCGGGTTGTTTTTTTCTTTAACTGTGAGCCCCCCTTGGATAGCTTAGCTGCTGTGACCTCTGGATGCTTTAGGTATTCTAAATGCTTCAGTCTATCCAAACCTTCTAGGATTTTGCTCTGTGGGGCATTGCCCGGAAACAACACTTTAACAATATCTTCGTGTGGGTTAGCTGGCTGCCAAACAATCAAAGCACAAATAGAAACAGCACTAGAGCTGGGATATTCACTCTCTTTCCCATTGACCTTCATGCCCGTTTTAACTCTCGAGAATGCTTTATTACCACTCCACTGCTGCATGAAATCTTTCAACTCTTTACTATCATGAATGGGTGATAGGATAAACATATCAAGACGGCCAATACCGACCTTCTGATACAGGGTGACGGGCTCGATCACCTTACCGATATTTGCTGTGCAAGAGAATGGTTTGATGTCTAGCTCCTGAAGCAGCTGCTGTGTAAGGTTTCCTTCACTGATGGTCTTTACTTCAAGACTCTCCGGGGATTTTTTATTCTCTGGTGCATTCAGGAAAGCAACTCCGACCTCGGGGGAGTTGCACTTGATCAACCACTCCTCGTACTCCTCGGATCCCTTCTCAGGCTCAGCGAGCTGTTGCTCTGCTATCTTCCTCTTCAGAAGGCTGTTGAAACCAATAATGGAATCCGGCTGCATGTGCGGGGCCATGATGGCGTCGATTCTGTGCAGGTGCTTGGCAAACTTCCAGAAGCAGCTCTTGGTGCAGTAGCCTCCGCCAAGGAAAATACTAAAGTCAGTAACAGCAAAGAAGGCACAGTCGCCTTTACCTGCTGGGAATATGAGCACAGTCGGTTTGGTGATTTTACATTTGACGCCCACGCCCATAGTGGGTGGTTCCAGGAGCTCAAAGGGGGAAGGGATGACCAGGTTGGTGCGGATGGTCTGCATGACCAGGGATATGCCTGCGCTGTCATTCTTCACCTCCTGGGGATTGATGGTGAGGTTTAGACTCTTTGTAAATGTCTGTTTGGTGACGGCAGATGTTGGCCAGTGACAGCCTGACACAACCAACGTCTGTCGCTCCTCCTGGGTGGATTTCAATACAGCAGCATCTACGTCAGGCTCATTGAAGACATCAGCGACATCCTTAAGTGTGAAGGTGTCATTGTGGAGGACCCAGTCACCACTGCCTTGAAGCCAGTGACCGCCATAGACGAGATGCTTGTTGGTTGCAGTATGGATAAGAAGATTGCGTAGTTCAGTGGTCACATCAGTGGACGTTGGGTTAATCAAGACCACTACGCCGACGCTGCTACCACAGTGGGCCAGACTTCTGTGCACTGCAAGAAAAAATTAAACAGGAAATGTACACATAAAGAGTTTCCTAAATTACAAAAGAACACATCATTCCATACTTAACATTCACACCTGCAGTTCATCTTTGATTGGGTTTATGGCTCTGCATTCATTAGAAATACGAGTAGGTACATTTTGTTTGAAGCAAAAGAAACTTTGGTTTGAAAGATCCATTAGAACTAGTACCCAATGATAATAAGGGAGCATCTTATAACTCAGGAACTCTTGGAACATTTCACTGGGAACAGGGCGGCGTTCCATTTGGGAACACTTGGTTCCCAAAAGGAACATTCCATTGGGAACATTCCATTAACCCTAACCCCCTAGGTATTCTGGCTAGGAACCTTGCTGAATCCTCCAAAATCCATCAGTGCACTTTTGGAAACATGCCCTTATCTTCAAAATGCACCATGCATTTTCGTGGATCTTTCATATTCAGCACTTATGGCCTGTACTTCTTGCCAGGTAGTAATTTTGCCCCATTTGAAGAAGTGAAAGTACGAGTTCCTAACAGTGCTGAATTTTTCCAAAAAAGTGCCCCTTGGAGGATTTTGATGGATTTGGGGTGTTAGGGTTAACAAGTACGCACACTGGGAACATCCGGTATTCCCATTTGGAACATGTACTGTGCCCATTGGGAATACTAAACATTCCAAATGGAACAAAAATGCAAGTATACAAACAAGTATACAAACATCTCTGAAAAAGTTTAAAGTTTTCTGTAACAAGAATAAGGGAATATTACCACATATATATTTTCTTAGTAAACATTTTAAACAAAAAGTTTGAAGTGACAGTGTTATCTTCACCATTAACACTCCTATGCCCAGGCTGAAATTTGGCCCAGTCAGCACGGCACCCACAGACACTCACTTGAGTATTTTTGGTTGCATTGCCAATAGGTCAAACCACAGAGTCACACAGAGCTGTGTATGTACTTGGTTTTGGTTTGACCTCCTTGAGTGCACTGCACAAAGTCAATGGGTTGGGAGTTACATACAAATTTGGAGTGTCTTTGATTGGTTTTGGTTTGACCTATCACAGCCACATGTGCTTGCATGTATTTGAGTGCACTGCACAAAGTCAATGGGTTAAGAGAGACATACAAATTTTGAGTGTCTTTGGGTTTGACCTCCTATCACACAGCCACATGTGTTTGCATGTATTTGAGTGCACTGCACAAAGTCAATGGGTTAAGAGAGACATACAAATTTTGAGTGTCTTTGAGTGTTAAACCTATAGGAGGGCTAATGAAATAAAAAATATCTCTAAAGGGACAGTATCATCACAATCAGAGCAAACTTTCAACAGGGCATGGAATCCGTGTCCTAGTTTAAGATGAACACAATGACTGAAAATTTCTGGCTCATTTTTGCAGCAATGGTAATATGACCTTATCATATGGGGTATTATTTTCAGTCACTGAGTTTAATCTAAAACTAGCACTTCGATTTCATGCCCTGTGGACTGTGACAATATTGCCTCTTTAAGGGCAATTTGTACAGGATAAATAAATAATCCAGAGTTAATAATGTATATCATGTAACCACCACACATGGTTTTGCTGTCAAAGCACATGCAAATATGCACAAGCAAAATAGTAAAAGAATCGGATTAAACAGGCGCCAGAAGAATGCCCTTTAACCTAAAAGGGGGGGGGGGGAATAAAGATAGCAAATCTGACTTACCAAGACCAACCTTGTTGACATCAGCAGCGGCTATCGCTTGTAGTATGCCATCATATCCTACAGCACTGTCATCAACATCCCAACATTGCAGAGCTGAAAAATAATTTTAAAAACAGGTCTTGATTAACTCCTTAGCCTTAATTACCAGGTACCTTCCTCAATCCTTCATAATCCTCCGAAATGTGTTTGTGCATGAAACTCACTGCCTCAATCCTTCATAATCCTCCAACTTGAGTTTATGAATGAAGCTCACTGCCTCAATCCTTCATAATCCTCCACTATCAAATGCACGACCCTCCTCAATCCTCCATAATCCTCCAATTGGTGATTTTCGAACGTGCCTCATTCCTCCAAATTCCTCCAAATCCTCCGGAGGATACAAGAATATGTTTCTGTCAATCCTTCACAATCCTCCATAATCCTCCACGTTCATCCAAAGTAAATTTCCATTATGCCCTCAATCCTCCACAATCCTCCAGGATCTCTTTTGAACCATGCTTCCTCAATCCTCCACAATCCTCCACTATCAAATGCACGACCCTCCTCAATCCTCCATAATCCTCCAATTGGTGATTTTCGAACGTGCCTCATTCCTCCAAAATCCTCCAAATCCTCCGGAGGATTATAGAGGATTTAGGAGGGTTAGGATTAATATTCATATATTTTGACGATTTAAAGGTAAGGTTAAGCAAAGTGACAACACAAATTTATTTCAAGAGATTGATGGCACCATCAAGTACATTTAAGTTTCACAGTAACTCTTTTGTTATTTTTTTAATTCCAATCCTAAACTGATAACAATGGCATTAACTAAACCAGTAAGATTTGTCATGAATCGGTGTATTCTGATAGAGAATTTCTTTTCCAGTTTCCTCTAAAATGAGAGAACTATTATTATCACAACTTAAAAAGTAAATATCGCATTTCACTAATTGGAGGTTTTGGTCATTACAAAATGGCGAGCCCTGCCTTCATAACATAGGTCATTCCACCAGGTTGGGGAAAGCTTTGTTGTACATGTGTACATGTAGGTGTCCCTTGTTACGTACATGCTGTAGGTCAGTGTATCATTTATTTTGACTCCTAATTAACATTATTGTAACTTCCTACTCAAGGCACAGGGATTGATTTCATTCTAATTTGAAGAACAACTGAGAATGTGCACTCATAATAAGGATAATGAATGGTACATCTAACTACGTAACAAGGACACCATGTCACAAAGCTTTCCCCAACCTGGTGGAATGACCCATGAATGTGGACTCATAATAAGGATAATGAATGGTACATCTACCTACGTAACAAGGACACCATGTCACAAAGCTTGCCCAAACCTGGTGGAATGACCCATGAATGTGGACTCATAATAAGGATAATGAATGGTACATCTACCTACGACACCATGTCACAAAGCTTGCCCAAACCTGGTGGAATGACCCAAGAATGTGCACTCATTAATAAGAATAATGAATGGTAATGTATACTGTGTACATGTTCATCTACCTTGGAAACAAGGATGCCATGTCACATGACTAACATGTATCATGAAGTAAAATTGACATGTATTACGGTACACATGTAATCGTTTTAATTTAAATCTAAAAGCAAAAGTTATAAAAAACTATTTTTAAATCTGTATAATACCATTTAGTACACACATCATCAAAAATATGTGTCCTTCCAGATGAACAGCTCATGTAAGTTTGTATTGACAACAATGAGCAGTTGTCATGTACATGGGCAGGTGTATCAGTTTGTGAAATAGTGTACATGTATGCTGTACATGATTATAATAACATGGTGTGTGCAGATTAAACACAGATCAGCTTTCTTATGAAGAGTTAGGACCATCCTTGTCTGCACGCATCACATGGACGTCTTGTTGCACATCACATGCCATCTCACTTCATACAATTTAATCAAATTGATCCCGACACGAAGAACCATTGGAGCATGGAGAGTTTGTCTCTGCTGGCCAGGCATCAGACATTTCGTATTCCAAGACAAAGAAACGACCCTGTTATCTTGAAGAGATTAATTCTTCAAGTTATCATTGCAGACAGTCCACAACTGATTAACTTTCACATCATCATCCCATCATCTAATTAACTGCATTTCCTCCTTATTCACAATTGGTTACTGGGTCATTTAGCTGGTTAGCATACATACATACGTACATGTACATGTACATGTACTACTGACTGAATTAACATTGAAGTGTTAATGATTACCCTAAGAGATTTTCGCAATATGGGAAGTATGTGTACAGTACATTTCTACATAGCTTTACAGACAGTGGGGTGTGTAAATGTACATGTACATAACATCCACACTCTCACACGTGTACATGAAGACGATCAGAGCATATTGATCGAAACGTCGAGTTGTAACCTCCAGTTCTTTTCAGAACTAATTTACTACTCAATAGAGAATTTCACATGGTGTCACCGCAATTAGTCTTACATATAGTACTTATATCCTCTTCACCATGCAAAGCTACAAGCTTCACTTTTGGAAACATGCCCTTATCTTCAAAATGCACCATGCATTTTCGTTGATCTTTCATATTCAGCACTTATGGCCTGTACTTCTTGCCAGGTAGTAATTTTGTCCCATTTGAAGAAGTGAAAGGACCAGTTTGCAATAGTGCTGAATAGTGCAGGATTTGGGGTGTTTAGGATTAATGTACCTGTACACGAGTACGTGTATAAAAAAAATTGTATTTTTTGTGACATTTGGTAAATTTATTTGTATGAGAAAAAGTCCATCTTAAAGGATATTTTCACCAGTCTGTGCTGTACATATCTAGATCTTAATTCCCAATTGAGTACACAGCTGTACATTTTTGTATGTGTGTATGACATAAAACACAATAAAGGGGGCCACTTTGCATCCGTCACGTTAGCAGTTTTTCCAATGGTTGTTATTTATTTTTAAGTACCTGAAACCGACCAAAAAGTGTTTTAACATGTGAATGGACATGCAGCGCTTATACTAGAACTAATTTGAGTTGATTTATTTTACTTTTTTATTTTTTTATTTTTTTTTTCACCCTCAAATTTCCATAAAAATTGGACGGAAAAAAGTTACCTCACTTTTCCGTCCATTTGTTGATGGAAATTTTAAGGTAATTAAAAAAATAGTAATAATCAACTCAAATTATCTTTAGGAAAAGCATGCATGTCTATTCAAATGTTGAAAGTCTTTTTGGGTGGTTTCAGATATTTAAAAAAAAATTACAACCATTAGAAAAACTGCTAACGTGACGGTAGGAAAGTGGCCCCCTTTATTGTGTTTTATGTCATATACAATTTTGGCAAAGCATGGGCGAAGTAACTGTTAGTAGGAAACACATTTAATCCAGTCATCCTGTGTACATCTTCCTTCCTGTTCTGAATAAAAATAGCCCCTATTATGCACCTATATATATTTCTGGATAATTCACAAATGATTCAAAGGCTACCCCTGCCCAACGTACATGTACATGTACGTGTAAGTTCAGGGAAAAAAACAGTTTTTGAGTGAACAAAGAAAAATGTCAGGATTTTTGGTAGATGGATTTCATTCAAGAAATTTTCAAAACAAAATTTAAAAGTGCAGCAATATTTTTGAATTTTGATTTATAAGCAAATTTTTCTATATCCGATACAGGCAAAATTGTGTGGGGATGTAACTCCGAGAGGATGGAGCTTAAAATTCAATCTGCACAAATAAATTAGAATTTAAAAAAAGACACACATAAAGGAACAATAAAAATAAAAAATAAAAGGAACAATAAAAATTCACTAAAAACCATCAATTGCAGCCTTAAATTTACATGTATGTAATTCATTGTTTAGGGAATGAAGCTCAAATTATTACTTCTATATGCTTGTTTAAAATAATTAAAATATTTTGAAACACTTCTCCCACAGTGAGCCGAGTGTTGTCCAAGATTGCACATATGTAATGTACATATACATGTATTTGTACACGTAGGTGACAGCGACATGGAAGCAATCCATGCGTCAATAACAGAAACAATCATTACAGATGTTACAGTTATGTACATGGATGCAGTTCTGAGCCACATGTGTTTAGTCTCTGCCTGACAATTAACGACGGTAATTAGTACCCTCCATATTATGGAGGGGTTTAGATGTTAAGCGCATTGATTTTTTTGTGACGGCTATTTATGGGTGAGGTAATGCTGACATCTGTCTAATGATCTTTCTCATTCATGGCTTTAGTGCCATGTGCATCAATACATTGCATGTACATGTACTATGCGACTGGGGAATTATCGATTCAGAAGAGATCATAAGGTTGATAGCACTCATCTGGTATTTAGACAATCTAATTTAATGAGTAAATGTTTGCCGTCACCTGCTTCTTGTGTTGACCAAGAGGAGAGTAATTTGGAGAGATTAGGGATGGACAAAATGGGACTATATGTTGTTGTTTTGTTTGTTTTTTTGTTTGTTTGTTTGGTCTTTTTGCTTACTGTTTAACCAGTTCGCGTCGGAGGCCGTGTATACACGCAATTTTTTTTTGCACCGCGGATCGGAGAGTGTCTAAACATGCCACAGGAAACTCCGGAATATTTGTATGCGTGCACGGTGACATGCTCGGAAGTGCCGGCCACCCGCTGTGGAAGCTTCCATTAACGTGTGTGTGGGAAAAAGAAACCCGCCACAGGGGCCCAGAAAAACTTTTTTATTCCCGATGCGAACTGGTTAAGGGAAAGTACATGTACATTATCTATAGGTAATATTGGCAAAGCTGCTTCTATGAGTATGCTTACTCTCTTTGAATCAAGATATACATTAAAAGGAAGGTACAGCATTGGTAATGTTGGCCAAACTGCTTCTATGAGTATGCTTACTCTCTTTGAATCAATACATTAAAGGGAAGGTACAGCATTGGTAATGTTGGCCAAACTGCTTCTATGAGTATGCTTACTCTCTTTGAATCAAGATATACATTGAAGGGAAGGTACAGCATTGGTAATATTGGCAAAACTGCTTCTACATGTATGAATATGCTTACTCTCTTTGAATCAAGATATATACATTAAAGGGAAGGTACAGCATTGGTAATGTTGGCCAAACTGCTTCTATGAGTATGCTTACTCTCTTTGAATCAAAATATACATTAAAGGGAACGTACAGCATTGGTAATGTTGGCAAAACTGCTTCTATGAGTATGCTTACTCTCTTTGAATCAAGATATACATTAAAGGGAAGGTACAGCATTGGTAATGTTGGCAAAACTGCTTCTATGAGTATGCTTACTCTCTTTGAATCAAGATATACATGTACATTAAAGGGAAGGTACAGCATTGGTAATGTTGGCAAAACTGCTTCTATGAGTATGCTTACTCTCTTTGAATCAAGATATACATTAAAGGGAAGGTACAGCATTGGTAATGTTGGCAAAACTGCTTCTATGAGTATGCTTACTCTCTTTGAATCAAGTACATTGAAGGGAAGGTACAGCATTGGTAATGTTGGCCAAACTGCTTCTAAGAGTATGCTTACTCTCTTTGAATTACAGGTGCATGTAACATGTACTGAATTAAACAACAAGCTTACATTTACATTTACATAATGTAGGTACATGTATGTACATAAACAATCAGCTGTTGGAAACTGCTTCAAATTGTTTAAATGCAAACAAGTATTTAGACTCAAAAATAATGGCATACCATTCAAAGAATTTCATTGGATACGAAATCTGACGTTCACACTTTGAGGCCTGCACTAGCTACCCACTAAGGTCAAAGTTGAATCTCCCCAAAACTGAGAGGCCAGTATCTGATGCCTTTTCAAGAACCTCAAAGCGTGACGTCAGATCTTCGGGTTAACAAGCAGTTAGTGGCCTCATGATAGCCAAGTCTTTATCAAAGGCCGTAAATAAAATTTAACTACAGGACTGCTTTATCTGGGACAGCCTTGAGCCATCTTTTCAATCAGTTTGCTAGGTTAACCTTGAATGCCTTGACTTCATGTGTGCATTCTATAATGCAGTTACCAAACCTCTCACTCCCAGCCTTAACCCAATTTTTTATTTATTTATTTTTTTTTTAACCAGAAGGGAAAAGGTGTCTCAAGGTCTTGTTCACCAAGGGATCTCTTAGTAGTCCTGGCAGGTGGCTTGGTAGCTAATAATATACCCTTTTTTGTTAGGTTCCCACACCTTTTGTGCCGTTTATTAATAAGGAAAGTTCATGCATGCGGATAGAGTTACAGTTCCGGTCTGCATACATGTACACGTGTACATTTACATGCACATCGTAGTTTCAAAATTTACCATATCCTGAAGATGATCTGAGCATACTGATTGAAATGTTGAGCTGTAACCACCAGTTCTTTTCATAACTAATTACTACTCAACTGAGAATTTTGTTCACATGGTGTCACCGCAAACAGTCTTTACGTATCCTTTTCACCATGACCGCGTTCACACTTGATCCGGCAAGGGCGATCAAAGGAGGATCAGATCCTGCAAGGGCGATCAAAGGGCGATCAACAGCTAGTGTGAACGCAAGAGCGATCAGGATCTGATCCTCCTTTTTGATCCCCCTTTATTGCGGGATCAAAGGAGGATCTGATCCTGCAAGGTGGATCAAAAGCGTGAGTGTGAGCGCAACGCAGGATCAGACCCCGCAATTTGACCCACCGACTTCCGGTCTAATCAAACAGACTGGAGCGCGAGTTGAAAAAAATAAACCGCGAAAGCTTGTAAACAACCAGTGTTGGTTATGCAATGAGAGCGTCCCCTTATTACACTAGTTCCAACACGTAACACAGCATTTCTGTGCACAAAAGAACATTACACGATTTGAATGGTACTTGGCATTTGCATCCCTGTTCTGCATGCAACAACCGTGCGTGACGAACCACATGCTCGACCATTTCTACCTCTATGCATCGACCAGTTTCCTTCTCATCAGGCTTTCGTGTTTTTTTATCATAATACCACGGTTTTCATTAGTATTTGAAAATCATTTTGTATATCCATATTTTGTATTTTCTTGTCGCAGTATTATAGTACACTTAAGGTTTAGTGTTGTTGGTGGTTGTTTACGTTATTTCTTGTACGACATGGCCGAAGCTGCTGCTGTTGTACGGGGTCGAATGTGGTCGGAGGGGGTACCGGAGCTGGCATGTTTTTTGGACATGCATCACCCCGGGCAACGCGTGTGCCTGCGTGTGCGCACAATCAATGACCTTGCTCAGTTGACCTGTCACACGAGCAGTGTGGAACTTCCGTTGAACCGACGGTCGGGCTAGGGGGATCAATGCACGATCAGACTCAAGTGTGAACGCGTCCGCGATCAGTTTGATCGCCCTTGCAGGATCTGATCCTCCGTTGATCGCCCTTGCCGGATCTAGTGTAAACGCGGCCCATGTAAAGCTACAAATCTTAATTAATCATGTACACACAGGTACATACATGTATGCATACAAGCTAATACATGTAGTTTCTGTTGACTTGTATGTAAATGGAAGTGTACTATGTATGTATTATAGCCAACATGTGAAAGTTAATTAATAATAATAATAATAATAATAATAATAATAATAATAATAATAATAATAATAATAATAATAATAATAATAATAATAATAATAATAATAATAATAATAATAATAATAATAATAATAATAATAATAATAATAATAATAATAATAATAATAATAATAATAATAATAATAATAATAATAATAATAATAATAATAATTGCGGTGACACCATGTGGAATCTCAATTGAGTAGTAATTGAGTAGTAATTAGTTCTGAAAAGAACTGGGGGTAATAATAATAATAATAATAATAATAATAATAATAATAATAATAATAATAATAATAATAATAATAATAATAATAATAATAAGATCATGTTATAGAACATAGACGGCCGGATGTTGTTGTCTTGGATAAGCATGCAAAGATGTGTCATCTTATTGATATACATGTAGCTGTGCCGGGTGATAGTAGAGTAGCTTCGAAGGAGAAGGAGAAGGTACAGAAATATCAGGATTTAGCGAGAGAACTCCGCAAGCTGTGGCAAGTCAAGGTGAAGGTTATTCCTGTGGTAGTGGGAGCACTGGGTACAATCCCGAAGGCGTTGGAGAAACATCTCAAGGAGATAGGAACATCTGTTGAGTAGAATTACTACAGAAGGCGGCACTCTTAGGGACAGCAAGGATTCTGCGAAAGACACTCGAGATCTAAGGCTACGGGAAGTAGCTTGACTCGAGGTGTAACCGGCAGAAAGGAAAACAAGATCTTTCTTTTCATGCTGTGCTAACGCGAAATAATAATAATAATAATAATGTGGACTTATATAGCGCATGCATCCACCAAACTGGTGCTCAAGGCGCATTATATTATTACCCGTGCTCATCAGGTGCATAAATCATTCCTGAAACCATCTTCAGCTCCCTGGGGAGTATACAGCTCAATTGCTGCCATTACAGCGCATATACATGTAGGGCTAATCAAACACAACAACCAACTCTGCCCTCACAGGTACCCATTTACCCCTGGGTGGAGAGAAGCAATTATGGTAAAGTGTCTTGCTCAAGGACACAAGCACCCCGGTCGCGGTTGGGATTCGAACCCACATTCTGACGACTCGGCCATCAGAACACAAATCCGATGCACTAAACCGCTCGACCATGGCACTCCAATTAGTGTGTGTTGTTTAACGAGAAAATAGTGAACATATGAATTTAGACATTTCGATTCATTCTCATTGGGGGAATTTTGGGTACTCTTCTTTTAAGTATGAAATTATTCTACTTTTCTTGAAAATGACAGTACCTCAGACCAAAGTATTAGTCAGGATTTGGCATCCAAATTCGTTATTCTTTGAAAAACAGGGTGTCCAAAACGTTAACTTGCGATACTTTTTGCATGTGTATTGCAAATAAAACAGGGTGTCCATTTAGCAAACAGGGTGTCTAAAAGACACCCAAAGGTATTGCTGGCTAATACTATGGCCTCAGACAAAAACATGTCAAGGGAAAAACATGGTATTCTGCAATCATGCATCTGCATTTCAGTTACAATGAATATCAAGTTCATGTTCACTGATCAATGCATTTTCACTATCGTGGCCGAGCGGTCTAGCTTACCGGACTCAAGTTCTGGTGTTAGCAGCAGAATGTGGGTTCGAATCCCGGCCGTGACACTTGTGTCCTTGAGCAAGACACTTAACCATAATTGCTTCTCTCCACCCAGGGGTTAAATGGGTACCTGTGAGGGCAGAGTTGGTTGATTAGCCCTATATGCGCTGCAATGGCAGCAATTGAGCTGTATACTCCCCAGGGAGCTGAGATGGATTCAGGAATGATTTATGAGCCTTATGAGCAGGGGTAATAATATAATGCGCCTTGAGCACCACTCAGTTGGTGGATACGTGCGCTATATAAGTCCACACATTATTATTATTATTATTATTATTATTTCCTTGTTAACGACCCAATGTAATGAGCTGAAACGGGTTAGTTGTTTTATATCTTTATTCACAGGAAGTGAGACAGTCGACAGGAAGTTTACCAATGGTTTATTTCCCCTTTAAACTGAAATTGCAGTGACCGCAGTGTTGTGTGCGAATGGAAAACAAAAGCTCCACCCAACCTGTTGTCAATTTTGTATCTTGTAAAAGTTTTAATTCGTGCAAAAATCCTGTTGTTCAACAAGACACAGATTGGGGCAACTCCGTGGTTACTCACGTTACATTTTTGAGGTTTTGGGTCCGCTCTTAATGCCATAAGTTATATTCAGAGCTGCCAACATATGATTTTGAAAATGAGGACGATTTAATTTTCTAATCAGAAAGACTCAATCGAAGCGAACGCAGTGAGCGAGCCGAGCGAGCGAGCCCTTGCGGGTGGGGTCCAGGGGTTTTAGGCTTTTTGGCACCAAAAGGAGAGGCCTCCTTGCATATATTTTAAGTAAGTAAATTACCGTCAAATACGGAAGTCTTCTGCAGAATCCGGAAGAGTTGGCAGCTCTGCATATTTCACTCATTAGTTTTTCACAGTAGTTGCATTATACGCAGATCTTACTTGGCACAAAATTTCAGAAATTTGTTATACACATGTATGTAAGCTATATAATGAAAAAAAAGCACCATTTTAACCATGTCCGAAAAATGTAACGTGAGTAACCAGCATTTTTCTCTTATACGGTATAAAAATTTCCGAAATAATTTTGTGCTGATGAGTGAAATATATTTCAAGTAAGGAAATTATGGCATTAACCCTCCTATAAGTTTAACACTCAAAGACACTCAAAATTTGTATGTCTCTCTTAACCCATTGACTTTGTGCAGTGCACTCAAATACATGCAAGCACATGTGGCTGTGATAAGGAGGTCAAACCAAAACCAATCAAAGACACTCAAAATTTGTATGTAACTCCCAACCCATTGACTTTGTGCAGTGCACTCAAATAAATCAGTACATACACAGCTCTGTGTGACTCTGTGGTTTGACCTACCAATTGACAATGCAACCAAAAATACTCAAGTGACTGTCTGCGAGTGCCGTGCTGACTGGGCCAAATTTCAGCCTGGGCATAGGAGGGTTAAGAGTGAGCCCAATACCTCAAAAATGTATAATTGAGTAACCGTGGAATTGACCAGTAAAAGTATATAATTCCAAGATAGTACACTGTACATGAAGGACGTGGACGGGTTTTAATCAATGTGATTCAGTTCCAAGGTGGGAAAGCCATTTATAAAAACAAGCTGTTGTAAGAAGTCATTAATTTATAATTGCGGATTGGATGATGGTGACTGCAATGAAGACATGAACACCTGATGCCCTCGGCTAAAAATACACATTGTACATACACTGTACTGTACAATTCAGTGACTGTACACTTAAAGCATGCTTAAAGATACATGTACATGTACAATATTTGTATAAAATGGTTGCAAAATGTACTTCAAATAATGTCCAGAAATACAAACCAGAATTTTTTTTTACAACAACCAACCTTTTTAACCCTCCTATTATCAGTGCAATTTTTGAAACAACCCATTCAGGCCACTCCAAGCAATTAGCTTTTGCCAGTGGCCTCCTATGGTTACCCTTCTGTGCACTGTCACACCACTGAGATTGCAGGGTAAGGTGGTCTCCCATTGATACATTGCAGGCCATACTAATATGTTCAAACATTTACAGTGGCCTTAAGTGGCACACAGTTGATTTTGTAAGATTACTTGGAAAGGACAACAGGCTTGTATGTACATGTATGGTGAAGACCATATTGAAAATTTAGTGGATCGGAGTGGCCTCCATGTGTAGTAGGGTTAATACATGTACATGGTTTCGTCCACAAGAAAATTATAAAAATGCATTCAGATAAATTTACAAATATATGTAAATCTTGAATTTTGATTTTGAAGGAAATACAGTTTTACACTACATGTTTGTAGTACATGTAAGCTTTACAAACTCTGTTTATTTTTGAATAAGGCCTTTTTTTTTAATAACTTGGACAAAACAATATAAATCACTTTTTTTTCTCATTAACGATAACAACACAAGCTGGAACACAGGTTGGTTGTTTAATGCATATACATTGTAGATCTTGATAAAAATGAAAACTCCCTTTAAAAAAGGTTCAATCCAATCACATGAGCCTTTATGATCCAACCGACCACTGAAAACACTGTTTGTTATCTTTACAAATTGATCACAAATTTCCGAATACATGGTTCAAGTACGTGATACCAGCACTGCATACATGCACATGTACAGTACATGTCCTACGATATGTTCATTTATTTACATTGTACATTTTTATACAACTGTTAACGTGAATGGTTGATCATGGCCTTGCAGGACTGCACAGCAACGGACAGCTGTCATCTGTTACACATGCCGTACAACTGTCTCAAAAATTGTTTTGTATAATTTGTATAAATTATTGAAACATTCCTAACGTTTTAGTCATACAACAACAGCAGTACATGTAGCTGTTGTGCACAATGCATTCTTGTGCGTGTTCTGTTCATTGCGTGTTCTGTTCATCTACACACAGTGCATAAATATTCACTGCTAATTAATTATGGTGCACCAAAACCACAAATTATAACTGATTATAAAAGGGACAATTAGCATCACGATCAGAGCAGACTTTCAACAGGGCATGGAATTAATCAGCGTCCTAGTTGAAAGATGAACACAGTGACTGGAAATTACTGGCTCATTTATGCAGCAGCAACAGTAATATGACCTTATCACATGGGGGTATTATGATAAGAGGGTATTATGATAAGGTCAATTACCATTTCTGCTGCATAAATGAACCAATAATATTATTTTCAGTCACTGTTCGAGTTAATCTAAAACTACCATAGCACCCTGATTCCATACCCTGTTGATCGTGACGATATTGTCCCTTTAAATACAATTTTAACAAAACTTTGTAACAAATAAATGGAACTTTGTAACAAATAAATGGAACTTTATTTTTAAAGATTTAAAACATCAACAGACAAAAACAAAATCACAGAAATCTGTGAATTTGCGGAAGAAACTCACCTCTGTATTACACCCTTGCCTCACACCCCTACATCCTACACACCCCTACACCCTACATCCCCCACACCCCACCCTACACCCCCCACACCCCCCACCCCCCAACAATGTGTTTGTTTTTGGTGTAGAGACAGGACTTATAAACAAAATGGATCAATGGGTCCTCGGTTTGCGGTTATCGTTTGTAAATGTCCTCGGTTGAAAAAAATGTGTACAAATCAAATGGGAGATGCCTGCAAAAGTTTTAACCCCAACCTTCCCAAATCCTCCAAAATCCTCTTTGCCAAAGTGAAGGATTTTGAAGGATTGAGGTTACATGCTACATGCTACATGCTCTTTGCAAAAGTGAAGGATAGTGAAGGATTTTGGAGGATTGAGGTTATTAGGCATACTTGCCTGTCCATGGTACATGTACATGTACATCCATGTTTGTTGTAGTGATTGCAAGGTTCAGTGCTTGGGTCAGTGGACACTGTTTAATGCTCCATGCATGAAGGGAGGGTCCCTGGCCATGTACATGTATCACAGATTAGAAACACATGTGTGCATACATGTCATGTGCTTGCTTTACTACTGAAGGATTTTAAAAAGTCGTTTACGGGTAATTGGAACCGAAAAATGGAACTGGGTAATGGCAGTTTCGGTCGGGTATCTGGGTACCCGGCACAGCCTTATGTAGGAGGTTCTCTGGTTCACAAATATGTACATGTACATGGATGATTCATGTTCAATGAACATTGTATGTTAATATTTGCTTCATGGTACATATGTAGTTTAGCGCCACTTTACTCATGCTTCTCCGAAAGCATTCTGTAGGTCTAACTCAATGCACTATAGTTCATCAGTGATACCTTGTTAATTGTAAATGATAATATTATGACCGTATCATGACAGACACCAATTTGTGTGCATACTATCTGTTCAGAGCAAAACAGGAGGCGGTGCATTTTTGCACAAACAGTATGCTATTATTTCTGAATAACGATAACACAATCTTCAGACAGTGTGGCGTCTCTTAATCACACATCCGTCCTAACTTAAGTGAGTAATAAATCTACTGTAAACTGTTGGTAGTCGTGAAAAACATCAATAATCACAGTTTTGCATAAAACTTAAAAGTTAAGTAGGATTTGAAGCTTTGTATAATTTATAAATATTCAGTTTCTCACCTCTGGTTCTTCTCAGAACCAACAATTACTACTCCCGAGAGATTATTTAAAATGGTGCTACCACAAACCTAACTATTGTAAAGTTTGTATTGGTATTAAACTTTCCTTGAAATATTTCCGTCTCGGGCGCTATCATTTTCTAGTAAAATTTAACCAGTTTGCGTCGGGAATAAAAAAGTTTTTCTGGGCCCCTGTGGCGGGTTTCTTTTTCCCACACACATCGTGAATGGAAGCTTCCACAGCGGGTGGCCGGCACTTCCGAGCATGTCACCGTGCACGCATGGCTGAACCGAGCATGCATACAAATATTCCGGAGTTTCCTGTGGTGTGTTTAGACGCTCTCCGATCCGTGGTGCAAAAAAAAATTGCGTGTATACACGGCCTCCGACGCGAATTGGTTCAGAAACAATTTGTGAAAATTTTGCTTTTATTTTGTGTCGCCCTTTTTTGTACAATATACATGTAAGTGTGTCCTGATTAATCCTAACCTTCCCAAATCCTCCAAAATCCTCTTTGCTAAAGTGAAGGCTTTTGGAGGATTGAGGTTATTAGGCATACTTGCCTTTCCATGGTACATGTACATGTACACCCATGTTTGTTGTAGTGATTGCAAGGTCAGTGCTTGGGTCAGTGGACACTGTTTATTGCTCCATGCATGCAGGGAGGGTCCCTGGCCACATGTATCACAGATAAGAAACACATGTGTGCATACCTGTCATGTGCTTGCTTTACTACTGAAGAATTTTGGAGGATTCAGGTTATGTGTAAGCAAGTGGGCCTAGGGAGCTAGGGTTAAAACTGTTTTTAATTAAACAAGGTAATGATTAATATGTACATATGTATACAGCAGCATCATCCTACATGGAAAATTAAAAATATTATATACAGCACATGTACATAAGAAATTGATTATACAGGCATAAAAACACCATTTCAGATGCAAGAATTCTATCAATAATTAAGAAATATTATTCCGTAAATTGTCAAGAATAATGTACATTGTATTAATTGTTGATGGTCACCAGATGTTCATATGAAGAGACAATAATTTTATGATTTTTTTATATTAATAATAGGAAAAACTGCTCATAAACCAATGGAGCATGGGCAGGTTTGGTTACAAAAAACAATTAGGTCTATACACGTACATGGAAATGTCTGTAAATTATATGTACTTTCAATTGAAGTTTTTTCCATTTTCAGTGTTCCTTTCAATTTAATCATAATTTTTGCAGATTTCCTGTCTGGCATATGACACTTCTCTGACTGTGAGGGAAAGCGGTTTCCAATATGTATATGAGCTGAAAAAAAATAATAATAAAAAAATAAAAAATAAAAAAACATCAATTCGGATGACGATATTGAAGAGACGGTACAATTGGTACATTGTATTTGGACACATCACATGCATACATGTACACACCCACATTTGTTTATGGTGTAATCCGAGGACCTATTGTTCCCCTCTTTTGTTTCCTTTGTTGTTTTTTAACCTTGACATCAGCATCGCATATATTAGCATGCGCATGAGGGCAGCCATGTTGGAAAGCGCCACCAGCCGGTCAAGTCGTCCAGGTCATCATCGCTATTAAACGATGCTGATGTACAGTATCATGTGATAGCATCACATACCAGCCCACTTATACTGTGACCAAAACGTATCACCGTCCCCGCTTGTTACTGATGACTGGTAGATGAATCGGGCTGTTTCAAACAACCGAGGACCTACTGTTCCCTGTTGTTAACTGCTGTACATGTAAGTCCTCTGTTTACACCGTAAACAAACCCCATATGTACATATAATTTAATCACAATATGCTATACCTGTATAATGTACACGTAGTTCCAAGAAATATAAATCATGAAAGTAAGGCCCACAAAAAAAGTATCCGGTTTCTGGTCTCCACGCACGTCACCTCAGACCCGTGCATCTGCATTTTTAATTTTCTTTTTTTCTTCTTTTTTTTGTTGTTGCTATGAAACGATGTCCAATTGCAGCCAAAATTGCTGGATCAATTGGAATTCTGCCGTGCTGTTTTAAATGACTTTTTCACATAGGAGTATGAACGGTTGCCTGATTTGGTCTGGTTCCAATAACCGCGTATACATATATCACGTATTTAACTGGTTAGCCAAAAAAAAAAAAAAAAAAAATTTTTATGGTAGCCCACAGGACTAGTTACATGTATGTCAAAATTTTACTAGTCCGTCCTCATATTTTAGTAGTCCTGAAAAAAGGTGAATATAAATACAAGAAAAAGAAATGAACCGTGAGCTGGTGAGTAACATATTCTTACTGAGATCATGCTGAATGTTTGTGTAATTTATTTTATTTTTATTTTTTTTCACTAGCCCATCCGACTACCCAAACCCCAGCAGCTACATGTATGTAATATTCCCGCTGCTAAAACCACTAGCCTCGGACTAGCGTACTAGTGATAATTTCGACCCCTGAAAAAAAAAAAAAAAAATGTTCCCGATTTAAATAAACAAATTCCATAAATAAGCATTAAATGCAACAACAACAACAAACAAACAAAATCCTAGAAGATCTTTTCTTAATTTACCTTCAGAACGAATATCCGCCTGGGTCGAAATGTGGGCTAGGCTACTAATACATTTACAACAAGGATTCACAACAAAAAAAACCTGAATAGTCATTGTGTGGGTGTTGGGGTTTATAGATTGCTTGCATACAGACTGCATGCATACATGAAGACATACACGTGTTATTGTACATGTACATGACACAGGCTTACAAAACACACAGTGACATACATTTACGATGAAATGTAAAGATAGATTTAATGAAAACTACAATTTAAATTTAAAAAGCACGCGATACATTAGTACATGTAGGTATGCACCTTACCTTTGTCATCACAAATTTCAGTCAATTCCTTTGCTTTGCACACTATACCATTATGTACATGTACGAGTGTGTCTGTCAATTCTGTCATCTTCTAAACCCCGGAAGGGCCTATTCTCCACCCAGGCCCCCCTGGATGTAAAACTGTTGAAATATTAGGATCCAGACACGCATACTGTACTGGAGAGGATATCAGTGATCGCTACGTACGTGTGCGCCTTTCTATCACAAATCTGACGGACGAATCGTGTACCTGATGTTGGGTTTGCAATTGAATTGAATCAATTAATGTATTTAGGGTTGAAGAAACCTGAGATTTAATTAACGTCTGTCGAAAGCTTTACATACATGTATGTATACACTGGTCTACAGCCAAAAATGCTTCCGAAACAAATGAAGTCAAACTTGACTAATTATGGGTCACTGAGAATGGAAATGATGCTTAAAATTGTTGATTGGCTCTAGTTCTCAAGATCTACATGTACATGTGTACACGTATGGGAATAGCGTATGATAATTCATGATTAAAAATCTGCTATGTACATGTATATACATGTAGTATGTAAAATGTAAAAACTTAAATATCTTGGAAACAGTAGCCAATCAGCAATTTTAATTGTCATATTTGAATTCAGCACATCAATATCCATAATAAATAGCACATTTTATCTCCGAAGCAGACAACTTTAAAAAAATTGTTGACCAGTGTTATCGGAGTTAATCAATTATGCAACATAGACTTCTTTGCAAATACATGGACATGTACCATAGCATGAAGGCACGAATTACATGTATATTGTATGAATGCTGGTCTCGTTAATTTAATACAAAAGTAACCATTCAATGTAACCTGAAGATCTGACGTCACACTTTCAGGCATGTGACTTACGCCAGACACCGGCCGTGCGGCCGCCATGTTTGTTTCCCGGAGATTCAACTTTGACCTTGGTTGGTAGCTTACGAGAGCCTCGAAGCATGCCAACCACACTCAACAATAAATGCAATGTGCGAATACATAAATTTGTGAAAAAGTCAAATAATTTCATATAGCAATTGTACATGTACATACATACACGATGTGTGTACATGTCATTATTTATCTTTTAACATTACCTCATAACACATGAAGCATAATTTTAATAACCATCTGTTTCTATGAAACAATCTTGCATCTTGCCAGACAGGAAATGGTTAATATTAACTTCATATCTGTGTCCACCCAGTCCAAGTCTAGTTGATGCAAAAATAACACTATTAATTGTTTAGCAAGGACACAATTAAGCACTCCAGTTGACAGATTAATTGGTTGACAGATTAATTAACTGACAGTATTATCTGCAATGTACACAGTACAAATAGGTATTCCTGTATTTAGTACTACCGTAATGTAAACTATGTTGTTTGATATTTTGTGTAAAATTACAACATGCTTTAACCCTAACCCCCAAGGTATTCTGACTAGAAACCTTCCTGAATCCTCCAAATTCCATCAGTGCTCTTTTGGAAACATGCCCTTATCTTCAAAATGCACCATGCATTTTTGTTGATCTTTCATATTCAGCACTTATGGCCTGTACAGCGTACTTCTTGCCAGGTGGTAATTTTGCCCCATTTGAAGAGGTGAAAGTACCAGTTTCCAGTGGTGAATTTTCCCCAAAAGTGCCCCTTGGAGAATGTTGCAGGATATGGGGTGGTTAGGGTTACTTAATGATTACACTGTACATATTTGTAGTACATCGTGTAGAACAACAGTGTACTTGTAATAACAAAATGTACCTTGCCGGAAGTCAAACACAGAAAATCAAGCCTTAAAAAAACAAATTTACTGGGTATGTGTGAAACCAAAACCTTTTTTTTCTTTTTTTCTTATTGAATTTCCATCATATTCACACAAAACACACGTACATGTACATGTACACTGTACGTACATTGTACATACATGTATGTATTTATACTACTCAAAACAATTTAGGGAACACCGGATTTTTAACATCAAATAGGTTTGAAATGTTCCATGAACCGGGATTTTCATTTGCAACCCCCTCTCTCTTTCAGTAGTCATGTCATGAAATGTGTAATCACTACATGCATCCTTTATCATCTGTTTCATTGTGCAGTTGTTTCTCATCAATTCTGTGAAACATTGTGTTTATCTGAAATAAATGATCTTGCTTTAACTGAGATTATTCCGGTGTTCCCTAAATTGTTTTGAGTAGTATATTATTATTTCATTTCTTGGTTCATACAAATACATGTACAATCAACATGTACACGTATACATGTATACATGTATCTTGATTAGCTATAGCTGTGTACATAGTACATGTACGTTGTACTACTTCTGTACATGAACATTATAGTTGTTACACAACAATATTTTTTCCCACAAAATTTCAAGAAAGCAAAACTCAACTTATTTATTGCTCTAACTGCAGTGCATGGGACTCTGTAGCCTATAATATATGTACATTGTAAAATACAGTGTATAAAATACCGAGTGTCATTTTTCAATATGAAAGAAAAAAAGCATTATTCTTTTCTGGGCGGCACAAACAACAAATTTGGAATTGCAGGCCACCATTATATCTTACACTTCATGTATACTTTGATCCTAAATTTGTACATTTATTTAAAAAGCTTTTCAAAATTCAGGCCAACATGTACACGTATACATGTACCTGTCACAATACATGTTTGCACACAAGCACATGTATAAAATTATCAAAATAAACTATTTTATATGTGAAAGTTTCAAACAGTTTCACTTTTCAATTACATTGCCAGTATGCTAGTCCTTAACCCAGAAGGCCTCTCCCAGCCTCAGGGAGTAAGACAGACATACATGTACACGTACAGTACACATGTATGTAAAATTGCATTTTCAAAGTCAAATAAACATAAATTTGTACAGCACTAGCCATTATAAACTTTTGTGTACATGTACATCAAAAAGCTAACAACAAAGTTCTTTTTTCTAGGGGATTAATTTTACCAGGACACACACAATGTTACACGATTACGGTTATAATTCCCTGTACATGTACATTTATCAGTACCTCCTTGCAAACTCGGTGTGCATTCCCTCCTATAAATGCCAGGGCACAGAAGTGTATGTTAATAGGGGTGCTGGCGGATGACTCATCGCCGATCATGACGCCACACCGTCTGGTAAGGCAACAAGCAGCCTACATCAATTCAGCTCTGGGCATTTCTTAAATATTGTATACGCTTGAACCAGACAGACATACATGTAGATTCTAAAGCGTTTTACTGTGGAAAGAATCGGCTGACTGAGTTCTTCATTGTGTTTCAAAGCCAAGTAAAAGACAACATGCATGTAGAATACAATATAGCGATGTAGAATACAATATATGCAATTCACATTTTTTATTTTCTTAGGATCTCAGAACAAAATTGAAATAGAAAGCCCTGTTGCAAATATTTCACTTTGAACACATTAATAATGAATCGTCTGTGTTTACCCAGATGTTTATGTGTCCATCAAAACATTCATTATTTCCTTTTGGGAAGAGAAAACAACAACTTTGAAAAGATGTATTTCACAAAATAAATGCCAGAAGTTTGAGTAAAGACTGTTTGCGTTGACACCGTGTTAAATTCTCAATTGAGTAGTAATTAGTTCTGAAAAGATTTGGTGGTTACATCTCGACGTTTCGATCGTGTGCTCTGATGTCTGTCAACAGAAATGAAGTCCCAAAAAAAATTTATGATGGGAGCAACCATAATTTGTTTCCTGTACACGTACATGTACATATATAATTTACTGTAAAACCATGCTTCTCACAATCAATAATATGTATGAGAAATGTATTTGCTAAATTCTTTTTATCAAGTAAAATAACAATATTCTGATGAAGAAGAACATTTTCAGTATTAACGTAGAAATGGGCAATATACTTCATACTATTATAAACAATTATTCCATGAGTCAGGGAACATGTGCAGTTCATGTACATGTATGTATGTATGTATGTATGTACGTATGTCGAACGTGTCTTGTTGTACATAGGTAAGCTTCTCCTTAAAACCCTAACCTTCCCAAATCCTCCAAAATCCTCTTTGCTAAAGTGAAGGATTTTGAAGGATTGAGGTTACACGCTACATGCTCTTTGCTAAAGTGAAGGATTTTGGAGGATTGAGGTTATTAGGCATACTTGCCTTTCCATGGTACATGCACATCCATGTTTGTTGTAGTGATTGCAAGGTCAGTGCTTGGGGCAGTGGACACTGTTTATTGTTCCATGCATGCAGGGAGGGGTCCCTGGCCATGTACATGTATCACAGATTAGAAACACATGTGTGCATACATGTCATGTGCTTGCTTTACTACTGAAGGATTTTGGAGGATTCAGGTTATGTATTATTAAGCAAATGGGCCTAGGGAGTTAGGAAGGATTCAGGTTATGTGTAAGCAAATGGGCCTAGCGAGTTAGGGTTGACATAATTTAAAGGCCCCAATTTTGTTTGTAAAATACATTTTGAGTGCTATGCAATTGATAATTTGTGGAAATATGTGTATGGCTCAAAATGTGACTCAAGATAATTGGCTGATTAACCCTACATGTAACTCTCTAGGCCCATTTGCTTGAACACATAACCTGAATCCTCCAAAATCCTTCAGTAGTAAAGCAAGCACATGCAAGCACAAATGAGTCTAGGGAATTAGGGTTAATCTTTTTGCACTCTTACAGTTTTGTCTTACTAGAAAGGAAACAGGGATGATATTGTGAGAAAATGAAAAGGTATGCCAATATCATTAGGCATATATACTAGCCTATAGCGGTTTACCTCTATAGCCATGTATAGCAAGGAAACTGTTTTTTATCTTGGTATTTACAATAAAATAATCCACAAGGAAAGTTTCCATGGTCTGAAGTTAGTCGGAACCCGGTTTCATGGTAGGATTTTCAAAATCAAAAGGTAGGATTTCCTACAAAAGTAGGTAGAATATCATGCCTGGGAAATAATGTAGACATTATTTGATCTGAAATTGTACAAGACAAAAATGCATGAATTACACAAATTCCATTTCTACATATAGTAGAACACTGAGTCCCTCAAAGCTTATGTATTCAAGAGAGGAATTGTTTTAAAAAAATTATCAGAAATAATAATTTTTTTTAAATTACTTGTAGAGTGTAAGTTGATCTTAAAACATAAAGGGAATGTACAACATTGGTTATACGTGTATCAGCAAAACTGCTTCTATTCTACGTGTATGCTTACTTTCTTGGAATCAATACTTTATTTAAAAAAAAAAACAATCTGTGAAAGTTTCAGCTTATTACATTGTGTCGTTCTTGAGAAAAGTGAAGTGAAAAGTGAAAAGTGAAAAAAAAAAAGAAAAAAAAAATGCAGATATTTTTACCCATTCTAATGTCAAATTTAATAGAACTTTTTCTTTTCTAAATTTGAACTGGAAGTTTTTTAAATTTTCTTAATGACAGCAACCCAGGCAAACTTTTTTCTAATGAAGGATGAATACTATCATCAGCTTTAAATTAAAATTTAACCAATTTTTTGTTTTTTGAATTACCAATCATAAAATTTTAGTGCAAATATTGCAGTCAGTGGCTTTATGTTTGTTTGTTTGTTTGTTTTTTAGAACATTATGTCACATTCGAACAAATTAAAATGGCCGCCATGTTGAATTTCCACAATTGTGTTTAATTGTGAAATGTATGCGTGGTCTCGACGCATGACACAAAGTAATGGGTGCCTGAATGAAACTCATGAGAATATAGAACATATTGCAATATATTTGCCGATATTGCGCAAATGGAAAAAACTGATATCGTCCATAGCACTATTTAACAATTCGGTCATGATGTTTTCATATACTGTACATCACTTAGTCTGTTTCTAAGACGAGGCATCTCATAAATGCGTGGGCAACAACAAAGGTCAGAAGCAAGACATCGGCTCTGCAACAGACTTCTTATTCTGCATCACAAGACAAAAGATGACTAGTGCGAAGTACATGGAGAACAATGTTCTGACATTCTACGGCTTGGAGAATCACAAATGAAAGGTCGTAATCTGAACTGCAACATTAGACCTGCTGTGTGGTTTATCCCAGTGGTGAGTGAAAATGACATGACTCAAATTAAAGGTAATTTTTTGGGAAAACTGAGCCTCTAACGAGTATATGCTTACTCTTTTTGAGCCAAGATTAAACAAACAATTGGTGAAAGTGTCAGCTCTTTCATGAAATATAATGATAATGATTACTGGATTCATTCTAATGTGAGAGAATACTTTTTTCCGGAATTTTTCCGGAATTTATTAGCAATACAATGTAATGTCACTTTCCTCCAAAATGACATCTCAGACAAAATCATTTCTAGGGGAGATTGAAACCATCATTGGCTTGGTAAGTTTTAAGATTTTAACAAAAATTTAACCAAATTTCTGTGAAATCATAATTTTAACAATGGATTGCGGTTTAAAACACTTTAACTCTTCACTGCGCCCAAGACGTTTTGTTAGAACAACCTGGACAAATAAGATTTGGTTTGTGGTTTGTACAAACATTAAAAAAATGTTGGACAGGTACAGTACAAAGAAGAAATAGCATTTAACTGTTCATTGACCCGTATGGTGCAGTATTTTTAATGTTTATTTTAGTCACTTTTACAATTGGCATTCACTGGCACTGCAAATAGAATTTCAACCCCAAAAAAAGGATTAATGTGAACCGCATGACTATCGTCTACAACTTGAAAAGATTTAAAAGAAAGTGTGTCATAAAATTCTGAAAAGAGGAAACCTCAGATTAACCCTTTTTGAGAAACACACAAATGAAGTTGTGTCCCCCACGCTATGTACATAGTGTAGAAATGAATCACCTGTACGGATTACACCTAATGACATTTGGTTCCTTCTGACAGTGTGAGATTTTAAAAAACGGCATTTAAAAAACAACTTCAGGTGGGGCCAGTGTTGCCCAAGCCTTGGTTGACTTGCGGTTAATATTTTGCAAAATGAGAGCCAGAAATGATAAACACAGAAATGTGGAAACTCCAATTTAGATGTGATACAGAAAGCAGATGTCCCCCCCCCCAAAAAAAAAAATACACATCCCGGTTTGAAGCCGGATATACACACAAATCTCCAGACATCTGGGGTTTTTTTCCCTGAATTTTTCGTATGGAACCGGTGGTACTATTTGCTCTTTGATAAGAGGTTATTCAAGATCACTGGAAGGAACAGGAAGGAACAAAAATACAGTGAATTAACCCTAACTCCCTAGGCCCATTTGTTTACACATAACCTGAATCCTCCAAAATCCTTCAATAGTAAAGCAAGCACATGACATGTATGCACACATGTGTTTCTAATCTGTAATACATGTACATGGCCAGGGACCCTCCCTGCATGTATGGAGCAATAAACAGTGTCCACTAACCTAAGCACTGACCTTGCAATCACTACAACAAACATGGATGTACATGTACCATGGAAAGGCAAGTATGCCTAATAACCTCAATCCTCCTCCAAAATCCTTCACTTCAGCAAAGAGGATTTTGGAGGATTTGGGAAGGTTAATGGACCGGTGTGTATACAAGTTGGGTCGATAGTTCTGGAAACCTTTTTTTTGGGTTGATTACTCTGTAGGACTATGTGAATGGATACAGCACAAAAACAGCATTTAGGTCCACTTAAAGGAAAGGTACATGTACAATGTCCATTGCTATTTGGTTTCAACTCTTTAGTGTTCCATCAACATCATAAACATGTGAACATTTCCTCACAAAAAGACGTAAGCATTTGTGACGAAAAAATTTCTCAGGTAAAATGTGAATATTTACAGACATTTTACGAAAAAGTGAAGCATATTAATATCCTTGCAAACTATCAATTATTTTCTACAAAACATGTTTTATTTCAAAATCATTGAATGATAATTTAAGCAAAACAATCACACAGTTTTACAGAAAGTAGAATTTTTTTATTCATGCTCGGGCCGGCACTACAATAAGTCTACATCATTAGGTCTACATCGTCAAGCACTCGCACATCAAGGACCACCAGATAGACTGGCAGGCAGCCCAACTCATCACACCCATCGACGCATGGCACCCTAGACGCATCAGAGAGGCCATCGAGATCGTCAAACACGACACTGTGCCACAGGACATCGGCTTCTACATCAGCGACATTTGGCGACCACTACTACGGACTGAAGGATCTTCTACATGTATATCCAAAGTCCATAACCCACCCCCAGACTGAGGGATCTCCTATATCCTAAGTCAACCACCCTCCATCCCCCTGTGCTTGTTAACAACTGATTCAGTTCAGTGAGCACACACTCCTCTCCCCCAACCCCTAGGATCCTAGTCTCAACAGTTCCCGCCTGCGCGCCTCAACGAGCTAATCCTCTAGCATCCATTCATGGGATGATCCTCCAGCAGTCTACTTAAGCAGCAGCAGCATTTTCCAGAGTCCGGCATTCTCCTGAGGACGATCAGAGCATACTGATCGAAACGTCGAGTTGTACCTCCAGTTCTTTTCAGAACTAATTACTACTCAATTGAGCATTTCACATGGTGTCACCACAATTACTCTTACTTATCCTCCTCACCATGCAAAGCTACAAGTTCTACATCATTAGGTCTTGAATAAATCTTTCAAATTCTAAAATATATCAACACAAAATATACAAAAGAGCTTTGCAAAAACAAATTAATTTTAATGGACCAGTATAAACTGTCGAAAGTGTGACAAATGCCCATTTGAGTATTTTTTGTAGGACTGCTTCATGTTTAAGTTCACATGTCTTAAGGCAATCTGCTTGAATAGGGAATTATCACTATATGCTTAAATCATTTGCAAAAAATGAGATTTTTTTAATCAAACCAAGTAACTTAACAAATCACCTTGGAGCACTGGCATAAATCTGTGATGAAAAGTGGGGGGGGGGGATGATTTTGAAATTTGGGTGCACGGTATGTACATATAATTTGAAGTTCTGCATGTATTTTCAATATATTTTTTCAACGCATGGAAAATTCTGGGGGGGGGGATGAACCTATGGACCATCCCCCGATCCAAAAAGTGGGGGGGGGGATATATATCCATCCCCCCGGGATTTACATCCGAGCCTTGGAGCATATTTCTGGGTTGATTTGGCCAATATTTAACCTCTTTTTTTCCCCCTTCAAATCAATAGAACCTATCCAGTTACATGTATGGACTCAATCACGGATTCACGCACCTGTATAAAAAAGCAAACCGACCGCTTGACCGACATACATGTAGTTTACAATTGTCATGGAAAGCTGTGACCCTATTGGTTAATCCATTCTGTTTTGACTGACAGGCTGGATTGGTCTATTGATTCAACCCATTTATCACAGTCATGTGGTTAAGAAAAACACCCCTCAACAGTAGGCTAGCATTATTACAACTGACTGTTCCCCCCCCCCACACACATTCAAACTGAGGATTTATAACAAAAGGGACAATGGGTCCTCCGTTGCTATCACAATGGAGAACAATATGGTTGTCAGGACAATAGAGGAGAACAATATAATGGTTGTCGGGACAATAGAGGAGAACAATATAATGGTTGTCGGGACAATAGAGGAGAACATTATAATGGTTGTCGGAACAATAGAGAAGAACAATGTAATGGTTGTCCGGACAATAGAGGAGAACAATATAATGGTTGTCCGGACAATAGAGGAGAACAATATAATGGTTGTCGGGACAATAGAGAACATTACAATGGTTGCCGGGACAATAGAGGAGAACATTATAATGGTTGTCGGGACAATAGAGGAGAACATTATAATGGTTGTTGGGACAATAGAGGAGAACAATATAATGGTTGTCAGGACAATAGAGAACAATAGGAAGTCCTTTGTATATGTGCAGGGAACAATTACATTCCAAAATTGTGTATTTTTTTTTTTTTTTTTGCTGTTTTATTTTAACAGGGTAGCCTCCTCAGTTCAAGAACTGTTTTCCTTTACGTCCTATTAAAAGAATTATTAAAAGTTAAACCAAAAATTTAAAGTAAACAAATAAAAGCAGTAAATAGAATTATGGGAAAATTATTAAAATAAACATTTATTAAAAATGTACATTTGTTTTTTTTGAAAAGCAATGGGTCCTCCGTTGCTATCACAATGGAGAACAATATGGTTGTCAGGACAATAGAGGAGAACAATATAACGGTTGTCGGGACAATAGAGGAGAACAATATAATGGTTGTCGGGACAATAGAGGAGAACATTATAATGGTTGTCGGGACAATAGAGGAGAACAATATAATGGTTGTCCGGACAATAGAGGAGAACAATATAATGGTTGTCGGGACAATAGAGAACATTACAATGGTTGCCGGGACAATAAAGGAGAACATTATAATGGTTGTCGGGACAATAGAGGAGAACATTATAATGGTTGTCGGGACAATAGAGGAGAACAATATAATGGTTGTCGGGACAATAGAGAAGAGCATTATAATGGTTGTCGGGACAATAGAGGAGAACATTATAATGGTTGTTGGGACAATAGAGGAGAACATTATAATGGTTGTCGGGACAATAGAGGAGAACAATATAATGGTTGTCAGGACAATAGAGGAGAACAATATAATGGTTGTCAGGACAACAGAGGAGAACAATATAATGGTTGTCAGGACAATAGAGGAGAACAATATAATGGTTGTCAGGACAATAGAGAACAATAAGAAGTCCTTTGTATATGGACGTCCTTTGTATATGTGCAGGGAACAATTACATTCCAAAATTGTGTATTTTTTTTTTTTTATTTGCTGTTTTATTTTAACAGGGTAGCCTCCTCAGTTCAAGAACTGTTTTCCTTTACGTCCTATTAAAAGAATTATTAAAAGTTAAACCAAAAATTTAAAGTAAACAAATAAAAGCAGTAAATAGAATTATGGGAAAATTATTAAAATAAACATTTATTAAAAATGTACATTTGTTTTTTTTGAAAAGCAATGGGTCCTCCGTTGCTATCACAATGGAGAACAATATGGTTGTCAGGACAATAGAGGAGAACAATATAATGGTTGTCGGGACAATAGAGGAGAACAATATAATGGTTGTCGGGACAATAGAGGAGAACATTATAATGGTTGTCGGGACAATAGAGAACAATATAACGGTTGTCCGGACAATAGAGGAGAACAATATAATGGTTGTCGGGACAATAGAGAACATTACAATGGTTGCCGGGACAATAAAGGAGAAAATTATAATGGTTGTCGGGACAATAGAGGAGAACATTATAATGGTTGTCGGGACAATAGAAGAGAACAATATAATGGTTGTCGGGACAATAGAGAAGAGCATTATAATGGTTGTCAGGACAATAGAGGAGAACATTATAATGGTTGTTGGGACAATAGAGGAGAACATTATAATGGTTGTCGGGACAATAGAGGAGAACAATATAATGGTTGTCAGGACAATAGAGGAGAACAATATAATGGTTGTCAGGACAATAGAGGAGAACAATATAATGGTTGTCAGGACAATAGAGGAGAACAATATAATGGTTGTCAGGACAATAGAGAACAATAAGAAGTCCTTTGTATATGTGCAGGGAACAATTACATTCCAAAATTGTGTATTTTATTTTTTTTATTTGCTGTTTTATTTTAACAGGGTAGCCTCCTCAGTTCAAGAACTGTTTTCCTTGACGTCCTTCTATTAAAAGAATTATTAAAAGTTAAACCAAAAATTTAAAGTAAACAAATAAAAGCAGTAAATAGAATTATGGGAAAATTATTAAAATAAACATTTATTAAAAATGTACATTTGTTTTTTTTGAAAAGCAATTAAGTTTTTTGGTTTTTTTTGAGGGAGGGGGGGTTGTAAATTGCAAATTATGTGTAGCAAATTGTGAATTTTATCATGATGTTGTGCAGCAAATTGTGAAATTTATCTACAGCATTTTATGCCATACAATACAGCAATTGCATTCCATGCAGCCTGTCTACGTCAAGTAAGCACACTTTATATGATGCGCACACTTTATATGATGAAACATACCCTCTGCATGCATACTGACGGCCAATGAATTACTTAAATTACATGAATATGCATGCAATCATAACGTACTGTTTTTATAATAAATCGTATACATTGTACATGTATTCAATGCATTAGACATTTGTACACATACATGTACCATAGTAATTCAGGGTTGTGATTTGACACCCAAGAAAAAATCCTGAAAAACGGGTAGTGGGCCCCCGAGTCTCCCCGGATTTTAAAAACAGGGGTGTGATTTGAAAAAAGTACAAAATCCTGAAAAAATGGGTAGCAGGCCTGGGTGTCCCTTTGGTCTAGAGGACAAAGCCCCCTGAACCTCCTGGATGTTTAATTTTGGAGGATTTACAGACTCTCCACATCCCCACAAACAAGAAACTACATTTTGAATTTTGGACACAATACAAGCTTTTTTCTTTCCTTGTGAGCTACTTCTCTTCTTTCAAGAAAATTATGAGGCAAAGGGAGATTTGTAACAAATCCTGAAATCGTGCTTGAGAAATCAAAGGCCTGTAACTGTACAATCTGTGACATAAAGAGGCATATCTACATGTACATGTACACATGTATGTCTACAGTGCACGTCTTTTGGGAGAAACCGAAGTCTTAACAGACTGTTCTCCACACTATAGCAGTTTATCCACACCACCATACAGCTCAATTTCTGAAGACTGATCACAAGAGAACTATTTTGAGAATGTTCCAGAGATGACATGTACTGCTTGAGGGTCCATAGTAATGATGGCGTTACAACATATCATTCCACTCTTTCCTATCAAGATTTCAAAGTGAGCTCTATCAGTGGGAAAAAAAAAAGATAAGGAGAAGATTTGTTTTACATTTTTGTGTGGCTGCAGCCAGCATAAGACTCAACCATAGACGCAACACACTGCCTTTGGTTGAGCACCCATTTCGCCTTAAAAGAAACACATACCTGTACATTTTTGTAAATTTAACTAAATTATGATTGCAATGATTGTAGGTTCCCATCATTGTATATCACTGAACGTGTTCACCAAAAATACAAAAAACAAATCCTCCAAAATCCTCTTTGCTATAAAAGTGAAGGATTTTCAAGGATTATGGTTACATGCTACATGCTCTTTGCTAAAGTGAAGGATTTTGGAGGATTGAGGTTATTATTAGGCATACTTGCCTTTCCATGGTACATGTACATCCATGTTTGTTGTAGTGATTGCAAGGTCAGTGCTTGGGTCAGTGGACACTGTTTATTGCTCCATGCATGCAGGGAGGAGTCCCTGGCCATGTACATGTATCACAGATTAGAAACACATGTGTGCATACATGTCATGTGCTTGCTTTACTACTGAAGGATTTTGGAGGATTCAGGTTATAGTAAATGGGCCTAGGGAGTTAGGGTTAATTCCCTAATGTATCAACGACCTGAACACCTTAACCAAAACAGTACGATTCTGCCCGGAGGTATGCGCGCACAACCTGTTTTGTTTTAGGCGTTGCGTCACAGTTCACATCGTCAATAGACAATACATTGATCTCTATTATGGTGATGAGACGATGTGACCTGTGACATCATATCTAAACTAAAACAAGATGAACGTGCATACTAAGCTTGGTCGATAACACGATAATATCGAATACTTTTTTTATTTTTTTTTATTCGATTACAATATTGAGAACCTTTTCAAGTTATCGAGATACATGTATCAGCAATTCGTGATTAAAAAAATATACATCTCGATTAAAAAAGAATTGCCATTGTGAGTCAAGTCAGTAATTTCATGGAAACAAAGTTAGGACAGTCTTTTCAGCTTTTGGAAGCAAGAAACAAAAGCGAACTACTTCAGATGTGCATACACGCTATGCAAACAAATTTGCGATTTATTGTGACATACACGTACCTGTGGTTATCAGCTCAAAAGCAATCGTACATGAATGAAAAAAAATGTTAATCAACTGCACTGAATGGTAGTGCACAAGTTTATCCTAATTTAGTGTTCTTAACCCTCCTACTCTAGCTGCACCTTGGTGGCAAGTAGCTATAGTGGTCAAAACCAGTCAACTGCCTGTTTTGACTGTTGACCCAAATGTGCACACAGGGGCATTTTTGACTGGTTTTTACTGTCATTTTGACCACCCTGAACAATACAAGACAATGCTTTTACCAGTCAAAAATGGTCGACTCATTTTGACCTGTAAATGTACTTACTACACGTAAGGTTTGACAGTGTTTGACTTTTAAGTGCACTAGTTTTTTTTATTTATTTAAAACCATCTTTAACGAGGGTAACCCATCCAGCACAGCTGATCATTTGGGGCCCTCATATAATATAAAAATATATCAATATTATACAAAAATTGTTACAGGAGGTACAGATGAATTAATAATAATAAAAAGTCTTAATGGACAATTACATACAAAATAAAACGTAAAGGACTAAATTGCACAAATAGACCCCCGTCCCAGTCTACCATACTGATTAAAGATAGGACTAAATGGGAAGATTAAAAATGGAGCAAAAAAAAGTAAATTAATTATCAATTGTATACCTACATCTCGGGCAAGACACAAGGTAATCTATGACATAATAATAATAAAAAAATATTACTTCAAACCTTGCCTTCCTTCAGCAAACGCCTGAATGAAGAATAAGAGTTTGAACGAGTGGTGAAAGGGACACCATTTAAAAAAGAAGGAGCTCTGTAACTAAAACTGTTTTTAAAGATTTCACATTTAGGTTTGGGAATAATAAAGTTACCATGTGTAATTGCCCGAGTTATATATATATAACGTACCTTGGCAAGTATATCAACATTTTGACTGATTTTGACCATTGTAGCAGTAGGAGGGCTAAAGAGTTTGATATATATTGGACCATCTTTCTAGTCCTTACCCAATGATCTGTCTTAATTAGCATAAATATTACATGTACATGTACAATGTACCATGAAGTCTGGAGCCCTTTACCAGGAACCAGACTGTCTGCCTCTCCATTCAAGATCAAGGTACATGTACAATGTACATGTAATTGTATTGACTATTGAAGACACAATACTGTACCTGAATCTCAAAGCGGAATAGTATACATACATGTACGACATTGGTTACAAAATATTGGCAAAAATGCATCATGGGTATTAATCAGCCAATTATCTTGAGTCATATTTTGGGCCATACACATATTTCCACAAATTATCAATTGCATAGCGCTCAATATGTATTTTACAAACAAAATTGGGGCCTTTAAATTATATTAATGAGGCTCTGCACTTTGAGGCTCTGAATTCTGAATTTCAGGCCACTGAATGAAGCTACGGATGTACCCAACAGACATTTATTCTAGTGGCCACATAGTCACCTTAGCATTAGAGAAGCTAATAACTTGGTCATGCTTCCGGCACAAGAGCCAAGCACTTGACCTACATGTATATAACAACCATTGTCATGGAAAAGCTTAATCCTATTGGTTAATAGTGGCTAATTGGTTCATCTGTACCATTAACCCTAACCCCCTAGGTATTCTGGCTAGGAACCTTCCGCAATCATCCAAAATTCATCAGTGCACTTTTGGAAACATGCCCTTGATATCTTCAAAATGCACCATGCATTTTCGTTGATCTTTCATATTCAGCACTTAGTGTATGGCCTGTACTTCTTGCCAGGTAGTAATTTTGCGCCCATTTAAAGAGGTACCCGTTCCCAACAGTGCTGAATTTTCCCTGAAAAAGTGCCCCTTGGTGGATTTTGCAGGATTTGGGGGTGGTTAGGGTTTAAACTGACAGGCTGGATTGTGTACTGTACTCCAATAGTGTGGAAAGGCTCTACTCATGTATACCTGTACACTTTTTAATGCACACGTCAGCCCTGAAATTACACGACGGCAACGACGGCAATTGCCGTCAATGCCCTCACCCTCTGCCGTGATGCCCTTTAAAAATGCCACTTTTCACGGCAACGAGTTGCTGTGCTTTTTCCCTGCATTGCCGCTGTGCCCACTTGTTTATACATGACATAGTATTTAGTACATCATTTTTTCTCATGGAAAAAAAATATATCGCCGCCACGCTCAATTGCGCGACCGGTGGCTGCGCTGCTAAGACCAAGTTCACGCAACGACCATTTGGGAACAAAATAGTCAAAATTACCTGGTACTCATGACCAAAATGATATAGTGGTTACCAGGCAATATCGGCCGCTTGGTCGTTGTACGAACTTGGCCCTTGCTAATACTTTGGTTGGTGTCAACAGTACCCACAACATAAACTCTACGCCAGGCATTCGCGGGTACTAGCTAAAAATAGCATGGCGCGGCGTTGGGGCGCATGCAACGTAAACAATACATGCCGAGTCTGTACCTAGACATGCATGCAGCGTGTGCGTGTGCATCGGATCTAGCATCGACGCATCGATCGTCGTGTCTCTGTACCGTACATATGTACATTAACGTGGCCGGGGCTTTTGGTGGTCGTCAACATGCTGTCAAAGGGTCGACTAGCAAATAAAAAAAGAGTGAACTGAATACTGCTGCATCCAAATGCATAAAACTTGATGTTTTTTTCGGGTTAACATTGTTTTTTTAAACTTATTTTTAATTGGTGACATAAACTGTGTTGCAATACTATAGTAGTTTTCATGTACATGTAGGCCTACATGTAATAAAACCCAAACGGAGACAGATAAAGGAAACTTTAGTCTTATTGGCATGTGCTGAATTGGAGTGTTCATTTTTCATTGTTTTTTATTTTAATTTTTTTTTAAAGATTGCCTTGGTGCCCTTTAAGTTTTTTTATCATTGCCGTGATGCCCTTTGAAAATCTTAAAAATTGCCTTGGTGCCCTGATTTTTTTGTAAAAAGACAAGGCAAAACTGCCTTGCCCCTTTCAAGCTGTAATTTCAGGGCTGACACGTACATGTAGCATTAAATGATCTAGGGCATGGTTGAAGGTGATCTTTATGTTTAGAGTGTCTTTCCACTCTAGACACAACAAGGTTCCACAGACAATCAATTGTTGTGCTTGATCAGAGCCTAGACTCGCATTGTAGGTCTATACACAACGTACATGTACATGTACAGAACCCACTATAAAATCTTTTTTTGCATTTATTTTCTGCAAAATAATGGTTATTGGCCTTACGTTTCGAACCTAGCAGGTTCTTTCTCAAAGGCAAAATGAGACAGAATACAAAAAATATACTCACTCTTGTGTTTATGTGTTTATGTATGAATGTTGTTTTTGAGAAAGAATCCGCTAGGTTCGAAACGGAAGGCCAATAACCATTATTTTGCATTTATACTACAGGTCCTTTAGATTGGTAAGCAGTTTTACAACACCTAATTCTCTATTTATTGCATTTATTTTCTGTTACACCATGCTTGTCATGATAATTTTGTGAAATGTGTCATTTTAAAGTCTTTTCCTTTCCTCATATGTAAATTAGCAATGCGCTGAAAAAAAAATGTTGAAAAACATGGACTGATTTATAACATGAAGATTAATTGGTACATATATGTAAGTACAGTAAATGAAGATTCAACTTTTAATACGAAGGTACAAAAATGGTAATAATCTGATCAAAAAATTACTAAAATAATATCCAAAACCTAGCTTTTGGTTAGGCCATTTTTTTTTAATAACTTAGATTACAGACCCTTCACCCCAAAATCTCATGCGGTACAACAATAAAAAACATCTAGTTGCCACACAATGAGCCTGGAATCATGGGTGCCATATGTCTGGTCCGTGTGCGGACTTTGAACAAAATCAACCATCGAGTGCGCTCTCCTAATAAGATACATGTAGCACCCTTAATCAAATTCAAGAGAAAAGAATCCATAAGGCCAAAAAAAAAAGTCTCCGGTTTCTGGATATCGGTTGGATTCAAAATCGTTGCGGTGACTCATTTTTGGGGGGTTTTTTTGGCCATTTTTTTTTTGCCAACAAGGAAATACGTGATTTTATACGCAGGGACCAAATTTCCCATATGTATACAAAGTATGGTGGCTAAGAGAGGCCTCACAAATCGGGCAAACGTTCACATACCTATGTGAAAAAGTCGTTTAAAGCACAGCACGGCATTTTGGCTGCAGTTGGACATTGTTTCATAGCAAAAAAAAAGAAAATTAAAAATGCTGACGCGTGGGTCTGAGGCGACGTGCGCAGACCAGAAACAGGAGACTTTTTTGGGGGTTTAATCCAAGTAATTAAAAACAAACAGACTAAAGATACAATCAATTTTTCTTGTATGCTTGGGGCCCCTGGCCTGGTTGGCATCTGTCTAAGAGCTTTCACTGTTCAGACTTTTGTTCAGCTGTTCGGTCTGCAAAAAAAAAACGTGGAGCAGACAGAAGACCATGTGCTCGTACACGTACACGTACATGACCAGTGATGAGTGAATGTAATCAGTATGCATGTTGTAACTCATCCATTTATATTTACATCATATAGAAGCTTATTGGCTTAGGCCAAAAACTAAAGAAAAAAAAGTCTCCTATTTCTGTTCTCTGCACGTGTTGCCTCAGACCCGCGTGTCGACATTTTAGGTTTTCTTTTTTATTTGCTATGAAACGATGTCCAATTACAGCAATAATTGCTGTATCAATTGGAATTCCGACATGCTGTGTTTTACACAATTTTTTTCACATAGGGGTATGAATGTTTGCCTGATTTGTGCGGCCTCTCTTGGCCATCATACTTTGTGTATGGGAAATTTGGTCTGGTTCCAATAACCGCGTATACCATGTGTCATGTACATACATGTAGTTCACTGGTTGGCAAAAAAAAAAGGGAAAAAAGATGACCAAAAAAAAATAATAAAAATAAAAATCATGTCACAACACCGATTTTGAAGCCGACCTATGACCAGAAAGCAGAATCTTTTTTTTTTTTTTGGGGGGGGGCCTTATTGTTGTACATGTACACATGAAGCCAGAAATAAAAGCACAGGGAAAGTCAAACATGTCAAAAGTGAAAATTGTGCTGATGTCACAACCATCACCCAGGACACCGTCAATCACACACCCTCTGCAGTCATATGGGGGAAGTTTCTAGCTTGGCCAGGCAGCCAGCCAAATTTTTACTTTCCTGTGTGGGATGTTGTTTGCAGATTTCACTACAATTACTTAGGGATGGTCTCAACTGGTGTGGATGTGTCTGATACGTAATCACCAGAACAAGCCAAATTCTAAAAACTGGGGTGTGATTTGAAAAAAGTAAAAAAAATCCTGAAAAATGGGTAGCGTACTAGCGGGCCTGGGTCTCCCTTTGGTCTAAAGGACAATGCCCCCTGAACCTCCTGGATGTTTAATTTTGAAGGATTTACAGACTCTCCGCATCTCCACAAACAAGAAACTAGAGGTTTGGACACAATACAGGCTACATGTAGGCCTACTTCTTTCTTTCCTTCGTGGCTAACGTTAATTCTCTTCTTTCAAAAAAAATTGAGGCTAAAGGAGATCTGTAAAAAAATCCTGAAATCAGGAAAAATCCTGAGAAATCACAGGCCTGTTGTGTTTTGATTAGCCCATGGACGTGATTAGCCCTACAACTAAAAATTATTTACATGGGGAATTCCCAAAAGTCAAAAGTCAAAAATAAACAAAGCTAAACAAATGAATGAAATGCATTTGATTTGTACCTTTAAGTCATTTTAAATTAAATCTGCAATGTTTCCATGTAAACATGTAAGTGCAATACAATATTAAACCGAATAACAGGTCGAACTGTCAAATAAATCCATGGAAAATGGAGCGCCATTGTGTTACCTTTTTCGACATCCGCTAACGAAGCGTTCATGTATTCCTCGCTAACCGGCTCGCCGACTACAACCAGCAAGTAATGGGTGATGTCAGGTGAAAAGGACCCAGATATCGCCTCCGATCCAACCCCATCTTGTTGCCCGTTGTCCATGTTTGAAACAAGCAACAAAAATAGTCAGATCTTGGGCTTTGAAAACGATAAAATCACACGGTGTTTGTCGACTCAGTCTGTACCAAATCAGATGCAGATGCGCCTGTACCACCGCAAGCTAGATAGACAAGATAGGCCGCGTATGTACCGACCGAACCCACATGTGCGTGACGTGAGGTATAGCGATCAGTGAATGCAGTCGGTTTTCAGTTGTTTTTTTACGGCTAAGAGATGATGTCATCGTCTCGTCGCGCGCTCACACGTGATTGAAAAAGTTAGACTCCCCGACGTCTCGTCAAAATGCAATCCGCAAGATGACGTCTGGGATCCAGACCGATTCCGTTGTTATTCGGTTAATCGGTTAATTGGTTATTATTGAAGACGGGAAACGGGAAGGTGCCGGGGCATCGATACCACCAACCACTTCCAACCGCAGGGCGTCCTTTTAATGTTGGCGCACGTGTACTAGCGGCTTTAGATTTATCATGGAGGAAGGAAAACAGAAAGTTGAAAGCCTAATTTAGTAATTGACTTCCTTTTCAGTGACAGACAAACAACCTTTCTTGAACCCACCAGGGAGCTCCCTGAACCAACATAATAATTATAGAGCCGGCCACACAGTGACGGCACAGTGACGGGATCAGTGGGGCAGCGGCGTAATTTGGGTTGCTTCAGTAGGTATTCAGCGTCCACCCCCACAAATTTCCAGTGCCCCCAGGTGCCCCCACGAAAAATCCCGATAGTGCACCAAAAAAAACAAAAAAAAGGAAAAGGAAAAGAAAAGGGAAAAAACCATACCCCTGCCCCCACAGTTCACCCCTGCCCCCACAGTTCCCCCCTGCCCCCACAGTCCCCCCCCCCCAGTTTCGCCATACACAATCATAACCGAGTACAAAGAGAGAATTTGAGGGAATTCTCCGATTAAAGTCCAGAGCTACAACATTAACTGCATGCTTCTTGAGTGGCCCGATGCTTACTTTCTTATCGCCCGTGTTTTTCACTATTTTACTGATGGAATTTCTGAGAAACACTATATTTTCAGTAAATATGTCTCGATATCAGTAGCATATCCAGAAGGGGGACGGGGGATATCCCCCTCCACTTGTTGGCAAAATATTGTCTGTCGGTAAATTCACAAACTTGTTGGTGTTTCTCAACTTCTAAACGTCAGTTCATTTGAGTTTTGGTCGATAAATTTACTCCACCCCCAAAAAAAAAAAAAAAAAAACAATCCCTAATTGGCGCCGCCACTGCATAAAATAGAGTATATATAATGACCCATATGAGCCTAAATGCTAGAAGGTGGAACAGGGAAGGGGTTTACTCATCAGCCGTGCCATGGTCAGTCAGCCAGTCCTACATCGCTTCAGCCTAAATCATTTCTAGCAGGAAGATTAATACTATACTCAGCTTTGCCGTAAGTACTTTGACATGTGGGAAAATTATTGTTTTAATTATATTTCCGATGCTCATTATTTTTTCATGACGATGCCGACGGTATCAGGTGCCGTTGGTTTTATTTATTTATTCGATTCTTTCTTATTCGATTCGGTTATTTGTTTGTTATTAAATCAGGACAACGATAGTCGGACGCCCCCCATGTCCTGTAGTAGCTACAAAAAGCTGTACTCAGATTACCAGCTGAACTAGCCTTTAGTCAAGGTGCACGCGACAACCCGAAAATTCAACGCCCGAAAAAAGACTGTGCGTTGTGTTTCGGGTTGTTGCGTGGGCCTTGACTAAAGGCTACAACTGAACCAGAGCTGTTACGACTTTGTCCGTACGAAATGTATAGCGCCACCTTGCGGCAATAAACAGTATACACCAAATAGCTCATACCATGGAGGAAGGAAGAGACTTCCTCCATGCTCATACTCACAAAATAAATTCACAAAATTCACAAAATCATTTGAAGATGTATGGCCTGTGTTTTTTCTTTCACTATTTCTGAGCAATTTCGAGTCAAAAAATAAAAAATAATTTTTGGGTCAACGATTCATTATTTTTGACAGTGCCAGCCCTGTCAGAATTGACAAATAACTAACCCTAACCAAACCCTCCTAACCCTTAAAGTTAAACATTCTTGTTTTTAATTATTTCCACTCACTTCACAGATTTTCACAGTATCGACCTGCAACTTAGCCATTTTAGCCCAGGTACCCCAAGCTCTTTGCATATTAAATTTTAACCAATTCCCAACCAATTTCCAACATTTGACCGAATCGTCTTAAATGAGCCCCTCCCCCCTCCTCCCCTCCTCCCCTCCCCCCTCCCCCCCCCTCCCCCCTCCCCCCTCCTCCCCCCCCCCCCCATTTCACCCCATCAAGTCTCTGTAGACAAATCAAGCCTCAGCAGGCTTGTTGTTTTTGTGCCCGAGGTGATTTAATAAACCCTTTCATGATAATATGGTCCATGTTTTTGACGGGGCAAAATTGTTTATTTGAACACTCGTTGCCGTCTGTGACCCAGTGCTCAAACTTGACGTGCACTCCAGACACGTGCGTTCGAGCACCAGGTCACAGACAGCAATGAGTGTTCGAAATAAACAATTTTGCCCCGTCAATCACATTGACCATATTATCATGAAAGGGTTTATTTCTGGGGGATTTCCAATTCCAACCCCTTCCTCCTCATTCGGTGATTTTTTTTTTTTTTTGAAGGGGAAAATTTGTCACGCCTAATAACAAAATATCAACTTACAGTTGTATTGACCGCGGACGTTGGTCAAACTCGGATACGACCTTTCACACGGCGAAAAAACCAACGTCCCGTGTCACATAGCCTTCGTCTTTTGGGGTGTCAAAGGTCAACATTGTTTATAGTGCAGTTAACTGGTATCCGCACAGCTAGCGTGGAATCGCTATTGCATGTATTGATTACCATTCATTTTCCCGCGCTATTGTATTGTATGTTTATTGTTAGCGTCCGTCCTCTCTCTCTCTACCACTCTCACAGCTCAGTGCAAAACATGGCGAAAAACGATATAGAATCGGTAATTTTTGAGCAAATGTCCAAAACTTCATCGAAGAAAAAACCCAAAAGCGGAGCACATGGACGTACGACGAGACCATCCAGCTGATTACGGTGGTAGGCTCCAATGAAGTCCAAAAAAAGCTGGATGGTCTCGTCCACAACCACAGTGTGGAAAGACGTGGCGGGGAAATGGGAATGACACACTCGGCTGAAAAGTGCCACGACAAGTGGAATTACTTAAAAAGAAAATACCGAGAGGTGAAGAAAAAGAATGACAAAAGTGTTGGTTTATGCCATCAATTTCTCTGGAAACATTGTTTTGACGTTTTCTACACATTAAACTTAGCAACAAAAGCATCATCATTAACTGTCCGGGCGTCGCCATCTTGACTTAAGGCATCCTGGGAAATTTTCTTCTTGCGCGCATGCGTGGTAGCTCTCGCGAAACAATGGTCCTTGGTCTCTGTGCGGTTTGTTCATTCACACGGCCTATCGTGGTGAACTTTCACAACGGTGTGTTTTTTTGTTGCTGGTCTCGACCGTGGTCAGGAAAAGACTACGGACCTGTGTTTGTGCAGAGCTCAGGTACATTTCACACGAAGTGTATTTGACAACGTTGTGTTCTTAGGACCATGGACCCCCTGCTTATTTCCCTCGTGTGAAAAGGGCTTTAATCTGAGAGAATGCTAACAAGTAACCAGTGTTGTCAGTGCTGAACAACAACAAACCTTTATGTCATTTATTTATCACTTCTGTAAGGAACACAATTATGTACATACTGTTATTCAAAATAGTATTACTATATCTTTAAAGGGACAATATCGTCACGATCAGAGCAGACTTTCAACAGGGCATGGAATTGCTGTTCTAGTTTAAGATGAACACAGCGACTGAAAATTATTGGCTCATTCATGCAGCAGCAACGGTAATATGACCATATCACGTGGGATATTATTTTCAGTCACTAGGTTAATCTAAAACTAGCACTCCGATTCCATGCCCTGTTGATCGTGACGATATTGTTTCTGTAGGCTTTTTCAAACATGCGGTTCTTAGAATTTTATTGAAAATTCAGGAAATTCAAATATAGGCACTTATTTTTTTACAATGATGACCAATAAGTTCAGAAGCAGTTTAAAACTTTATATAAATACATACTCATTTCAAGAATTATTTACAGGTCAAGGTAAACTATTTATACATTTTTTGAATTATTGAATTATTTAGATACAAACATGTGAAGGCACTTAATAATGGAACACGTACACAATGAAGGATCCGGGAGTGGGGAGTGTGTGTGTGTGTGTGTGTGTGTGTGTGTGTGGGGGTGGGGGTGGGGGTGGGGGTGGGGGTGGGGGGGCACATGTGCCCTTTTATCAACGTACATGAAAATTTCAATACATTTTTTGGAGTGCCCTGTTTTTGCAGTGGTGTGATTTGACAAAAGTAAAAAAACAATCCTGAAAAAATGGGTAGCAGGCTTAGCCTGTATCTCCCTTTGGTCTAGAGGACAAAGCCCCTGAACATCCTGGATGTTTAGTTTTGGGGGATTTACAGACTCTCCACATCCCCACAAACAAGAAACTAGAGGTTTGGACACAATACAGGCTACTTCTTTCTTTCCTTGGTGGCTAATTCTCTTCTTTCGAGAAATTTTGAGGCAAAGGGAGATTTGTAAAAAAAAAAATCCAGAAATCTGGAAAAATCCTGAGAAATCATAGGTTTTGTCGGTTGTTTCTCTACCAAAACGAAAGACCACAGAACATGATTGTAAAGGTGCTCGTGGCTTCATCCTGGTTTTGTTGGGGGGGGGACACCTCTCCCTGTTGTCGTCTGCCCTCCTGTTTGCTTCTTGAAGTCTCTAACATGCCTCCATTGGTGATCTTGATCTTGGCGACAGATTGGGTGTAGAGCACCTACTGAATGTACTCAGCTGATCCTTGAAGGTGTCGATGCAGCGAAGCTTGCTGGTCATAAGGTCTTTGGCATAGTGGAGGTACTCTGATAAACCCTGATATGGTGAAAAACATTGACGGATACAGTGAAGTCAACTTTAAAAGAGCAGTATCGTCACGATCAGAGTAGACTTTAAACAGGGCATGGAATCGGTGTCCTAGTTTAAGAAGAACACAGTGACTGCAATTTACTGGCTCATTTATGCAGCAGCAACGGTAATATGACCTATCATGTGGGAAATTATTTTCAGTCACTGAGTCAGTCTAAAACCAACACATCGATTCCATGTCCTGTTGATTGTGAAGATACTGCCCCTTTAAGGTAGATTCACAATTGGCATCTGCAGGAATACTGTAGGAATTCTGTTCACTAGGCTGACTGAATTAATATAAAAATATGTTGTGTAATTATTATTATTATTATTTTTTTTAAATTATTTTTATTGTTATTATTATTATTATTATTTATTATTATATCTCTAAAGGTACAATTTATATAAAAAATATATTGTTTTTATGTATAGCAATGTCACAGGAGGGTGCTAAAATCTGTGGCCGCTTGCAGCCACTATGGTCTCTAAAGGGTTAAGCTCTAAAAAGATAATTCAAGCACTTTTTAGGACTTGCTTTATTTGGTATTAACCCTCCTCCTATTACAAGGGTCAAAATCAGTCAAAAATGGTATATCTAGTGCACTTAAAAGTCAAACACTGTCAAACCTTAGGTGTAGTAAGTTCATTTACAGGTCAAAATGAGTCAACTGTTTTTGGTAAAAGCATTGTCTGGTATTGTTCAGGGTGGTCAAAATGACAGCAAAAAAAACAGTCAAAAATGCCCCTGTGTGCACATTTGGGTCAACAGTCAAAACAGGCAGTTGACTGATTTTGACCTCTATAGCTACTTGCCACTAAAGTGCAGCTATAGTAAGAGAGTTAATGCCAGGACATGTGTATATACCTTTTCTCCACTGTGTAGCTGTTTGATAAGTCTCCATTCCCTCTCACACAGTCTCTCTAACTCCCCAATCTGCTCTGCGTGGGCAGACACAAGTAGCTCCCTGAAAAACAAAACAAAAAGGGATCATCTTAACCCTCCTGTTGATTGATCTATCATTCAGTTGCATTCAAATGGTTTGGAATGGAAAAGGTAACGTGTGTGATGCTTGCCAAATGGTACTGTGTGGTGAATGCATCTAAACTGTACATGGTACTGTTATCTACACAGCTAATCCACCATTCATAAACAGGCAGTTGTCAAATGGTACTGTGTGGTGAATGCATCTGAACTGTACATGGTACTGTTATCTACACAGCTTATCCACCATTCATAAACAGACAGTTGTCAAATGGTACTGTGTGGTGAATGCATCTGAACTGTACATGGTACTGTTATCTACACAGCTTATCCACCATTCATAAACAGACAGTTGTCAAATGGTACTGTGTGGTGAATGCATCTAAACTGTACACGGTACTGTTATCTACACAGCTCATACACCATTCATAAACAGACAGTTGCCAAACGGTACTGTGTGTTGAATGCATCTAAACTGTACATGGTACTGTTACCTACACAGCTAATCCACCATTCATAAACAGACAGTTGTCAAATGGTACTGTGTGTTGAATGCATCTAAACTGTACATGGTACTGTTACCTACACAGCTAATCCACCATTCATAAACAGACAGTTGCCAAACGGTACTGTGTGGTGAATGCATCTAAACTGTACATGGTACTGTTATCTACACAGCTAATCCACCATTCATAAACAGGCAGTTGTCAAATGGTACTGTGTGGTGAATGCATCTGAACTGTACATGGTACTGTCATCTACACAGCTTATCCACCATTCATAAACAGACAGTTGCCAAACGGTACTGTGTGTTGAATGCATCTGAACTGTACATGGTACTGTTACCTACACAGCTAATCCACCATTCATAAACAGACAGTTGTCAAATAGTACTGTGTGTTGAATGCATCTAAACTGTACATGGTACTGTTATCTACACAGCTCATACACCATTCATAAACAGACAGTTGTCAAATGGTACTGTGTGTTGAATGCATCTAAACTGTACATGGTACTATTATATACACAGCTAATCCACCATTCATAAACAGACAGTTGTCAAACGGTACTGTGTGTTGAATGCATCCAAACTGTACATGGTACTGTTACCTACACAGCTAATCCACCATTCATAAACAGACAGTTGTCAAATGGTACTGTGTGGTGAATGCACCTAAACTGTACATGGTACTGTTACCTACACAGCTAATCCACCATTCATAAACAGACAGTTGTCAAATGGTACTGTGTGGTGAATGCATCTAAACTGTACATGGTACTGTTACCTACACAGCTAATCCACCATTCATAAACAGACAGTTGTCAAATGGTACTGTGTGGTGAATGCATCTAAACTGTACATGGTACTGTTACCTACACAGCTAATCCACCATTCATAAACAGACAGTTGCCAAACGGTACTGTATGTTGAATGCATCTAAACTGTACATGGTACTGTTACCTACACAGCTAATCCACCATTCATAAACAGACAGTTGTCAAATGGTACTGTGTGGTGAATGCATCTAAACTGTACATGGTACTGTTATCTACACAGCTAATCCACCATTCATAAACAGACAGTTGCCAAATGGTACTGTATGTTGAATGCATCTAAACTGTACATGGTATCGTTACCTACACAGCTAATCCAGCATTCATAAACAGACATTTGTCTAGTTTTTGAGAATTATTTAGATGTAACCTATGGCCAATGTCATAGAGCCACTTACCAGAAACATTTGCTTAGCGTATTTCTTTGGTTACCAGCCAAACTTTCATACAAAAGGTATGCATTTTGGCTGGTAGCCTGTTTTATATTGCTAAGCAGAAATATTTGCTTAGCAGATTTCTTTGGTTACCAGCCAAACTTTCATACAAAAGGTATGCATTTTGGCTGGTAGTCCGTTTTATATTGCTTAGCAAAAACAGGAAAATAGTAGCTGGGACTATTCAACTTTACAGTATAACAGAAGGAAAAACAAATTGAGAAAAATATTCGGTTTTACTCACTTAGCTTTATCTATGGCCGAGTTCTGTCGAGCATGCCTTGGGGACAGCAAAGCATCAGCACCACTCGTCACACCAGCAAGCTGCAGTCTCGGAATGAGACCCTCTGAAGGCGATCCTTCGCTATGAGCTGCTTTCACTTGACCACCACTGACTGCTTCATTGCACTGGCTAGTTTGAGAGAGGTTAGGCTGTGAGGTACCCTGGTGGAGTTGGAACAGAATCTTCTCTTTGGCGATAGGAGATTGCTGTGCAACAATGAGAGACTCTTTCATGAATGCCTTGTTTGGAGTAGCTGCAAGAGCACTGGCTGGCGATGACAAGCTATACCGGGGGATATTTGGAACAGGGGAAAACGCAGAGGTTCTGGGCACATTACGAAGAACCTCTACAGTAATGGGAGACTGGAGTCCCGTGGAAATCTTCGAGGATGATTCTCTATTGCCACTGTTCTGAACCTGCACCACAGTGATTGTGGCCGCGCTGTTGTGATTCTGGCCAATGGGAGATGGCCTTATAGGATCAGCTCCTGATGCATGTACCATCAGCTGCCCTGATTGGACGCTTTCATGCGGTTTGGCTGAAGCGACATAATCATGGAAACATGTTGACACGATGACACCACTTGAGTTTCCCGGAATCTCGTTCCTCTTTGAATAATCTTTCTCGCTTTGGTCTCTTCCAGTTGCTTCGTGAAGTTGCTCATCAGAAAGTTGAGGTGAAACTCGTTGGACATCTCTTGGCGAGGGAAGGTTCTCTATACCTTTCACTGTCAATTTACTCCTGAAGGAACTACTTGTCTTTTGACTTGGGAAAGGGTCTGTCCTAGGCAAAGGATTTCTAAATTGGTCACTTTTTGGGGTAATAGTACTGTCTTTTGTGTACTGACACCTGTTGTTGCCAAAGAGCCTATTGTCGTCTCCATCTTGCAGGGAATCGGTGCTCATTGAATCTGGACTATCGTTGATATGGATTTCAGGGTGAAATGACATGGCATACTGGGTTTGAACTTGATTTGCTACGACCGAGCCATGGTAAAGAGATTTAGACACTGAAGGCACATGTTGGCCTTCTGGAAATTGCTTCGGTTGTGGAGCAGACTTAGTCCTGTATCTCAGGATGCGCTTTGACATTTCATGACCCCCGCTGGGAGACGATCTAAATGTTGGATACTCATCAATGGATTGGTAATCGCACAGTCCATTATCGGATATGGGAGAGACCAGAGAATTCCTCAGTGCGTAGTCGATCTCCGCCAGAAGTTCTATAGTGCTGTCAGTGTCTGTGCTGCAACTAGTCTCGCTGTACTGTGTCTGTAGACTCTGCTTGATGGCGATGGAATCATTCCTCTTGGACCAATTAGCAGTCAGCTCGTCATCTGCCAAAAACCCTGACTCATGATCGGGCAAAGACTGCTCAGTTTTACCCTCATTGATTTCTGGTTGTCCACGCTTCATATTTGAATTCATAGGTTGGTTACTGGGTGGCGGCTCTGACATACATGTCTCCTCCTTGGTAACTCTAGGAGGTGGGGAGCTCACACTTGGGATGGCTCTCGGCATCTTGGGGCTGTGAACATACCGTGGATTATCAATGTCCCAAGTTTCTCCCGGATTTTTCACCAGCATTTTAGAAGGCTCGTCGGTTTCCTCGGGTGGATACCACACAGGCAGCAGTTTACCCTGAAGGAAGGTCTCTTTGGTTTGAACTTTGACCTCCTCATCTCTCTTTGAAGGCGTCCCGCTGCCCTTGACACTTCTGTCAAAGGTAACGTTCAGATTCTTTTTTGCACTCGATGAAGGTTTCCTGGCTGCGTCTTTGCGCTGCGTTTTTGCATCGCTGATTTCTGGCGCTGGTTTGCCTGTAGAATTGTCCCCGACTTTCCTATTCTGATTACCCTCTGGACTGGTATTCGATTGTTTGTTCTCATCCAGTTTCTTTGTACCTCTAGCCAATGTAGACTGATTCAAGGATTTGACGGATGACTTCTCCACACACACCTTCCTGACAGGTGTGACTTTCTTGACTGTACTATTCCCCGTAGAGGATGCGCTGCTTGGAGTAACCCCCTTAGTAGACCGAGGACCAGGGGTTGACATCGGTGACTTTAATGAGGGCTGCATTTGCCTAATAGGGGTCTTTAACGGTGTGGACGTGGTGCCCGGACTGAAGGTGTTTGGGGTAGACGGATATGGAGACACGGGTGTGCGAGATGAGGTCTCTTTTTTCAGCTCCTTAACCCTTCAAGAATATATGAATGATATAAAAAAGTTTATTCCCTTCCACTGAAATACTCCCTTTGCGAAATGTCCTAATAATCATTATTGGTAATTTTTGTGATTAAAAATATTTACGAAATAATCTCAATTATGGATTTCTTGCACCATGTGTGAACTCTATTTTAAATATATTTTTTGTTTAAATCTGTACATAATGTTTTTACAAATTTTAAATAAGTCATTTCAAAAAATAATTTACCAGGGAATGATTATAGAGTAATCAAGGAAAGAAATGATATATTATGGTACATGTAGACTTTGTTTCTGTTCTTTACTGTCTATGTAATGAAGTGTAAATTCTATGTTTTTTTAATTTTTATATTCTCTAATTCATCTCCTCTGGCTGGCCCAGATTTATCATTTTCACTTGCCCATGAGGTTTAATGTAATGTAATGTTTTGATTAACCTTGCCTCACTTTACTGTTCATTAATTTCCTTAACCCTAACCACCCTGAATCCATCAAAATCCATCCCCCTGTTTTGGAGGATTTCGGCGGATTCAGGATATCTCCACATTGAGCATATGGCGGACTTTGATGGATTCAGGATTTCAATAGTTTTTAACTGCTTGGTCATGTTGGTTGATGTATTTTGATGGATTATAGTTACATGTACTGTACATGTACAGCCAACACTTGTATGTGTTAGATTTTGATGGATTCTATGCAGCAACATATTATACAAATTTTCATGTGAGCATGGTATCCTGAATCCGCCAAAATCCGCCAGAAATTTAGTGGTGGATTTTGGCGGATTCAGGATATGTCCAATATCTACACTGGCGGATTCTGATGGATTCAGGACACTAGCATTTGTGTGTGACAAAAATGGTGGATTCAGGATACTTTCTAGTAAAAATACCCAAGGGGTTAGGGTTAAATAATGTTTTAATAATGTTTTTATTGCAATTTTCTATTTTTATACTATCAAATGTTTGTAATTGCTGGGCACCTTTGAAAAACAGTGTTCCACTGAAAGGTTTCCCCAGGATAAATAAGAAATAAATAAATAAAATAAATAAATGAATTTATGAAGCAGCAAGATGCATTCATTGGTGGTCAAATTATGGCAACTATATGTAGTAATGGCACGCAAGGTCTATAAGGCCAAACAAAAAAAATTCTGGTTTCTGGTCTCTGTGCGTGTTGCCTCAGACTCGTGCATCGGCATTTTTTTAAACTATGAAACGATGTCCAATTGCAGCCAAAATTGCTGGATCGATTGGAATTCTGCCGTGCTGTGTTTTAAATGACTTTTTTTCACATAATAATAATAATAATAATAATGTGGACTTATATAGCGCAAGTATCCACCAAACTGGTGCTCAAGGCGCATCATATTATTACCCCTGCTCATCAGGCTCATAAATCATTCCTGAAACCATCTCAGCTCCCTGGGGAGTATACAGCTCAATTGCTGCCATTACAGCGCATATAGGGCTAATCAAACACAACAACCAACTCTGCCCTCACAGGTACCCATTTACCCCTGGGTGGAGAGAAGCAATTATGGTAAAGTGTCTTGCTCAAGGACACAAGCACCATGGTTGTGGTTGGGATTCGAACCCACATTCTGACGACTCGGCCATCATAACACAAATCCGATGCACTAAACCGCTCGACCATGCCACTCCACATAGGGGTATGAATGTTTGCCTGATTTGTACAGCCCTCTCTTAGTCACCGTACTGTGTGTATGGAAATTTGGTCTGGTTCCGATAACTGCATATGACATAAAACACAATAAAGGGGGCCACTTTCCTACTGTCACGTTAGCAGTTTTTCTAATGGTTGTAATTTTTTTGTTTAATATCTGAAACCACCAAAAAAGAATTTCAACATTTGAATAGACATGCATGCTTATCCTAAAGATGATTTGAGTTGATTATTACTATTACTTTTTTAATTACCCTAAAATTTCCATCAACAAATGGACGGAAAAGTGAGGTAACTTTTTCCGTCCAATTTTTATGGAAATTTGAGGGTAAAAAAATAAATAAAAAAATAAATAAAAAAATTAAAAAATAAAATAAATCAACTCAAATTAGTTCTAGTATAAGCCTGCATGTCCATTCACATGTTGAAACACTTTTTGGTCGGTTTCAGGTACTTCAAAATAAATAACAACCATTGGAAAAACTGCTAACGTGACGGAATCAAAGTGGCCCCCTTTATTGTGTTTTATGTCATATACATGTATCATGTAAAATAACTTGGTAAAATAACAAAGATTACCACAAAAAAAAAAAAAAATTTAAAAAATAAATTAAAAAAATAAATGCGTCACCGCACCGATTTTGAAGCAAACAGATGACCAGAAACTAGAGACTTTTTTGGGGGGCCGATGTTTTGGTAAATTGTTTTATGAAATATCTTGATTGAAAGTACATGTGGAGTGTCGTGACCGAGCGGTCTAGCTTACTGGACTCAAGTTCTGATGTTAGCAGCAGAATATGGGTTCGAATCCCGGCCGTGACACTTGTGTCCTTGAGCAAGACACTTAACCATAATTGCTTCTCTCCACCCAGGGGTTAAATGGGTACCTGTGAGGGCAGAGTTGGTTGATTAGCCCTATATGCGCTGTAATGGCAGCAATTGAGCTGTATACTCCCCAGGGAGCTGAGATGGTTTCAGGAATGATTTATGAGCCTTATGAGCCTTATGAGCCTTATGAGCAGGGGTAATAATATAATGCGACTTGAGCACCACTCAGTTGGTGGATACGTGCGCTATATAAGTCCACACATTATTATTATTATGAAATTTACTTTCTTCCTGCAGGAAAAACTGAAGTGTACCGTGTAAAAACAAATCTGCCCATGAAACAGCAAAAGGGAAGGTACAACATGATGAGTCACAATGGTTTGGGCAATAATACAAAGAAAACAAACTGTTCCAAACTGTTTATGCATGAACGATCAAAGGGAAAAACATAAAACCTCCACCCATTCAAAAAAAATTAAATGTAAAAAATTAATTTTAATAATTTAACTATCCCTAGTATAGCTGAGCTATAGTGGCAATTAGCTATAGGGGTCAAAACCAGTCCACTGACTGTTTTGACTGTTGACCCTAATGTGCACACAGGGGAATTTTGGACTGGTTTTTACTGTCATTTTGACCACCCTCAACAATACAAGATAATGCTTTTACCAGTCACAAAGGGTCGACTCATTTTGACCGGTAAATGTACTTACTACACATAAGGTTTGACAGTGTTTGACTTTTAAGTACACTAGATATACCTTGCCAAGTATATCAACATTTTGACCGATTTTGATCCTTGCAGTCACAGGAGGGTTAATAAGCTAATTAAAAAAAGAAAGAAAAAAAAGATGAATAATAAATAATAATCCATACATAGATAAAGGAGAAAAACATACAAAAATTACCTGTCAGCATATCTCAGTGTATTGAGTGTGTGGTCCACAGCGCCGTTGTTAGGAGCGATGTTGGCAATCATACAGGTCCTGGAATGCCCAAGGAAGGAATCTCTAAGGACCTGTGTCAACTTGCTCTGACGAAACGGCGTGTGGCGCTGCTCCTGGTCTAACGCCCTGATACACTCCTTCAGCTGAACAGAAAAGAACAACAGGAACATAGGTTAACTTAGGTTACTGCCCATGACGTGCATATCAACAGAAAGTCCTTGTAACCTGTGATAGGATGACATTGTGTGTGTGTATCCAGTACAGGGGAAAATGTTTATTTAATGGGGGGGGGGGGGGGAGGGAAATGGGCAATGTTTATTATTCCAGTATGTGACACATGATTGGAAAATAGGGCAGTTTAATATGTTAAAGGGAGTGATTACAAAATTACTGATTTATGATCTAACTACTTACTTGATGTGTAGTTCGTGATGGTACCAAACATCAAGCAAAAGTATTCCGTCCGTAATATTTTTTAGAAAAAGTGAAATGTTTTACAAATTTGAATTGGATCACAGCCGTGATCCAGTTTCCACATCAGAATGCATAAAAACTACATCTGAATGCATGTTCTTGTTAAAACGATACAACAGAATAAGCTGAACCTTTAACCCAAACTCCCTAGGCCCATTTGCTTACACATAACCTGAATCCTTCCTAACTCCCTAGGCCCATTTGCTTACACATAACCTGAATCCTTCCTAACTCCCTAGGCCCATTTGCTTACACATAACCTGAATCCTTCCTAACTCCCTAGGCCCATTTGCTTACACATAACCTGAATCCTTCCTAACTCCCTAGGCCCATTTGCTTACACATAACCTGAATCCTTCCTAATTCCCTAGGCCCATTTGCTTACACATAACCTGAATCCTTCCTAATTCCCTAGGCCCATTTGCTTACACATAACCTGAATCCTTCCTAATTCCCTAGGCCCATTTGCTTACACATAACCTGAATCCTTCCTAACTCCCTAGGCCCATTTGCTTACACATAACCTGAATCCTTCCTAATTCCCTAGGCCCATTTGCTTACACATAACCTGAATCTTTCCTAACTCCCTAGGCCCATTTGCTTACACATAACCTGAATCCTTCCTAATTCCCTAGGCCCATTTGCTTACACATAACCTGAATCCTTCCTAACTCCCTAGGCCCATTTGCTTACACATAACCTGAATCCTTCCTAATTCCCTAGGCCCATTTGCTTACACATAACCTGAATCCTTCCTAACTCCCTAGGCCCATTTGCTTACACATAACCTGAATCCTTACTAACTCCCTAGGCCCATTTGCTTACACATAACCTGAATCCTTCCTACCTCCCTTGGCCCATTTGCTTACACATAACCTGAATCCTTCCTAACTCCCTAGGCCCATTTGCTTAAACATAACCTGAATCCTTCCTACCTCCCTTGGCCCATTTGCTTACACATAACCTGAATCCTTCCTAAATCCCTAGGCCCATTTGCTTAAACATAACCTGAATCCTTCCTAACTCCCCAGGCCCATTTGCTTACACATAACCTGAATCATTCCTAACTCCCTAGGCCCATTTGCTTACACATAACCTGAATCCTTCCTAATTCCCTAGGCCCATTTGCTTACACACAACCTGAATCCTTCCTAACTCCCTAGGCCCATTTGCTTACACACAACCTGAATCCTTCCTAACTCCCTAGGCCCATTTGCTTACACATAACCTGAATCCCTCCTAACTCCCTAGGCCCATTTGCTTACACATAACCTGAATCCTTCCTAACTCCCTAGGCCCATTTGCTTAAACATAACCTGAATCCTTCCTAACTCCCCAGGCCCATTTGCTTACACATAACCTGAATCATTCCTAACTCCCTAGGCCCATTTGCTTACACATAACCTGAATCCTTCCTAACTCCCTAGGCCCATTTGCTTACACACAACCTGAATCCTTCCTAACTACCTAGGCCCATTTGCTTACACACAACCTGAATCCTTCCTAACTCCCTAGGCCCATTTGCTTACACATAACCTGAATCCCTCCTAACTCCCTAGGCCCATTTGCTTACACATAACCTGAATCCTTCCCAACTCCCTAGGCCCATTTGCTTACACACAACCTGAATCCTTCCTAACTCCCCAGGCCCATTTGCTTAAACATAACCTGAATCCTTCCTAACTCCCCAGGCCCATTTGCTTACACATAACCTGAATCCTTCCTAACTCCCTAGGCCCATTTGCTTACACACAACCTGAATCCTTCCTAACTCCCTAGGCCCATTTGCTTACACATAACCTGAATCCTTCCTAACTCCCTAGGCCCATTTGCTTACACATAACCTGAATCCTTCCTACCTCCCTTGGCCCATTTGCTTACACATAACCTGAATCCTTCCTAACTCCCTAGGCCCATTTGCTTAAACATAACCTGAATCCTTCCTACCTCCCTTGGCCCATTTGCTTACACATAACCTGAATCCTTCCTAAATCCCTAGGCCCATTTGCTTAAACATAACCTGAATCCTTCCTAACTCCCCAGGCCCATTTGCTTACACATAACCTGAATCATTCCTAACTCCCTAGGCCCATTTGCTTACACATAACCTGAATCCTTCCTAATTCCCTAGGCCCATTTGCTTACACACAACCTGAATCCTTCCTAACTCCCTAGGCCCATTTGCTTACACACAACCTGAATCCTTCCTAACTCCCTAGGCCCATTTGCTTACACATAACCTGAATCCCTCCTAACTCCCTAGGCCCATTTGCTTACACATAACCTGAATCCTTCCTAACTCCCTAGGCCCATTTGCTTAAACATAACCTGAATCCTTCCTAACTCCCCAGGCCCATTTGCTTACACATAACCTGAATCATTCCTAACTCCCTAGGCCCATTTGCTTACACATAACCTGAATCCTTCCTAACTCCCTAGGCCCATTTGCTTACACACAACCTGAATCCTTCCTAACTCCCTAGGCCCATTTGCTTACACATAACCTGAATCCTTCCTAACTCCCTAGGCCCATTTGCTTACACATAACCTGAATCCTTCCTAACTCCCTAGGCCCATTTGCTTACACACAACCTGAATCCTTCCTAACTCCCTAGGCCCATTTGCTTACACATAACCTGAATCCTTCCTAACTCCCTAGGCCCATTTGCTTACACATAACCTGAATCCTTCCCAACTCCCTAGGCCCATTTGCTTACACATAACCTGAATCCTTCCTAACTCCCCAGGCCCATTTGCTTACACATAACCTGAATCCTTCCTAACTCCCTAGGCCCATTTGCTTACACATAACCTGAATCCTTCCTAACTCCCTAGGCCCATTTGCTTACACATAACCTGAATCCTTCCTAACTCCCTAGGCCCATTGCTTACATAACCTGAATCCTTCCTAACTCCCTAGGCCCATTTGCTTACACATAACCTGAATCCTTCCTAACTCCCTAGGCCCATTTGCTTACACATAACCTGAATCCTTCCTAACTCCCTAGGCCCATTTGCTTACACATAACCTGAATCCTTCCTAACTCCCTAGGCCCATTTGCTTACACATAACCTGAATCCTTCCTACCTCCCTTGGCCCATTTGCTTACACATAACCTGAATCCTTCAAAATCCTTCAGTAGTAAAGCAAGCACATGACATGTATGCACACATGTGTTTCTAATCTGTGATACATGTACATGGCCAGGGACCCTCCCTGCATGCATTGAGCAATAAACAGTGTCCACTGACCGAAGCACTGACCTTGCAATCACTACAACAAACATGGATGTACATGTACCATGGAAAGGCAAGTATGCTTAATAACCTCAATCCTCCAAAATCCTTCACTTTAGCAAAGAGCATGTACATGTAGCATGTAACCTAAATCCTTCAAAATCCTTCACTTTGGCAAAGAGGATTTTGGAGGATTTGGGAAGGTTAGGGTTAATCTGTACTATTTTTTTTCTGACTCCTTATTGCCGTATTTTGGATTATTTTCCATACTAAATACAGACTCTCTGCATCATACTATTTATTTGTGAAAACAATAATCATTTACACATGTACACGTTTCACAACTTAACCAGAAAATGCCAAGCCTATTTTATGCTAAACAATATTTCCTGTAAAATCTAAACACTGTATGCACTACAATAGTAAAGTTTTACAGCATATATATGCATGCATGTATATCCATAGCCATACTCACCAAGAACTGTGGTGTTAAACCCTCACTTAAAAACTACATCATGCAAAACTTACAATTCCAGGTGTAAAGCAGTCTGTAGTAATTTTAATTTTAAAATGTTCATCAAAATATCGAGTCAATTAAGACAGGTATTAACTGTTTGAGATGTAGCTTGCAAATGAAAATGAACCGCTTCCTTTCCAAATGACTGGTAGACTACAACTTAAATGAACAAAAATCCCACTCATTAAACGTGCATGTATAGCCATGATTAACCAGAAAATAAAACAATTGGTTTAGAACCTTGGCGGAAGCTTTAAACGCTTATTCAGTGGCTGTGCTATGAATGACTTCCTCTGGCCTTTTCCTGTGACAAGCATGTTCCCCTCTGGAATGAATCTCTCACTGAAGTAGAGGCCAACTGCTACCACGGATATGATCCTTGCGGCAACCAACCCTACCCGGTGTGGTTTATCGCGTCATCTCGTGGTTACTACGGAAACCCTCACTCCATCACTCAAAGCAAAACTAAATTAATGCTACATCGTATGTAGTTACTTCTGGTTTTATTTCGGGAAAAGTTGCCCCGTAATCAACCAAATGACACCACCCAAGATTGATCTCAAGCCTTTAGGTTTAGTCATAACTGATTGTGTAAATAAATGTACATTGTACCACAAGAAGAGGCGCAGCGATTTTTATCTGTTGCACTAAAAATAAAATAAGTATACCATTGAGTTGCCTGTACACATTAAGCAAGTCCACACTTAATGATCTTTTGTATTTTTCTCATGGAGACGATGAGAACATACTGATCGAAACGTTGAGTTGTAACCACCAGTTCTTTTCAGAACTATTTACTACTCAAAAGATTATTTTTTTATTCCACATGGTGTCACCGCAAACGATCTTTACTTTATCCTTTTCACCATGCAAAGCTACAAATCTTACTTTTGTATTTTAATTATTTGACCATTATGCTTCACACAGTTTCATTTCCTGACAGTAAACACAACCAAATAACTTCAACACTTACCGTTTTCAACACTTTATAATTACCAGTTTAAATTTCATCTAGCTACATGCCAGAAAAGTGACAACTATCCAAATGTTGTAGAACAGCTACCCCAAAAAAAGTTAAGAGACAAATTTTTTTCCTTATACTATGTGGACAAAAAACGGTTGATTAATTCTGTTTGTCCACTGCATCCCAAAATAAATGGTTGGTTGGTTAACCGGCAATGCAGTAATTACATACACGATGTGCCTGATGGTGCGTGCAGTAAATATTACCATTTCATTTTACAAAGCTAAACTTGTTCCGCTATGTGAGTTTTGCAACAGAAAAGTTATAAATAGTTAAACTCCATGCATACAGCATAGAAAAATCAATCATTTTACAGAAACTCTCCAGTGTTTGATTACATTTCTCAGAATACTGCAACAGTGTAAGCCCAGACTAGCGTGACTTGTGACTCGGACTTGGAATCGAGTCTGACTTGAGACGACTCAAGTTCCACTTTTAGTGACTCGGACTCGGACATGAGTCACCATAAAATGACTTGGACTGAACTCTTGGGACTTGGACTCGCACCTGACTTTGGCTCGGACTTTCAGGCAAAATGACCTATCCAATATAAAAATATTTTTTAACCCATTGAAGGTCAAATGCCTAATATACTGTATACTTCATAATTACTGTAATATATCTGTGTTGTAACAAGAAGTTCTGTCAGAAAGCGCACCACTTTCTGACCCATCAGACTTGTTGAATATTTATTTCATGTGTGTATGCTAGTTTACTGTACACTGTACATTACTACACCTGTGTTACTGTGTCTTATTTACTTTAGCACCTTTTGTATTCATTCTTTGCTAGATTTTGGCTGTTATTGTGTGTGTGAAGTGGACATCACAAATATGTGATGTTTATTTATTATTTAAAAAAAAACGGGTGATAACATGATAACAAATTTAATCATGGTTGTCTGAATTCAGTGTCTGGTATCCTTGCTCAAGTTTAGTTTTTTATTTATTAAATTTAAATTTCTGTTTTTTTGGTGTAAAGGACACAATATTTGGACTCAAATTGGATCTTGCGATCTCGCGACCTAACTGGAAAATTAATTTTTGTTTTTTTGGTGTAAAAGACACAATATTTGGACTCAAACTGGATCTTGCGATCTAATGATCTGTTTAGACAAAAAGTCTGGCATCTTAAATACAAGTCTAGTAAACATCTTTTACATCTTCAACCAGAATATGATGCAAAAATTGAACAGGATCAGGGATAAAATAAGCGAATAAACAAACTTACCGCAAGTAGGCTTGTGTTGATTTCAGCACCCTCATATCTTGTCACTTTGTCGGGATCGACCGTGTCACATGCCCTCTCACTGCCAGCAAGGTCAATGAAGGAGAACCTGCATGGGTCAGAGGTTAGCTCATGAATTATTCAACGGGTCGCAAACAAACTTCCATAAATAGAAATGTGTGTAGTTTGGCTGGTAGGTTGGTTTATTACGCTTTGCAAAAATATTTGTTGAGCAATATTCTCTGCTCTATGAATAGGACCAGAGCACAATTTTATAGAGCTGCTACGGGAAGCTGATTTTTTGCTTACTGTATGTTTTTCATTGCATAGTACTGCTAAATGTGACCCGCTCTGGCAAAACCTGAAACTCCTCGGCATTTAACCATAACGCGTAACAGGCATGGAAAGGTCAATAACTGACCCCAGAGACCAGTTTGAGATTTTCATGTCACCATATAGGCCAAGAGCATTTTCTCTAGATTATGATGGAAAAAGAAAACTCCTGAAACATTGTTAATTTTCACGATAAATTTGGGAAGGTCACTTTTGAAAATTGGGTCCAAGTTTAGGGTTTTGCCAGAGCCAGTCACAAATGTTAAGCATAGAGAAAGGCACGCTAACTTGCCGGCCATTATTTGCTAGCAAATGAGTGACGCAACAATACAAATCCATGGTGAACACGCACGCACCACTCTGAATGCTCTCGCTAACCTATGAAATATGCCTAAAGCTTACTTTTCTTCGATAGTGAATTCAACAACAGTTAGCAGCGCTATGAAACTGGGCCCTGAAGCTAGACTGATATGATATTGATTGTGTGTACAGTATCAGCTAGTAGGTCGTAGGAACAGGTTTCTATTGATAACAACGATGTAATCATGGTTTTTTTTAAAAGAAAAAAACACCTGCCTGTCGTACACAACAGGAAATAATACCGAGGGGCATTCACAACGTGAAACTGAAACATTAACCCTAACTCCCTAGACAACAAAAGCAGTTGGAGGATTTTGAAGGATTTTTATTGTTCAGTAACAATGCTTAGGGAGTTAGGGTTAAGGGCTATTAGAACAGATAAACAATTACTTAATACAACCAATTTGTTCTTATTGCATTATCAATTCTATACATGCATACATGTACATTATCTATAAACTGTTTTTACCAAGATATTTAATATTAATCCTTTTTACTGTGTGATTTTAGGTTGGCAGGGTGGATACATGTATGTGCGCGCTACAAATCTTTGCTGCTGCTGCTGCTGCTGCTGTTGCTGTTGCTGTTAAGTCTGAAAGTTTCAAACCACTGCAATTTTTCTCATGGGGGGAGGGGGACATTTATTTATTTTTTTTAAATTGCAAATTCTATACATTATCTTAAATACTACATTTTTTTACAGCCTTTATTTTTAACTTTCCAATTTTCATTTATTATACAATCCCGCCAAGTTGCCTGTGGATCCGTTTTCAACAGACACTCGGAAATACTGTGCTTTATACAAACAGTGCGTTAGGGCAAACAAAAAATTTTTTTTTTTTAAATAACAATAAAAATAAAATCAATTATTAATAATAATTTAAAAAGTGTTTGCTCGGCTTTCACAAAAATGATCAGTTGCACATGATTTGGCAATGTGATTACATGAAGATGTTATATGTTCCATTGCTTTTCAGAAGCTTTACAAATGGTTATTCACCAAGTCTTGGCCTTGGTGCCCGTTCAAAATATTCCCCCTAGACATTCTGATATTCTAATGGAAATGCACTTTATTCAGGAAAAATAACCTTCCTTCCCCCCCCCCCCCCCAACAATGACAACCAAGCCTGGAGACCTCAAACAATTAAGAAAAGGTATTATAATGCTCGTTTTGGAAATAAATATGCCTATTTCTCTCTGTTTTCTTTTTTGTTGTTGTTTCTGAGTTGCAGTGAACCATTGATTAGCTCATCAGAGCTCTTATTAAGAGCCTTCAGTTTGTCTCTATATTTCATTCTGTTCACTGACCTCGTTAATGTCTCTTGGCTATTGTTCACAATTGCTCCTTATATACCCCCCCAAAAATGGGATTCTTGAATTGTTGAGTCAAATTTGCCGATCTGATGAATGGGGGGGGGGGGGGGGGGAGATAGGCTGTTCTACTCAGTTACAATGGATGCAATGATATAAAAGGGTTTTACAGTTTATTTCACACATGTGGTTCCTACATGTGTAAGTGAAACAAGTGCATTAGTTTTGTCAGTAAAGCCACTGGTATCTATCAAATCTTAAGTACACCCAGCCCGACAAATTGCCTAGTATAGTACCTTCCTAATTTCCGTCTTCCGCCGTCCTGAAGCTGAAGCTGCAATATGGCATGTGATCTTGAGGAGTCTGCGTTGACCCCTGAGACACCCTTACTTCTTAGCTTGTTACCCTGTTCCACTACCTAAAATACACATACAAAAAGAAGTGAGAGGGCGGATATTTCATTAAAGAGAAGGTACAACATTATTACCAGGGCACAATTTCATACAGCCGCTACGCAGCCGATTTTTTGCTTACTGTATGTTTTTCATTTCATAGCGTTGCTAACCGTTAAGCATAGAGAAAGGCATGCTAACTTGCTGGCCGTTATTGCTAGCAAATGAGTGACGCAACAATACAAATCCATGGTGAACACACACATGCCAAGTTTTCTTGCTAAATCTGTGAAATATGCTTATGCTTAAGCAATTTTTGTTTACTTTAACCCTCCTACTTTTGGTACCTTTTTCATACAAGTTGATGCACCATTTGAAACCATTCGCTTTTGTGGTTTTGAATGGTGAAATAACTGTGTACAGTATTGATTTCCCCAAATGGTTTTGAATGGTAGGTCAGCTTATACAAAACCTTGTTTGGATCTTTCCAAATGGTAGTACAGCTAATACAAAACCTTGTTTGGATTCTTCTAAGTGGTGAATCAATGGACCCTCTATGCATTTGAATGGATTTGAATGGTAGTAAAGCTTGCTACCAACACTGTTCAAATGCTATCACCATGTGTGTACAAAACCAATGGGCATTTTTGAATTGTGGAAATTTTGAATGGTTTCAAATGGTCTATCAGTAGGAGGGTTAACCTCTGAAGCCAATTTCACAGAGGTGCTAAGTAGAAAAGTTGCTTACCAGAAGAATTAGCTTAGCAGATTTCTTTGGTTACCAGCCAAACTTTCATACAAAATGTATGCGTTTTGGCTGGTAGTCTGTTTTATATTGCTAAGCAGAAATATTTGCTTAGCAGATTTCTTTGGTTACCAGCCAAACTTTCATATAAAATGTATTCACTTTAGCTGGTAGTGTTTTAAATTGCTTAGCAAAAATATTTGCTTAGCACAATTCTCTGCTTAGCGGCTCTATGAAATTGGGCCCTGATAATCAAATTGACAAATTATTATCTGAAAGCTTACTTGGTGTAAAGTTGGTCCACACTTCAAATCGTCTGCTATGCTTTCATTTTAGGGAAAAACTGGAATTGTTATGTTGAATTTTACAAAAGGTCGCCATCCGGTAAGTTTCTGTACAACTTTGAGGAAGGTACAACATTGGAACTTTGCTAACGTACATGTATGTCACTTCAACCCTTTAGCTTTCAAGGCAATATATACTACTCAAAACAATTTAGGGAACACTGGAATAATCTCAGTTCAGTAAAGCAAGATCATTCATTTCAGATAAACACAATGCTTCACAGAAATGATGAGAAACAACTGCACAATGAAAAAGATGATAAAGGATGCATGTAGTGATTACACATTTCATGACATGACTACTGAAAGAGAGAGGGGGTTGCAAATGAAAATCCCGGTTCATGCAGGGATGTGATTGGACTGTGAAAAAAAAACCTGAAAATGTAAATGATCCAGGAAGGGGAGTCCTAGCCTAGCGAGCGCAAAGCGCGAAGCCATTAACGGCGTTGGGTCCGGGGCCCGCTCAAGGGCCCCGGGAAAGTTTTGAAATGCAGATGCTCTGTGGTGCAATCTCAGCCTTTCTGGGACATCTTTTGGGCAACAATATTTTTCCACTTTTGTTGTCTCTTCTTTAATTTTGGTTGTATTCTTTTTCAGTTCATCAGTATCACTATTGGTTTGTCACTCATTTTTAATATAAATACACTGGTATCACTAACATTGTAGAATTGTGAAGAAATAAACAAAAAATTGATTATTCCAATCAGTTGATATTCGTTTTGCTTAATCCGTTAATGAATGGAACGTACCAGCTTTAGTGGCACCAGACTTGATAAGTCAGAGGTTTTGCTCATATTTTGTTCCCCCAAAAAAAATCAAGAATAATACACAAAGAAATTTTTTACCGCTTGCTGCATAGTTAATGGTGTCGTTGCAATAGTTGCAAAACACCTTGCCAGCGGTCGCTATTTTATTGAAACAATCATGTAGCTTATGCTGATGTCCATCAACAGTGACTATCTCGAAGCCATTCCCAGCGAAACTTATTCTTGATTCCATTATCAATCTCTCGTACTGACGCGTCTCCATGCAACAGGACCGTCTTATTAAGCGTGCCATGTTGGATACATAAAATGTGTACTGACGGCTGGTACCAAGAAGTGAGCTATTTTACAACGGTATTTTGCCTGCATTTTTACTCTGTCGCAAGGCACCCGACTGCATTCTCAGCCGCCGCGTCCAATTAGGGTTCAAGGAAAGCATTCCAGGGTTTACTATTGTGGACGGGGTTGCACACAGTGTGTGAATCACGAGTTCTGTCACAGGAACTAGACTTAAATATTTACAACCTCGGCCCCGAACTGTAGAATTCACACCACTTCAATCGGCCGGGCGGCGAACCACATTATAATCGCGCTACGCATAGTGTATTTCAGTTCGTGCATGCGTGCGTAAAATACATCAAAAAAGCAACGCAAGTAAGTACATTTCAGATGATTTCGGCAAACAGACATCGATATGAATATTTAATACGCACATTCTACCCCCCTATTTTCTCAACGGATTCACACGATTCACGTTGGTGGACTTTTGAGGGGGAAAAAAACGGATTTCCGGAAAAAAACGGAGAAATCACATCCCTGTTCATGGAACATTTCAAACCTATTTGATGTTAAAAATCCGGTGTTCCCTAAATTGTTTTGAGTAGTTTATCATCAGACCAACCTGTGAACATTTCATCACAACAGGTGCTCACGTTTTTGAGGGGAAAAACACAAAAACTGTAAACTGTTTTTTTTAATAGTCTTTTATGTTTTACAACAAATTGCCAGACAGCAACTTTTTGTAAATACGACAAAACAACTTTAGTATTCTCTATTAGATGAAAGCATAACAGATCTTATTTTTTGTTACACCGCAAGTGATTTGTAAAGCTGTGATCATTCATGCTTTTTGAGAAACTCAAAAGGTACAAACATCACCTTTAAACTAAACAGCAAATAAAGTGAAATTTGCTAAGCAGATTAGCTTAGCTTTAATCTCAGATATATATGACATAGAACACAATAAAGGGGGCCACTTTCCTACCGTCACGTTAGCAGTTTTTCCAATGGTTGTTATTTATTTTTAAGCACCTGAAACCGACCAAAAAGTGTTTCAACATGTGAATGGACATGCAGGCTTATACTAGAACTAATTTGAGTTGATTTATTTTATTTTTTTATTTTTTTATTTATTTTTTTACCCTCAAATTTCCATAAAAATTGGACGGAAAGTTACCTCACTTTTCCGTCCATTTGTTGATGGAAATTTTAGGGTAATTAAAATAATAATAGTAATAATCAACTCAAATTATCTTTAGGATAAGCATGCATGTCTATTCAAATGTTGAAATTCTTTTTTGGTGGTTTCAGATATTAAAAAAAGAATTACAACCATTAGAAAAACTGCTAACATGACGGTAGGAAAGTGGCCCCCTTTATTGTGTTTTATGTCATATATATAATGCCAGTAATTTCCTCCAGCATTGTCCAAACAAGCAATGAAAGCAGCATAATTAAAACCAACATTTATATAGCCTACATATGTACAATTGTACTTACCTACAAGCAAACAAACATATATACACTACATGTATGTAGATAGATCAATAAATGTTAACATACAACACACAGCACAAGGTGCACACATAGTAAATATGGAGACAGAATCCAAGTCCCTGGATATGTCCAAGAGGAATTCAAAGCCCAAGAAAATAATACTGCACACATAGCGCAAATACCAGTACAAACTGAAGCCATCAGATGTCACTTCCCAGCCTCCAGGCAAAACATTGAAAACTGTCACACATTATTTCAAAACCTCATCGGAACAGACAAACAGAATAGATGAATTTGTACAATTGAGCTCGCTTTAATCGTTTCCAGATCGCTCAAGAACTACCTTTGGTTATATCGCGAAACAAGTCAATCAACTCCATACTAATCTGGACAGAGAAAGTATCACTTCACAGTCACACAGGTCCACTGCCTCAGGATTCAGATGATTAATGTGAATACAATATTACACCCTGACCTACAGATACACTAGCACCTGTCATGTGGAGAAGTTTAAAGGGGCAGTGGGGGGGGGGGCCCTGTGTTTCACAAACACCTGAACCATAACATGATACATTTTTTTAAAGACATTTTAAGTTCACTTTCTACTTCACACACAAACACACTCTCCTCAAAATTCATAACCATGCAAAGAAACACATACACAGTAAAATTGTAGATGTTTTTTCAACTTGCTTTACCCATACACATACTGAAAACTAATTAACCAAACTGATGGCAGACTAACCCTTGAAAGACGACATTTTTGTCATGCCCTCTTCAATATCAATTTCATTTTGATTTCAAGAGTGTGTTTTTGGAGGGTACCATGGGTCGTTATAACAGTGAAACCATGCTGAGATTTTGGCACAGAGCCACAGACCACTCAGGGAGTGGAAACAGTAAATCTAGTTTTTCGTTGTTTTAACATTTTTTTTCATCCAAGCGAGAGGCAGATTTTATTTGCTGGGTTCTGTGTGTGTGTGGGGGGGGGATCTTGTGAAAACATGTCTGTGCACTGTTAGCTTAAGTGGCTCTGAATGACACTCGCATAAGTGGACCTCAGTCACGCATTAAATTAATGCCAGGTAGTAATTTTGTCACATTTGAAGAGGTGAAACTGAAAGTACCAGTTTCCAACAGTGCTGAATTTTTCCAAACAAGTGCTTAATGGGTGGTTATACTTTTCACACTGAAAACAAAAAGTGTTAATTGAATTAACAATGTACCTGCATAAGAGATTGCGTACCACTGACTTGAACCTCACTGATGCCTGCTATGCACACTCGATGCTGAGAATCTTCTCTGGCATGTACCCTATACACAAAGGTCAAAGGGCAAAAAGTAGAATAACAATCAAACAATTGAACAAAATTGCAAAAAAATTGCAATAAATAAAAAGAGAAGGATTTTTTTAAAGGGGCAGTATCATCACGATCAGAGCAGACTTTCAACAGGGCATGGAATCGATGTCCTTGTTTAAGATGAACACAGTGATTGAAAATTACCGGCTCATTTCTGCAGCAGCAACGGTAATATGACCGTATCATGTGGGGGGTACTACGGCAGTCACTGAGTTAATCTAAAACTAGCATTCCGATTCCATGCCCTGTTTATTGTGACGACACTGCCCCTTTAAGGTCAAATCTGATCAAATCTGTTCCCCTAAACGTTTAATTTGGCACAAATTCAGATAGAAACTGAAAAAAATATCCTTTTTTTTTGTGTGAAATGGAAATAAGCCTTTGTAGCCGAAAAAGAGAGTTCAATTTATTGTTTCTATGTGTTCTTGCAGGCACACATCCATGGTCTTGAAAAAAGGTCGAACAAAAGGTCGAACAAAAGGGTGAAAGGGGGAGGGGGAGGGGAATACTACCAAAAAAGGGGATACACAAAAAAAGGATAGTAAATTTTCAGGGGTTGATAAAAACGGGGTCGGCACATTCCCCTTTGCAAAATTTATTGAATATTATCCCAACCAATGACCTATACGCTGGAGGTGACGAAGAATTTTACCTGGAATTTTATTTGCGTATTTTATTTGCGTACTCATGATTTGAACAAAGCCAATATCACAATTAAACGTTATACGTATATTTCGTTTTTGTACTAATATGTTAAGTAAACCACACAAAATAAAACAATACTGCTCACTGCTTTGTGAAGTCATCGACATAAATCTACTAACCTTTGTCGATCGTTCAGCAAATCAAAAAGCTGGCCGCAGTAGATCTCAAAGTAACTCGCCCACACTGTGAGCTCATCGTCCGACTCCTTAGATGTATTCAGAGTAGAGAATATGTCCTGAGCCGCAAGTAGATATAAACCTTTGACGCCGCCGTTGCCAAGCATTGTGTGAGTCTTGCCTGCACCTGTTTGTCCGTATGCAAAACAGGTGGCTTTCCCCCTGTGGATGATTGAAAACAAAAATTTAAATATTAAAAATAAGGAAACATGAGAAAAGAGTACGTGACGGTGACAGTGTTACGTACAGGAAGAAGAATATTCAGGAAGTGGTGGCTTCTGTTGTGATTTTTTGTTCTTGTGTTATTACGCACATGCTGCAATTTTGAAAACCTTGAAAACTGAAAACCTCTGAACGTTTTGTGTCACTAAATTGATTCTAAATACATAATTCATTCCTTCGAATCATTAACCATTGTGTTGAAGTCATATCCTGTTTTCATATGCAAACAGTGCATAAATTTACATTAAATTATGACAATTGAGGATACTGTTGGGATGGTTAACCAGGTAACCGGTCAGACGACTGAAACTGCACTGTTTGCTAACCAGCTAACAAAAACCAATATTTAAAAAAAAAAAAAAAACAATTTTAGAAGAATTTGCTGTCATTTTGTTGTTCTAGACTTTCTTTTTTGCCGCATTGGTTATTAAAACCCTCCTACACATAGAGGCCACTGTAAACCATTAAATGCCGAATGTGTTGTGCACACATTGTTTGTGCATATAAGCCACACTGCCCCTTTGAAGTAATCTCCAATGTACATACATGCATACAAAGACACATGTATACCACAGTTGACCTTATTTTCAGCAGGTTATACTGTAAACAAACTCCCAATAATAAATCACCATCAGCCACTGAGACCAATAAACCATACCAAGCCTCCATCATCCATTGGGATTTTCAGCAGTTATTTTGTAAACACAGACTCTCCATAGTAACCTACCACCAGCCACTGAGTCTGGAACAAAGTAATATGCCCTGCAATATGTCAATCACAAACCACTAAAACCAACAGACATATGAGGCATTATGTTACTATGCAGTATAGCTATGAGGAGCCACTGCCTACCATAGCAATGGCTTGGAGTGGCCTGAATGGGTTGTTTCAAAAATTTCACTGATTGTAGGAGGGTTAAATAAAGAATATTAACTGTTGCTAACTGCTTGACAATCTAATATAAAGTATGTATCTATAGATCGGTTGGACAAGAAGTGAAATTTAACCCTAACCAAGCCAAATCCTGCAAAATCCTCCAAGGGGAACTTTTTGGGAAAAATTCAGCACTGTTGGAAACTTCCACCTCTTCAAATGGGGCAAAATTACTACATGTACCTGGCAAGAAGTACAGGCCATAAGTGCTGAATATGAAAGATCAACGAAAATGCATGGTGGATTTTGAAGATAAGGGCATGTTTCCAAAAGTACACTGATGGATTTTGGAGGATTCGGGAAGGTTCCTTGCCAGAATACCTAGGGGTCAGAGTTAATGAATTTAATTACATGATTACATGCATGTACACTGTACTGTACATGCACACAAAAAACAATGTAGTAACTACGACTAACAGTGCTTCAGTGGCATAGCCTGAATGTTTTTTTTTCAGTAGAGGTGCTGGCCACAAAACATTTTGACAGCAAAAAAATGGAAGCCTTAAAAATGTTTTTCGTATTAAATTTGGATTTTCAGTAGGGGGCTGGGGGCTGGGAGTACAGCCTTTCTATTGGGAAGGAGGAGCTACATGAGCCAGGGCCCTATATCTATTATCTATGTTCAGGGATGTGATTTGACAAAAGTAAAAAATCCTGACAAATGGGTAGTGGGTCTGGGTCTCCCCTTGGTCTAGAGGACAAAGCCCTACTGAACCTCCTGTGGGTAGCAGGCCAGGGTCTCCCTTTGGTCTAGAGGACAAAGCCCCTTGAACCTCCTGTGGCAGGCCTTGTCTTTTAAGGCGCGCGCGCACCATCGCATGCCTAAAAACCACGCACCTACGTTCAGTAAACCTTTAAAAACCGCGCGCCTCGCTGACGTCAGCAGACCACTTCAGGCAATAACGTATTGGGCCGATACGCTACAAATCGGCCGATACACTATCGATATGCTATAATTTATTCCATGGTGAAAAAAAAACACCCCAAAATTTCCTATAATAAAAATAACAATAAAAATAACAATAAAAATAAAAATAAAAATAAAAAAAATAAAAATAAAAATAAAAATAAAAATAAAAATAAAAATAAAAATAAAAATAAAAATAAAAATAATAATAAAAATAATAATAATAATAATAATAATAATAATAATAATAATAAGTAAGACTAATTGCGGTGACACCATGTAAGAATCTCAATTGAGTAGTAATTAGTTCTGAAAAGAACTGGGGGTACAACTCGACGTTTCGATCAGTATGCTCTGATCGTCCTCAGGAGAATAATAATAATAATAATAATAATAATAATAATAATAATAATAATAATAATAATAATAATAATAATAATAATAATAATAATAATAATAATAATAATAATAATAATAATGTGTGGATTTATATAGCGCACGTATCCACCAACTAAGTGGTGCTCAAGGCGCATTATATTATTATCCCTGCTCATAAGGCTCATAAGGCTCATAAATCATTCCTGAAACCATCTCAGCTCCCTGGGGAGTATACAGCTCAATTGCTGCCATTTCTAGCGCATATAGAGCAAACCAACTCTGCCTTCACAGGTACCCATTTAACCCCTGGGTGGAGAGAAGCAATTATGATTAAGTGTCTTGCTCAAGGACACAAGTGTCACGGCCGTGATTCGAACCCACATTCTGTTGCTAACACCAGAACTTGAATCCGGTAAGCTAGACCGCTCGGCCACGACACCTCAATATTAGTTCGAGAACTAATTGTGAACAACAATAATTTGTTGCCACTGAGGGATTTATTTCATCTTGTAGGAAGCTTTATTGATACATTTTAATTGGCCGGCAACTTTGTTTCTTTTCAAGAGACTGTGTTTGATGCGCCGCATTTGCAACTGTGCGGCCTGCCGTGATCTATTTATGGCATTCAACGTTAAACACATTGACACTGGTTCCGCTACCACACTGCTTAGGTAAAAACCAGATGAGCGGGGTACCCGCGTGCCAGGCAGAGTCGGGATAAACACCGCAAAAGTGAAGTCTATAAAAAGTGTCTGTCGTGAGTTACTATGATCATGGAGCAAGGAATGCTATGACATGTTTCTCAAATAATTATTTCTGAAACAAAATCTACTGTCGGAATTTTTTTTTTGAGTGAAAGTTAAAAACAACAGAACAACAACCACCGTAAACGGTGGTTGTTGAACATCTGATGTCCGCCGGGCCGGCCGCCAGCAGAACTGAGTTCGACCTATATGGAAACAGTTTTGTCTTCATGGCATCAAAACATTTGTAAATCTCATTCTAGTATCATTTCCCCGCCACCACTTAAGAAGTTGTTATTGATGAGAACAATTAAAAAAAAAAAAAACGAAAATCGGAAATGCAAGACTTGATCGGCTATTCCCGGTCCCCAGGATATGTTGCACCATGCAAACAGGCCTCTGTTTACTTTTAAATCAGGAGTAACGGTAAACACTTTCTAAAACTGTTTTTCTTCTTAATTTTTACATACCCGACCGCTATTTATTTAATGCCGAAAGCATTATTTCTGAGCTGAGATTCTCCGCCACAATACACAGAATTTAATTCCACAAAACAAAAGATGCCAAAGATTTCTGAACCTTTTCCGAGGTAAACAATTCACCAATAGTTTGCTCTCAGTCGAATAAATAGATGTTACCATTCTGCTCCATCCAGTCAGAATTTTTTAAGTAGGTCTAGATTTATTGTTTTAAATTTTAGGCTTTGAAACAACTGATTAAAAGACGCATTTCTGCCGACAGTCGGATCACTCACTCGCGCTACTTAGCTTGCACTGCAGGGTTTTGTTTGTAAGAACCATTTTATATCTAGTTTTGTCAAGTTTAATTTAAAGTAGGCATAAGTCAAGGAATATATTGTAATGTATTATATGGACTTTTTTTTTTCATATTTGGCTTTGAATTATTGATAAAAACGATTAACTTTACTCACACGTTTAAAGCTACAAACTAACAACAATTCAATGTAAAGTGAATAAAACAATAACAACATGAGTCATGTAGGCTCTACTCCATTTTATATTTAAAAATGGGTTTGATATTAGTTAAGAAAAATGTGACAGAATTGCATGTGCACATGTAAAGATGTTAAAACCTACCAATTGAAAAGCAAGAAATATTTTTATGTCTAAAGAAAATATGGTTTTGTCTGACAAATTATATCATGCAATATGCCCCTAAATAGCCTCAGATTGCACCAGAGAGCATCTACAACCTAAAAATTTCCCAGGGTCCCAAGCGGGCCCTGGACCTACGCCGTTGTTTGGCGCCATCGCTGCAGTCGTGTCATACAAATGGCCCTACGCTATAATTTCATCCTGGCTAGAACACTAGTGAAAGCGTCCTTTCTTTATTCTACCACGTCTATACTGAGCTGAGGCAAGGTTTGCAGCTGACCAAACCTGATTCCACACGATTCCGGGAACCAAAAGTAAAACAGCTCGCCTAGGCCAACTTTTACCAGTCTAGGCGAGCTGTTTTTCACTCGCCTGCATTTTATTCAAGGCAAGGCCTGCTGTGGGTAGCAGGCCTGGGTCTCCCTTTGGTCTAGAGCACAAAGCCGTACTGAACCTCCTGGATGTTTAATTTAGGAGGATTTACAGACTCTCCACATCCCCACAAACAAGAAACTAGAGGTTTGGACACAATCCAGGCTACTTCTTTCTTTCCTTGGTGGCTACATGTACATGTACATGTACTTCTCTTCTTTTAAGAACATTTTTAGGCAAAGGGAGATTTAAAAAAAAAAAATCCTGAAATCAGGAAAAATCCTAAGAAATCACAGGCCTGTATATTACTGCCTCTCACCTGTTGAACATGGTTGAAATGAGGGGCTTAGCGGTCCTAGCATACACCTCTTCATTCTTGCAAGACTCTCCAAATACTTCATCAAAGTGATATTTGTGCTGCAGAAAGAAGAATGGAAACGATAAATTACAGCCATGAGAAGCAAAGAACAAGTTCTTGTAAGAACAAATTGTACCTCTTGTTTCTATCAACCCTTTTCACCTTCAGTGTAGTAATCATCTCTGAATGCTCGTTCAGAGATGAATGAAAAATGAAAAATAATATAATAATTTCAAAGTTTTTGCTTTAACACCCATGGAAATTTTAGCTACAATCCCTGCTTACAACTACTTACAAACATGTACATGTATACGTACATGTACGTACAGTTTTTATTTTAATGTTTTAATGTTTTTTTCTTGATTTGATTTTAACTTCCAGAATGTGGTGACTTATTTTAGATGTTTGTAAGTCTGTGTAAAATCATGTGATTATGAGATCATATTTCTATCAAATTTACAAATAATTCAACTACATGTACTAATGCATATAAAATTGTAATTATCCATGGTGTGATTTGACAAAAGTAAAAAATCCTGAAAAATGGGTAGCGGGCGTGGGTCTCCATTTGGTCTAGAGGACAAAGCCTTACAGACTCTTACAGAGGATTTACAGACTCTCCACATCCCCACAAACAAGAAACTATGGGTTTGGACACAATACAGGCTATACTTCTTTCTTTCCTTGGTGGCTACTTCTCTTCTTTCAAGAAAATCATGAGGCAAAGGGAGATTTGTAAAAAAAATCCTGAAATCAGGAAAAATCATGACAAATCACAGGCCTGAATTATGTACAGTGTATGTCAGTGTCATCACCACTATTAACTAACTGTGAGATGCACACTGTACATTTCATTATTTCACCGACATCAGGTACTGTTTATCTTCAGTAAGGTTTCTGTTGATGTTATGGCTGCTGTCAATTGACTGCATTGTACCTGTATGTCCTTGACATGGGACAGACATTATATAGAAACAGTCATAGTTACATGTATAGTACATACACTGTACATTTCATGAATAGTGTCTTGGAGAATAATTTTGATGTGGAACAAGGTGAATGAATTTACAAATTTCAAAGATCAGTATGCGAGTTTGTATTTTTATTATACGAATGCATGAATGACAGTATTTCACAGAAAGGTCTCTCTAGGTAAAATAATAAATAAATAAATGCATACACATGTACATGTACTGGGGATTGCAGGCATTTTACCAGCATTGTAATTTGTATAACTACATGTACATGTAGCGGACTAGGAAAGCTAAATTTGTTGTAGACTTCACTTTCGATCTAGCTCCATGTAGTGTACTTGTTTTTTCCTGAAGACAGTCAAGCTCTGGGCCCAATTTCATAGAGCTACTCAGCAGAAAATATTGCTATGTAAACAAGAAATAGTTGCTTAGCAGATTTCTTTGGTTATCAGCCAAACTTTCATACAACATGTGTGCATTTTGGCTGGTAGTCCGTTTTAAAATGTTTAGCGAAAATATTTGCTTAGCAAAATGCTCTGCTTAGTAGCTCTATGAAATTGGGCCCCGTTCTCAAACCTAGCTGTCAGTCAAGCCACATGCAGGGTAATTTTTTTTCATACACGCAACTCTTCCCATTGACTTTTCTTTTGTGATTGGTTATAATGCTGATGAGATTAGCAAGATACACTGTACTGCCCATCTCATGCGGATAATCACCACTCTAGTGTACTAGATGGAGACAGTGGACAGAGGCAAGCTTGAATGGGACAAAACCGACAGTTTATCAAGTGGATCAGCAGAGGATGGGACAATAATTCAATCAAGTTGATTATTGAAGAGTTTAAGCAGTTGAATTTTGATAATTTACAATGCACAGATTAGCAACCTAAGCTTGTACATGTATGTACAATGTACAATGGGATTGTGAGAGTAGACATTTTACAAGTTTCCAGATAGCAATTCCCATTAGAACCCTCCTACTACTACAAGGGTCAAAATCAGTCAAAATGCTGATATACATGTACTTGCCAAGGTATATCTTGTGCACTTAAAATGCCAAACGCTGTCAAACCTTATGTGTATAGTAAGTACATTTACAGGTCAAAATGAGTCAACCGTTTTTGACTGGTAAAAGCATTGTCTGGTATTGTTCAGGTGGTAAAAATGACAGTAAAAACCAGTTAAAAATACCCGTATGCATATTTGGGTCAACAGTAAAAAAAACAGTCAGTTGACTGATTTTGACCTCGATAGCTACTTCCCACTAAAGTGCAGCTATAGTAGGAGGGTTAATGATGATAGCTTGGTAAAACTTGTAGCTTTGCATGGTGAAGAGGATAAGTAAGACTAATTGCGGTGACACCATGTGAAATTCTCTATTGAGTAGTAATTAGTTCTGAAAAGAACTGGAGGTTACAACTCGATGCTAGATAGATACATTCAGATAGATACATGCAGATAGATACATGCAGATAGATACATGCAGATAGATACTGTCATTTGTATCGCTTTTTTCACAAAGTTACAAAGCGTATTTTGCTGTCACACCAGGGCAAGTCCCCTTCTCTTTCATGATACATGTAAGTGTCGTGGGTTCTTTTACCAATATGCATTACACAACACACGGGACCTACAGCTTTACGGCCCATCTGAAGGACAAAGCAATTATGGTCCTGAGCAATTAAGTGTATTGCTCAAGGACACAAGCACTGCACCCAGCCAGGCCAGGATTCGAACCCACATTCTGACAACACCAGGACTTGAGTCCGATGCGCTACACCTCTGGGCCAAAATGATGGATGATGTCCATTTGTGAAATCATCATTATCAAGAGCAGCCCCATTACATGTATTATACTAGGGCTGTGCGTTTTCGGATATTTTTGGAACCGGATACCCGAAATCAGGAAAGTTCGGATACCCGGATACCCGTTTTCATTCTTGTTGAAAACATTGCCTCCTTTAGTGTACAAATACATATAGCGTTAACAAAATTGACCTTTATAATACAGAGGATACCATATTTAATTCGATCTTTATTAAAGTATAAACATCTTGGTGACAAAATATTGTATTAATTCACGGAAGTTATTTCTGAAATAAAACCGTAAAAATTGATCACAGCAGCGCGCATGGCGGTGCATCACGCAGCCTACAGGCGGCCTCGCTTGCGTGACTGTGTCGGGAGTGACTACCATCATCAGAAGACAATAATCACACTGGTGCGTGCGTGCGTGATCAGAGCATGCATATAGCAAGTTGACTTTAATGTTCATGTCACAAAACACGTGTTGAATAATGTCATTGGTCAAAAGCGATGTGGGGCGGAACTAAGCCGTTGTGAAAACATTCATGTGCTTGCGCCTGTACGGCGCCCTGCTTCTAAATAAGGATATCCCGTGCATACATGTTGGCTTTGGATAGGGACATGATTTTGCGTACTAAAATAATATTGATATTATTAAACTAACAAACTGCAAAAATTAATGAATCTAAAATCAGAACTTGAATATTAATATGTTTCTATCACAATGAACTTTTAGTTAAATGTCATAAAAACCTGTCAATAATCATTGTTTCTTGAAAGAATGAATTTTTACCAATTGGACCCGTTTTCTCAAAATGGGACCAAACTTGACTATTCCCTGTTGAGCAGTAGCATCGTGTTGATCGGTCAGTCAAGAAATGAGTCTAAAATTTAGGATGCGCACTCATCAAAATTAACTTAACAAAGCGTGTCGGTGTAAGTTTTGTTTTAATTGATATTCAGCCAATTTGTCCCTCCATCAATGTTTGACGATCCATAATTCGCAGCTCATCATAAGCAACCGCATTCGTCCCTCATAAGCGTCTTTTCAACTGATAGATTAGGTGATTGTAAAAATTTCGTCCCTCATAAGCGTCTTTTCAACTGATAGGAGATTAGGTGATTGTAAAAAATATGCTGCCCAATTGAAAGGATCAAACCATAACCAATAATACTTTTCAAATCCGACTGATTATGGATCCTTCTGTTGGTTTCAAAGACCATGACCGCTTAACACCTCCTTTTTATGTCTTTCTTTTGAAACAAACTTGTTTGGACAAATGTAATACACAAGAGAGCTCGGTATCGGCGGGTAAATAAATGTAAATGTTGGTGATATGCTGAGGATGGTCAGTGGCACATCAAAATAACAAACCACCATTTCAACACTACTTTTTATTTACGACAACAATTAATGTGGACGTCCCCGATAATAAATCCCTCTATTAACACATCATGGTGCACACTCCAGTGCAGACATAAACCAGCAGTTATTGTCCCACTAATCCAATTACTGTGAACAATGGCAAACATTCCATCCTGAGCAGCTAGTTTGATACTTGTTTGTAGCATACCGCAGCCAGGCTATTATTTGAGTCTTAATGATTGGATACAATGTATCAGTTGGACAAAAGTGTATGGAAAATGTCCGTAAAATACTACAAGGCGTTATCTTGAATAAAATTGCTCCTAAAAGTGTAAACAGTACATTGCAATAGTCAAAAATTTCTGTTCACACAGCGCTGAAATGGTAAGTCACAATTTTAAAAAGTCGTTTACGGGTACTCGGAACCGAAAAACGGAACCGGGTAATGACAGTTTCGGTCGGGTATCCGGATACCCGGATACCCGGCACAGCCCTATATTATACACTACTGGCATTGGGGTGCCATGGCGAAGCAGTTAAGTGTATTATATATAGAGCTGTGTTCTGATCGCTGAGTCATCGGAATGTGGGTTCGAATCCTGGCTGTGACCGTGGTGCTTGTGTCCCTGAGCAAGACACTTAACTATAATTGCTTCTCTTCACGAGGGTATAAATTGGGACCTTTGAGGCAGAGATGGTAATTGTGTTTGATTAAGCTCATATGCACGCTACTACATTTGGCAGCATACGTATACTCCCCAGGGAGTTGAGATGGTTCTAGGAATGATATAACTGGCCCGATGACAGGAGTAATAATGTTCTTGCGCCATGAGCGTCAAACTTGGCGGATACTATTATTATTATTGTCGAAAAACATACATTTAACAGATTGACATGAAACTTACGTAAATGTCCACTGTACTTGGTGTAAAGTTGATGATGGCATCAAACATCCCTCAGTGTTATATTTCTGAGAGGTGCTGTCATTTTAGTACAATCAACCCTAACCCTGCCAGACGCAGCACAGTGCATCAGGTGGAAAAGTCTGGTGCACTTTGATGCATTCAGCTGTCAACACCAGTGCATAAGCAGCCAAGTCTGAGGCTATTGAGAGCTGGTCCCATTGAACAATGCCAGAATTGTATCCTGCTGCGTTGGGTGACCACAGACTCTGAGGCAGTTTGGCCTTGAGATTTGTGACCTGATGGATCTTGCTGCACTGGGCAGCCAAGTCACTTTGACAAACGATGCAATCTGATGCGTCTGGCAGGGTTTCTAGCCAAAATACCCTGGAGGGTATGGGTTAATCAAATTATTTCCAAAATTTATTTTTGTCTTATACTTAGAGAGACATTCCAATCCACGTTGGAATGAATGACACAAACAAATGTGACATGCTTATTACTATTTTCTTGTTTATGGAGTAGCTGAAACTTTCACAGGTTGTTTTTACGCATAATTTCTTGAAGTATGGATGCATTTACAGACATTTTACTAGAAGTGCCATGGTCGAGCGGTTTAGTGCATCGGATTTGTGCTCTGATGGCTCAGTCGTCAAAATGTGGGTTCGAATCCCAACCGCGACCATGTTGCTTGTGTCCTTGAGCAAGACACTTTACCATAATTGCTTCTCTCCACCCAGGGGTAACACATGTAAATGGGTACCTGTGAGGGCAGAGTTGGTTGTTGTGTTTGATTAGCCCTATATGTAATGGCAGCAATTGAGCTGTATACTCCCCAGGGAGCTGAGATGGTTTCAGGAATGATTTATGAGCCTGATGAGCAGGGGTAATACTAAAATGTGCCTAGAGCACCAGTTTGGTGGATACGTGCGCTATATAAATCCACATTATTATTATTATTATTATTATTATTATTATGCCTCTAACGAATAAAACAAAATTATATACTTACCACTTGCATGAATTTGGTGAGATCTACGGCCACTTTAGCCTCATTCATAACGACCGTCCCTCGTCCCTCCGTCTGGACAACGTCCACCTCATTCTCTCGTTCTTCCTTCTTGTTCAAAGGTCTCT